>CM045906.1:19159794-19482439 GCA_025169955.1 Salix arbutifolia
TGTCAGTACTGATTTCCTCACGGTTTACCTAGCCATATGTGTTCAAGGTTGGGGCACCACCAGGCAAGGAACGGAAGCGTGAATTTGTGGACAACCCAAATGGTCTATTTTCTGCACAGGCTGCACCCAAACCTCCTCCAGCTATGTACTCGGTAACGGAAGGGATGAAAGTTGGAGGGAAGGTGATTGCATCCTCTAATTTATTACAACTATATGCTCAGTTTTTAGGGTGGTTATTCTATAACCTCTTAATTTCTTTGATTTGCCTTCGAACTTGACTCCATGACTATCATTCTTCAATCTTTACCAGCTTTCTTGCTCTTTTCAGTATCATTTTTCTCTTCTTGCAGAGGACTGTGATTGTTCCTCCAGAGGCTGGTTACGGACAAAGAGGAATGAATGAGATTCCGGTAAACACTATTCCTTGATCGTGGTACATGATTTAGTCGAACAAATGGAAAATAAACGAGGTTATTATGGTAGTCAGAGCCTAGAGGCGATTCAAACTTGTTTCTTCTCTGTAGAGGGGAATGTGGCTTTGAATTAGTAGGCTATTAATCAATCTATAAGTTCCACATTAAGGAAATGTTTATGGGATAACTACTAAATCATTTTCTTCTTTTTTGAATCCTGGAAAGTCCCCCCTTCAACAGGATTTTGTGCTGTAGAAAGCGCCTGTGACTTTCCCCCCCTCCTCTTTGAGCCTGTTTGAGAGAACTGTTGTTGTAGCTTTTCAAAGTGCTTTTCATGCCAAAATACATCAAAATAATATTTTTTTATTTTTTAAAAATCATTTTTGACATCAACACATCAAAATGATCTAAAAACACCAAACCATATTCATTTTAATTGAAAAAAATAAAAAAAATTGAAAAGTTGCAGCACAGCGGGTGAAACGCCGCGCCAAACAGCTTCTTTCTTTCGCATATCTGTTGTCAAGTTTCCCGCAACTGCTTGCAGTGATCTAGAAAATGTTTAGGTTACAAATTGTGCTCACTTATTATCACATTCGTAATGCAGCCAGGAAGTACGTTTGAATTGAACATTGAGCTTCTGCAAGTAATGCCAGCTGAAGGACAGTAAGTGAGAGAAATTTTTGCTTCTGATTGAGAAGAGGTAGCATGGCAATACGATTCTTTTGATCGAAGACGTTGCTTCTAAAAGGCTACTCGTACTTCCCTGTGTTGGAAGTTGACAGTTCCAATCCACCCCAAGCATTTTCAATTCTGATACTGTAAAATTTCCCAGATATGGCAACTTTCAATGGTTGAGCTCATGATGACAAAGGCGATTAGATTTTCATTTCCTTTTTATTCATAAATAAAAGCAAAATATCAATTGTACCATGTCCTATTGGATGCATATCATAAATATTTGATAGCAATGCATAACTGGGGCGATTGCATGATTGCTACCAGGGTCGAGGGATACTACTCCCATTTTGGCATTTGGAATGTGCTCACCGAATCTGGAAGCTATGAGGATTTAAATGGTTGATTGGTCTGAATGATAACACCACCTGACCATAGTCCCAGACTCAAAATCCAACATGCAGGGCAAATAAGGATAGCAAATAAGGATAGTTCTTGTAAGCTCTAAGATCCAATTATCATTATCATGTAGTAGTAAGACTTGGCGAACTATCGCCGAAGAAAATTGCAGTTAGCTCAAAAAGTCTTAATTTAGATAATAACCAAATTCTGAACCTGAAACATAGGGACCCTGAACCTGAACTATATTTCTTCAATGTAGTCAAGAAGATCGTCGACCTCCTGCTTCAGTGCTACAACTTTTTGTTGATGTGAAGCAACCCGATTCTCAAGTTCCTTTCCTCCAATCTTCTTCTCATAGCAGTCCACTATTGTTGAATGCTTTGCTATCAGCCTCTCTTGCAATTCCTTCTCCTTTGCCACCAGCTCCTCCACCTACATAAACAGCCAGTATTGATTACATTCAGATGTATTACAATTCATGTCCCAAGTGATGGTTGAATGCTGTTATAAGTAACTGCTACCGCTTCTTGGGATAAATTCCACAAAGGTATCCTCTATTGGTGATCGAAGGATAAGAAGTAAATAGGCAAACCTTTGGCAATATCTGAGTTGCCTGAGGAGAAGATTGCAAGAATGAAAGCAAGGGCTTCAGCTCTTTGGAATACTCTTTAAACAAGCTGTCAGCTGTCTTTCGAGCAGTTTTACAAGCTTGAACATCCCCAGTCCTAGAAAGATCGTGCAGTGATGCTTCTAGCCTTTCATGCTTAGATAGGCACTGGTTGATAATACTTACGACTTGCTGAATTGTTGCTCGCACCTGAGATCATAAATAAGTAAATTTTTTCAGTGGTAAACAATGATGTCAGATTGATCTGAAAAAAGTACATGGTATGACATCCTACTCACCTCATCCCACTGCAGTTTTGCCAAATAAGAGGCAGAGGACTTCGAGATTGACATGTCCACATGCATGTATACGATGCAAGAAACAAAAAGGATGAAAAATCCAGAAATCAGCATAAATGGCTCCCTAAGCATCGAAAGTTTGTTGAACCTGTAATAGACCTGCAATACAAACAGCATTTTTTAAGGGGAAAAAAAGTCATTCAACGCATCTAAGACATCTATCATTTAATTATGTGTAACATCAAGACCAGACGTTAACTTTCCTTCTAATGTTTGTCGGATTAGCAAAATGATATATTCAATAATTGACTGTATCAAAGACAAGAAAAACCCAGTTCAATCATGAAGAAATATTACTTATAAAATCTAAGAAATGTAAGTCCTGCACTTCAACTTATTGGAAAATTAGAAACTTAAAACAAGAGTTCTTCAAGTCTCATAGGGTGGGAAACCCAGATGTTACCCCCCAACATGCTCCACATTACACACAAGAAAGCAGTTGTCTACGATTTCTTGCCATGGTAAAGACCATCGCTTTCAAATCCCTTCACCTCTCCAAAGAATAGCAAAACAACTATAAAGAAGAAGATATTTGACTTCTGTTAAATCCATTAGTGTAGGATGACCTTGCACTATAATGTTGTAACATTTCTGAATTTCTTGGAGGAAATGCACGTTTTTTGAACACAAAAATAATGCTACAACTGTACGCAATATTTATAGTAATCAAGCATCCTCAAAACCAAGTCGCATTTAAGAATAGCAAAAACACTCTTCCATGCCTTTTAATAAACTATGAAGGACCAGCACCCCTCTTGTTACAATTTTCATTGAATTCACTAGTCTTCAGCTAGTCTCTTGTTTTTGCATTAGATAAAGTTAGTCCCATAGTAACAGTGGCCTTGATTCACACTTTCACACTTCGATGCAGTTCATAGATATCCAAATAGGGAGTATAAGTACCTGGAAATACTGATTATGTTCAGGAACAACATTGGTCTTTTCCAGCACAGCTACTGGTCTCCCAGCAACATCTAAGTGGGAGATTTTGGTCTGCATTAAATCAGAAAAACAATCAAATAAAGGAAGGTAGCCTCAATATTTTATAGTAGAGAAGAAATTATGCCCAAGATAAAAAAAAAACTTGAAACATAAAAAAAAAATAGTGTTAAGAAATATGAATACAAGACGACCAAAAAAGACAATATAAACTCTCAGCGCCATAATACCTCTTGTCCTTGTTTTACAGGAAAGGGAGTAGAAATTGATATATCATTAGATCCCTCTGGCAAAACAACCTGCAACAAGAAAACCAAGTCAAGACTGCCTAAAGAAAACATTCTTGTAGGAAACATTTTCTATTGAACAAACCTTCACAATGAGATTATCAGTGACCAAATCATTTATTGGGGAACCAAAAGAGAAGTTAAGGAAACGTTTCCCCTCCAACCCAAATAAAAAATCTTGAAGTGGCAAACCATATCCAATAGTAAAAGTAGTTCTCCAGCCTCCAAACAACGGATATCTAGGTTCAATAACCAGTTCAGTCTGCAATTTAAGAGAAAACTTGAATTACAAACAAGAGCAATTATTCCAATAATTTGTTTTGCGTCAATCAAAATGTCAACCTTTTTAGGATCACCCCAGACATTAGATGTTGATATATTTCCAATCTCATCCCTATAATAGATGGAATGAGCTCTTGGTGGCAATTTTGCAACAAGATTCCTGAGGGCTGATGCACCTCGAAGGTGTGGTCTAGCCTGAAAGTCAAGCCTGCAGGATTCAAGGATAAAATCTGAATCAAATTTTAAATATTATATTAATCACCAACACGATACCAACACGTGAAGAATAAAGTAACTGACCTGGAAAATTCACCCTTGCTTTTAGCACCTTGATGGACAACGTTATAGTGTTCTGTAACTTGCACGTTGCCCCAATGGGAAATTTCTATCTCCCTCACTAACTCTTGAGCAACAGCAAATGGTTGATTGGTTTCAAAGTGGACAGCTATGGGTGCATATGAAAAGGGAGGAAGGTTTTCATATGGGCCATATTTGATATCAGAGCCATGGATATTAGTATTCTCTAATTTCGTATATGTCTCTATTCTAGCCTTGGGCAATTTAACAGTAAGGGACTGAACCTTAACTGCATAAGGGGAGAGATAGTGAGCAGTATCTTGAAACAAAACTAGCTGAATATCAGCTTGTGTAATTTCCTCAGGAAATGGCCTTAATGCATGAGTAAATACTGCGAGCACATCTATAGTCAAACTATCTCCTTCACCCAAAGCCTTAGGTAATGATACTGAATGAAAAACCAGAGATGGAGGCAATTCCTCTGGTTTGGCAACATTTATGAGGAGATTACTACCTGACTTCTTCACTTTCCCTTTACCCTCATTAAGGGTTGCCGTCAAATATGCTAAATCTTTGGCCTGAATCTCAGGAAAGGTGAGCAAAACCTCAGAAACTGGATCAGGACCAGAATTCTCAACCTAAAAAAGTGAGGTGGCAGTAAGAAATACAAGCTTAAGGTTTATGAGCCAATTCCCATTTCCAAAACAAACTAACCTTAAAAGGGCTTCAATAAAACACATTAATTAACTTATTTCCAGTTGAAAACATCAAGATCTTAAAAGAAGTGGAAAAAAGAAAAGAAAGCAAGTCAGTGAAGCACCTTTAATGTGGAAGTAACGCGCACAATTTGAGAAGTCAAATCAATCTGCAACACAAGATCATCAAACACAAGTTCGAGATTTCGAAAACAGCCATCGAAGAAAATAAGATGTCAGAAATTGCAAAACTTACACGGCGATCGACTTTGGAGAGAATGACATCGGAAAGTACTGTAGGAGTTGTTGTTGAGAGTAAAACAAGGGTCGTAAACAACAAAAGTAAATCAAAACGAAATCCCATGACTAATCTTTCGTTTCGATCAGTACGGCGTTACTCTGCAGGGAACTACTTGAACATGGATATAGATCCTCCTCTGCTCGAACGTTTGATTCTATCTGATTCTGTGATGCAATCAGCATGGAGCCCGACTTCTTCGTCGGGTCGGGCCAGCCAATAACTCGGCCCATTATGCTTCTTTTGTTTTCAGATAAAACCTATTTAATATAGATTGAATTATTGATTAAAATCCACGTAACATTTAATTTGAATTCAAGAAAAATTTAAAAATATCATTTTAAATTAATTTTTATAACCTATATAAAAAAGCTTGAACCTGGTTAATTGGGTTTAAAAAAAAAACTTTGATACATGAATTTATAAATGGAGTCAAGCTTGTTACTAATACAGACATCAAATGAATGTATAAAACTTAAATAAAATAATTAATATTTATTAAAATCAATTTTAAAAAGAAAAATAAGTATAAAAACTTTCATACATGAATTTATTAATCATATTATTACTCTATATTATAATTCAAAGATGAGACGTAAAAAAATAAAACACACAATTTATCAAAACTTAATTTTATATTCTTATAATATATAATAATTATATAATAACATAAATATCAATTTATTAAAATATATTTTATATCAGTATGTTTTTACTAATTTTCAAAAATATTTTTTTAACCCCCCCAACAATGATCATGTATTTGTGGGCTGGACTATAGAGAGATTACATTAGGTCTTAGCTCAAACCTAATACTCGCCCATGCGACCCAATTCATGGGCTGGAAAAGATGGCACGTGGACACGTGACGCCTAAAAATGGCCGAAGCTTGAAGATAACACCGGGTGGAAAACACAACAGTCTCTCTACACTCAAGTCTTCACCTCTGCGACAGAGGCGCAGCCACCAAAACAAGGTTTTTACTATCCACTTGGGTTTCGGTGGATTTTTTAGATTATTGTTAGAGATACAACAATGGAGACATCTCTAAGATATGGAGTAGATTCCAAAGCCCTCAAAATTCATGCCAAGGAGAGGTTTTCCATTGATTCTAGCACCCACTTGCAGGTAACTCGGGTTGAATTCTTGATGTTATTAATGGGAATTCTTTAAAATGCAGATTTGTGGCTTTAATTTTTATTGTTTTGGTTAGGTTCATGGGGAGCTGGATACAAGAATCGGAGCTCCTAGTCATGCCAGTGCAATGATAAGGCACTTCTATCCAAATGTATGTTTCTTGTAATCCTTAATATGGGGGGATAAATTCTTGCTCTTTTAAGAATACGGGCTGACGTCGTATTGATTTAACTGTAGTTCTCTGCTAGTCTTGGAGTGGGGTTGCAATATGACAAGCATGAAAAAGTCAGGTATTTTGTTCGAGGAAAAAAGGGTTTTCCTGTGACAAATGATGGTTTGATAAGCTTCAATGTTAAGGGACGATGTGATGTTGACAAAGAATTCAAACAGGTTGGTGCTTTCATTGAGCTTTGTATACGAGAATTGGTATTTTTTATATATGTAATTTTAAGTTTTTGATACTGTGTAGTTTATTTAGATATCTTGCTCATCGATTGAAGTAGAATGTAAGCTGTTGTTCTAGCTACCATATGCAACTAATATTTTTCTTCCCTTGCCATGACAGAGGAATTCAAAAGCAGCTGCGGAAGTATCTTGGAGCATATTTAATTTCCATAGAGAACAAGATGTTAGATTCAGAATTGGGTATGAAGTGATTACCAAGGTACATTTCTCATACCCTTATGGTTAAAACATCTGAAAGCCTGTGTGTCATACATTGCCATAGTCAAAGGCAACTGCTTTCGACTTGAGCTGTCTTCCCTTTTCCACTTTTTATTTATTTATATATTTATTTTATCTATTCAGGTGCCTTATCTGCAGATTAGGGAAAATAATTGGACCCTCAATGCTGACATGAATGGTAAATGGAATGTGAGATTTGATTTGTGAGCAAAGAAAGAGCATGATATATTCTTTTAGAGGTGAGGGGCGTGACTGCAGAATGCCTGTTGATTTATTTCATATTTTTTAGGTTCTGACCTGATTGAAGAATAAACTGCAACCTGCTAATATGTCTAGGGCCATCAATTAGATTTTTCACAAATTTTCATCCATCAAGAATTCCTACCTGTCATGCTGATTTTAGGTGATCCCTTTCTGTGTAGATTGTACATTACAATTTGCCCCTCTCGTGGGGTTCGGTAGAATGCATAATTCTAGTACTCCATTGCTGATAGAAGTTAAGATAGGAAATCAGCATATACTAATACCCCTCACCCAATTATCTTCTGACGCTCTGCTGCCAAAATTTACATAAATGAAGAAACTAAGAAGGTCATTTGGGCTGATGAGCAAAAACTGTTATTTTCTGTGTACAATATAGTCTTCTACTGATCTATTTCTTCCCCCTGGCCTCAAAAGTTGTTACTGTGATAAGGTATATTCAGCTAATTGCACGCAAACAGTTTCTCCTCTTTTTTTTGGCACCTCATTGGATGAACTACGTGTTGTTCCTTTCTTGTCAGTTGACTTGATATCTTCTTGAGTTTGTTTACTTTTCTATTTTGCCATTCCCACCTTTGCTGTTAACAGATGTAGCATGCTGTCTTCAATAATTTCATCTTCCTCATGCTTGTTTCTTTTGGACAAGTCATTTTTCTATCGTTTCTATTTGTTGGTAAATTTGATTGATTTTTAATCTTTTTGCATGGATAGCTTGATTTCAGCTGGATATATCCAATCCCGTGTCCTTTTTCCCCAGTGAATGTGCCATGGTTAAGATGCAGGGCCATCCTTTGAGATGCAATCCGATATTTTCAACTGGAAAAATAATGGTGTGGATGATTAGGTGGTAGATGTTGAAATTGGTAGCAAATGAAATTTAGGAGATTATTTTTTGTTGCGATAATATCTTGTCGGGATGATGCTTCGAGAAGACATAACTGGGTGCCACTTTTGAAGTGGCTCGCCTAACTTTTATCATAAACTGACCATGATCGAACATTCTTGTCCTTGTTACTCTTGCAGTGACGGGTCCATCATTCACTGTAGACTGACTGCGGTTTCACGTTCTTGTTTGCAGGGAGTGGTTTCTGTTTGGCCTACTTGGGATTCCAATAAGAGCACATCGTTACAGGGGTGGTTTGAACAAACAATTCCTTTAGAATTATTCTTCGTATCCTTGTTGTTATGTATGATGTAGGTAAATCGAGGATTGTATTCCCTTGTAAACATTATTCTTCATATCCTTGTTCCATGTACTGAAGATTGTTTCATGCTCTTCCGCTTTATCGCCCGGGATATGGAAATCATTTGTCTGAATGACTTCAAATTGGCACGTAAAGCAAAAATATTTTATACAGAATGAAAATCTATTTCCGAGGAGGGATCGTGGTCTGATACTGCTTTAAAGCCCGTTTGGCATTGCGATCCCATTTGGCTGAAATTTGAAAAAAAAAATTCCATTTAAAATGAATATGTTTTGGTGTTTTTAGATCATTTTGATGGGTTGATGTCAAAAATGATTTTAAAAAAATAAAAAAACATCATTTTGATGTATTTCGGCACGATAAGTATTTTAAAAAGTTACCGCAACTACACCCTCAAACAGGCACTTAGAATTCCCAACTGACATCAGAGGCCAAATATCTGATACTGCTTTGAAATTGCTGTCAAGGTATGACAAAAATTTGTACAATTCACGTCCATGAGCTAGAATCAGTCGCCGAACGATGTTACCACGGAGGCGACGCTTCGACTCTGAAGGCTTGAGATTGTGTGTTTTTGTATCCCTCTCTTGATAATGGTGGGAAATCGGGCTGGGAAAGACGGAATAATGTGGAGATGAGTGCGATTAAATGAAGGGGGGGAGGAAACAATAAGAACACGGTGTGGATAAGCTCGGAGGGGACAAAGGAAGCAACTCACATGGCACCTCCCTCCAATGGCAGTTGGTCGATGTTTACCACACAAGTCACAAGCACGACAAGGGTGTCTGGCACACAAAGTCTTTTTATCTACCTGCCCAACGCATGATATGGGTTCACAATTTTCACGCCTTGTTTTCCACGTGGCACGTGTTTGGTTCGTGTAGGGCTAGGGCTAGATCATATGACCCGGAGATGAGAAATGACCATAGTTGTCAATTTTGTTTCGTTAAAAAAACGAGATGAAACGGCGTTGTTTTCGTCTCGGTTTTAATTCCGGTCCGTTCTGGAAATTCCGTCCGGAACATCTCGGTACCGTTCCGGGTGTGCCGTTCCGGCCTTAAAATCCTGTTTTTTTTTCCTTCTAATTTTGAGATTATGTTTGTTTAACTTTGTGTTTATATTGTATAATTTAAAATTAATTTATCTTGAATTTTAATTATGGTTAAATTAATATTTTAATTTATATATATATATAATTAATTATATATGAACAGTACAACTCCGAAACGACACGCCGAAATGCTCCGAAAACCAGAATGATGACCGGAACGGTATTGACAACTACAGAAATGACTGCTTAATCAGAGGCAGCTCCCTCTTTCTTTCTTTTTTTCAAGTCAATTATTACACAGGAATCTCATTTGATTTATTTGGGAACGGCACCGGAATCTCTTTCCTTGACGGGAAAGGAATGGTTCTTGCCGGTCAAAGGAAGCATCAAGGTTATTTTTTTATGGCCACTAAATTCTACTTCATCAATATTGCTTACCAGCATCTTCATTCATTCAATCACATGAACTCAGAATATAACTTCATTTCCTGCGCCTGCCCCACCTTGCTCATCCCTAGTTCAAATTAAATTCTTGTGCTAGGCACTGAGCAATCCCGCGATTGATCAACAAGAAATCTTGACCAAGAAAGGACGTGTCTGATCAGTATCGTGCCAGGATGCTAATCACTCGCCCGACAAGAATTTCTGATACTCAAACAGACACACATGAACAAGAGAGGAATTCAAATAACAAGAATATTTTTATATAATTATTCTTTTTTATTTGTGTTTGTTTTTTCTTAAAAAAAACAAATCTAAGAAAAATGCTACTCCTGGTAGACTGCAAATTATACCCTAACACCATCCAATGACAAATTCAAGAGAGGAGACCAAAGAAGAAGAAAAATAACAAGAGGATATTTTTGACGAACTTGGGTTCGAGAGTTTTTTTGAATTCGAGTTGATTTTGATTTCCTAAATCAATTTTAAGGTCATTTAAAGCAATAGATGATTCATTATAGTGTTTTATATAGTTAAAAATTAATTAAAAATCATAATTTAAACACAAAAATACTCATGACTTGAGATATATATAAGATAGTTTAAGAGTAAACTCATAATGTTTTTTTCTAGCTTCCAAATAATAATTAACAACTTCATTTCTTAAACAGACACCAAAGCATAATATAAACCTTTGACAAGATTAAAAAAAAATGTATCACAGAAGAATAAGGTAAATTTAATCAACAGGTTCCAAATATTGTAATAAAAAAATCAAAAAGATTATTTATTACTTAAAACTTGTATTCCTTACCTATAAAAACACCCAAACCCTCCAGACATTGAAGGACACAACACTCTCCCTGTCTCTTTCACTCTAGCACGCACTCTCGAAAGAGAAAAGAAACGAAACAGAGCTACTCTCTATCCATCTCGCTCACATGACTCGGCCTTTCAGGCTCCTCAACGCCGACATGAACTCCTCGGAGACTACCACTGGGACGCCCCCGCAACCACCAGCCACGGTGGACCCAGACTTCATGGTCATACTAGCCGCACTTCTCTGCGCTCTAATTTGTGTTCTTGGCTTAATCGCTGTAGCTCGCTGCGCTTGGCTCCGCCGCTTATCATCCCATGCTCCAACACCACCAGCTCCTCTTCCTCCTCCTTCCGTCGCCAACAAAGGGTTGAAAAAGAAAACCCTCCGCTCCCTCCCTAAACAAGCCTTCTCTGAAGATTCCGCCGGGAAATTCTCCGACTGTGCAATCTGTTTAACGGATTTCTCAGTTGGAGATGAAATCCGTGTGTTGCCTCAGTGTGGACATGGGTTTCACGTGAGCTGTATTGACACGTGGCTGGGGTCTCACTCTTCGTGCCCTTCTTGCCGTCAAATTTTGATGGTTGCCAGGTGTCAGAAGTGCGGGGGTTTGTCTTCGGGTTCGAGTTCTACTAGCGGTGGTGGGGGGGCTGAAACCGAGGCTGGTCTGAAGGGGTGTGAAGAGGATGCAAATAGGTTCTTGCCCTAGCTTGGTTAGCTTCTATTAAAATATCTGGGGCTTTATATATAATTATAATTATAATTATAGCTAGCAATTTAATCTTGTTAGTAATTAATATGATATTAATCAATCCAGGATTGTAAAATAATGTTATTTCCATTAGGACAACAAGTGTTTGATGAATGTTTTTCGATTTAAAACATATTAAATCGGTTCATTTTTTTATTTGCATTTACATATCAAAACAAGAAAAAAAATGATATAAAAAACATCTAATCGGGTGTCTTTTCGTATATAAAAACAAATCTGAAAATCACGAGTTACCAGATGAAGATCGAACATGGGATTGCCATTGCAAGCAGAATATTGATGTATTTGTTATGAATGAATTCATCTGAGAAATGTGTCCGCATGAAAACAAGGCAATTAAGCTAATTATTTGTGTTCATGGGCATGCATATGGAGGCCGTGGTGAATTCATTTTCCATTTTTTATAGAAAAAAAGAAGGTGGTGATCGAGGGAATCCATCTTTATTTCTTCATCTCTTTATTTGTGGGATGGGAGTTGTTTTGTTATTTGAAAGCAATATTCATCACATTATTCCAACTCGAGGGTTGAAAATAGAATCAGAAAATAAATAAATAAATAAATAAATAACAAAGAAAAGACCAGCTAGACGTTGTTTAAAGGAGAGGAATCCAGTGGGCAAGGGGCACCTGTCAGACATTAGCCATCAAGTATCCACCACTCGAGTTCTGCCCTGCGTTGACGAGTTCCTTCTAAGATCCCGAGTAGCAGTGCAGAACAGCACTTAAACAGCAATTTGTGTAAAAGAGTGGTTTTAAATCCGGCCCAGGTAGAATCGGTAAACAAAATCAAAAAGTAAATCGTATCGCCCTGTCCGGACTCTAGAGTGGAGAAAATAATTGCATATACCATCACCTTCGTTGACAAGATTGAAAGCAAACATCAACGACGGAGTCAAGTAATACAAGACAAGGAAAACGGGTCAAGTAGAGTTTTGTCTTCACATCCAACGGAGGAGGGGGAGGATCCATTGTCAGATTGCAAGTGCTCGTGCCACGTATTGCCATAAATGAGAACTCTGGTTGCTGGTGATATTATTTTATGTTTGAGAATAATATAAATTATATTCTGGGTCTCACCTATAAGTTTAAGCTTTTAGGTGAGATGGTTCCTTAACCTGGTATCAGAGTCTTGTTGACCCAACGGTCACGAGTTCGAATCTCACCACTCCCATTCTATTTGATAAAAATCAAGTACAAGGTGATGTGGGCCTGTGCAAGTTTCAAGCCCAAAAAACTTTCACTTGAGGGAGGTGTTAGATGATAATATAAATCATATTATGAGGTATCACCTATCAGCTTGAGCTTTTAGGTAAGATGGTTCCTTAACATGGTATCTGGGGCCTCACCTATAAGTTTAAGTTTTTAGGTGAGATGGTTCTTTAATATTGTATTACATTGATAAAGTTGTTTTTTTTATTTAAATAAAGGTTCCAATTGTCTCTGAATACAAACTATTCTTAATTTAAATAAACCAATCCTTTTTTCAGCGCACGAAACCAATACAAAGAATGGACACTCACGACTGTAAGAATAAAAATTAAAAAACAAAACGGCGACGCATGTTTTCTTATCATTTGCGGCCATGATAACGATAGAGTCAACAAACCCCACTCACTGGCTGTGAACGAAAAATGCCCATTAAAATAATATATCTTTAAGATATGATTAAATAACTTTAAACATTATCTTAATAAATACTTAGATAAATGTTCAGGTGAAGAAGCTCGTTCCAATAGAAATATGCAATCATCCTCTTTGCTGTGTTTACCTAATAAACATTACCTACTTTTTTATTTCTTTTTTATACATATATTCAATGAAATGAACCGTTTATTCCCTTTTACCTGGAGCCGTTCAATAAAATAAAACTCCACTCCATGAACTAGAAAAGGGATACCAAGTGTTTCCAATTGTGATAGCTTCTGTATTTTTATATATTAAAAATACCTGTTATTTTAAAAAATATATTAAATTTATATTTTTTATATAATTTTAACGTGTTAATATAAAATTAATTTTTTAATTTTATAAAATTATCAGATCCAATAAAAATATCTTTTAATTTTATAAAATTATCATGTCAATTTTAATAATCTAATATTTTCCCGGGAGAATCGAGCAAGACACTGGGATCCGAGTTTTTCCTCATAAATTATTTTATGAATTATCATGAACATTTTAATTATTTTTCAGGGATTCAATTGAGAACCAAGCAATACATTAGAGGCTAATATGATTTTCCCCTGGAAAACTAACAGAACCCGCTGCTATGAAATTTGCCATGATTATTAATAAATACGAAGATCCAGAAAAAAAAAAATTCCAGGGATTGAACCCGACGTGAATCGAACACGCAACCTTCTGATCTGGAGTCAGACGCGCTACCATTGCGCCACGGATCCACTTGTTGTCTACATTAGGGAGAAATAATATTAATATACAAATAAATCGCTACGAGAGGCAGAGGAACCGAAACGTAAAGCGGTTGTGTTGAGCGAGGGGCAGGCACTTGTTTTTAGAGACCATAAGGGAGTTTGGGATTTCGTGCGAGTTATGGTATAATCAATCGAAGCTGAGTTGATTATGAAATTGAAATTGTTGATGCTCCTAGAACCCTTATGAAAATGACAACAACATCATCAGTTTCGACCCCGCAATTTCACTCTTTCCCTATCCAGGTAATTATTATTATTTAGTCTTTGTGCTAAATTTCCCCCGTTTATAACATATGGTGTAGTTTACTTTGATGGTGTATGAATATCTGATGATGTTGTGTAGCCGGCGTCATCGTTGTGGGCATCAAAACACTGGTTTTCTCCGAATGTAGTGAAACCCAGGAGGGATTTTGTCTTGTCTTTTTCACTACCCAATTGCAATCGAGTTTTGTTAATTAATCCGAAGTTTCGATTTAGAGCTGCAATTAATAATGATAATTCGGCGAATCCCGAAGACGAAGAGGAGGAGGAGCAATGTATTCAAGACACGGGAAAAGCAGTGGTCAACAATAGCGAGAGTGAGAGTGGGACCACTAAACTGCTGGATTGGAACCCAATTTCCAAATTTCAGGGAATGATTACCTCTCTCCCTCCTTTTGTTTTTGTGGTGAGTTTTCTAGTTTTTTTTAAACATCGAATTGCTCTAATGGGAAGCATGAATGTGTGTTTTAATAGTCTTGGAAATGCTTATATGTGCTGGCAAAATGTGGATTTTTTTTTTGTGGCGAGTTTTCTAGTTGTTTTGAATCATCGACGAGTATGAATTGCTCTCATTGGAAGCATGAATGTGTCGTGTGTTTTTACAGTCTTGGAAACGCTTACATGTTTTGGAAAAATATGGAATTTTGTTTTCGTGGCGACTTTTCTGTATTTATTGAATTGTCTACGAATATGAATTGTTCTCAATGGAAATGCTTATATGTTTTGGCAAAATTTGGAATATTTGTTTTTGTGGTGGCTTCTCTGTATTTATTGAATCGACAAATTGCTCTCAACAGAAGCATGGGTGTGCTGTGTGTTTTTATAGTCTTGGAAATGCTTGTGTGCTTTTATCTTGAATAACAGTTAAAATGTGAAACCAAAACTTCATTTTGGATTCGTTGACTAGGTTAGCATTTTCAGGTTATTTTCTACTGGAGTCTTTGATCATCTGCAAGTAGTTATAATTTGTAATTGAAATCGAGAATGGGCAGCGCACTTCTAAACCTGATTGATCCATGATGTGGCAATACTTGTTTGCTGCTGTGATTTTTGCGGATTGATTGTTAGGCTGTCTTTGATGAAAAGATCATGTGATCTTAAGGGTTATTTTGACATTCTAAATATAGATTATTCTACTCTTGCTTTTTATTAATAGAGGTTTCTTGATTTTATCAGATGAAAAGAGGTGCTGAAAGCAATTTCGTAATGTGGCTTTGTATTGCTACTGCATTTTTGGTTGTTTTTGTGAGAGTATATGTGGTTAGGAAGTCAAGGCCAAGCCGTCCTGGCTCTGTAGCTGATCTTGTAAGACGTGGCCAGCTGCGATCGGATAGAAGAGGCATGTATGATTTCAATCCCCAATGATTTCTCCTAGTGTCCTCTGCCTTGTTTCCGTGCACATTGTTGAACTATTCTTTTTACTGTGGCTTGAATGTTACTTTCCATTCCTGAAGAAGGATTGCCATTGCATGGTCTTTATCTGTAGAAACTAATTTGCTTAATCTCCCCTCCCCTCTTTTTTCTCAATTAGGTGTAAGAATCACATTTCATGCTAATAGTTAGTTATCATGTGCTGATTGAACGACAATAATGTGGTTTCAATGTGAAATCTCTTGCTCACAGATCAACTCCTCTCAAATATGAGGATCCATTCAATAATCCATTGGTTAAAGTTGGCAAGAGCAATTCAACCATTGAGATATGTGGGAAGGTTTATCGCTTAGCCCCGGTTACTCTAACGGAAGAGCAACAAGCCATCCATCAGAGAAGGAGGTCCCGAGCATACCAGTGGAAAAGACCAACCATTTTCCTTAAAGAAGGGGATCCAATACCTCCAGATGTTGACCCTGACACAGTCAGATGGATTCCTGCAAATCATCCTTTTGCAACTACTGCTAGTGACATTGATGAAGAATTGGCTCAAAACAATGTATATCAAAAGCATGGCGTTCCATTCCGTATAAAAGCTGAGCATGAGGCACTACAAAGAAAACTAGAGGCACTACAAAATGTAAGCACTTCAAAGATTTATGCATTTAATGCCTTGATAATTTACAAATAGAAAGGGAAGAGCGAATTCTCTGCAATGAGAGCACTTCAAAGATTTATGCATTTAATGCCTTGATAATTTACAAATAGAAAGGGAAGAGCGAATTCTCTGCAATGAGAAGCGCATCCCCCATAGCAACTATTTAAGAAAACATGCTGCTTGGCCTATTCCTAATTTTGGAAAACTCTGAGGACCCCAAAAGCACCGGGTTTTTGCCATAGTGTCCGTTTGCTTTGACTGCTATTGTACATGTGTCATTATATGAAGCTAGCTGGAAATTAACTTGGCAGATCCAGCATGTATCTCACTTCTGTATGATCCTGAACTACTCTACAGCATAATGTTTTTTTTTTTATTTCATTGCTGGATGCATTTTCTCTCTGTGCTCCATACTGCTCTCCCGCTGAGCTTTATTTTACTGTTTGTTTGCAGGAGCAGAAGCTCAATAAATTAGTCATCGACACAGGAAATGCTAAAGAATTTGAGAGACCATTCAGGTTTAATGCAAAGGCAAATGAGCTTGTCGAACAGAACCCCTTTAATAGTCAATCTGGCAATTCAAAGCCTTCAAAATCAGATCGTACCCCGAATCCTTTTAACAGGAGTTCATCCTCAGAGGAAATGGAGAAGCCCTAAACTACTCAATATTAATATCATTTGTCAAACATGCTTATTCTGCCACAGACTATGGAGTTTTTTAGTCTTGCCATACAGATCTGGATATTTGCTTGAAATTGCCAGTGAAATTTTGATGTCAATTTACTTTTGTTGTAAAAAACTGCTGGGCTGTGAATAGAACGGTAGGTCGGCACCTTACTTTATTTTGTTTACACATTCCCATCTTAAAATGCTGAACTCACAGTCCGTATCTGGAAGCTCTGCTCCCAAAAATGGGTACTACCAGCAATGGATGTTTATGCTTATTGATGTGGTGCATGGAATCCAGGTGGTCTCCGTAAATGCTGTAGTTGTGGTCTTTGGCTTGTAGCTTGCCATCAATTTGAAGATCTCGTTGATTTTAAATGCTGGATTGTCATTTGCGAGTTCTAGAATTCAACATTCCAATCTCATAATTTCATTTCCATTCTCATTATTTCATTTATACAATACATCGCACAGCTGGGGACCTTTCCTTTTTAACCCCCAAAGAATGTAAACTGATTAAAACCTAATAAAAACAACCAGCAAATGCTTCAAGTTTTCCCGAATCCTTCATCCTTGGCAGAAGCAGCTTGTCTGGCGCCGACAGCAAAGAACTCTGTAATGACTTCAAGAGGCATTCCCTTGGTCTCAGGGACCTTCAAGAAAACAAAGACCCAAGAGATTGCGCACACGGCAGCATAAATGCTAAAGATACCGACCAGGCCAATCGAACTAAGCATCACAGGCAGTGTGTAGGTGACAATGATGTCTCCGATCCAGTAAACCATGGCACAGATGGCAATGCAAAGGCCTCGGACTCTTGTGGGGAAGATCTCTGAGCAGAGGATATTAGGAATTGGTCCGTAAGCAGACACAAAACAGCAGATGAATACGATAACACAAGCAGTTAAAACTGCAGCATTGACGACTGAGCTCACGGTCACAAGCTCAAAAATAATTAAGACGACGAGGGAAAGTATCAGCACAGGAATTGTGGTAAGTAGGAGCGTCCTGAAACAAGAAGAGGAAGAGATTAATAAATAGATCTAAACGTTAGCAGACACAACATAACAGCAGGCACCCCCACCCCATATATAGAGAGAGATTGTGCGATTCTTCTTATGAAAATCAAATAGGATATTCTCATTCGTTAAAATTTGAAGATTACAGATCCCACTTCAATCTGAGTAAGGATGAACAATGATGCGATGAACAGGTGATGGTACCCATCAAAACTGAAACCGATTCCTTCGGAATGAAAAGGGATTAAAGACAAGTTTCTTTATCAGGGAACTGGGCGGTAGAAGGAAGAGTTTTCTTGTTGGTCTGTTCCAAAACAAAAGACGTAGAGGCCATCTAAGACCTACAGCTAAAAAAGAAGTAATGAAGAAAGGGAATCACCTTCTCCCCGAGATATCCATGAGCCTCATCGCTACAGCTATGCATGGAAGCATAAGAAAGTTTGTAAACGCGCTTATAAGGAATGACACAGAGGTAGAGCTGATGCCCAGGTTTGCAAGAAGAACCGAAACACCTGCCTCTTCAAGAATTTGAGGTGTGTAGTAGAGAACCCCATTTATGCCAGAAAACTACATGCAAATTTGAAGAGAAAAAAACACCCAGCTATTAACAACATAAATCACAATATGATTTTGGTCAAAATGAGAACTAGGATATTAAACCCCACATTAATGTGGATTAGAATGAATTTAGAACTTAAATTTAATTCATTTAGCTGAGAGAGAGAAGATAGAACAAGAGAGCAAATGATAACAAATGAAGTCATGGACTACCTGCTGAAGTAATTGAATTCCAATCCCAACAAACAGTGCATGCTTAACTCCAGGTTCAAGCAGAGCGGACCAAATTGGACCTTTTGTAGCTGTTTGAGATGGGTGAAGCATTGCGGGTCCAACTGGATGCTGGTCCATAAGCTCCTTGGAATAAAGAGCAGGCTGGCTTACCAGAGCAGCAGCGTGGATGTACCCACCTTCTTCAGGAACATCACCGCCAGGAAGCGAAACAAGAGACCCGCGGCGGGATCCAGGAACTCCCTCTTGGTGCAGATAAATCCTTTTGAATCCCCCTTCCTTATTTCCATCCTTGCCTTCTCTCTCAGTCCATTTCCATGCCAACTGCCAACCCCCACCAATTCCAGTACTGTCAACTGCATCCCCAGCTCCTTGCATTAGACTGCTATGCCGTCTCATGCTCAGAACACTGCCATGGGAAGTTGGGTGAGGCATATCCTTTTCCATGCTTGTTGTTTGGCGTGAGATTAGAGGACTCTGCAAATTGTCATCGGAATCCCCACCACCAGCCTCTGATGTGTAGCCCTCACCTTCTCTTTGTGCACTCTCTTCATCCCATTGCTCAGTCCTAAAGTGAGGTTCTGCTGTACTAAACATGCTGCCAAAATTAGGGAAAAGCATGCTTCCTGTCTCAGGGAGCTTTTCATGAACACTACCAAAAAGAGTCACAAGAGGGTCCATAAGAGGCACCCCTTGGCTCACCATGCTTCCATGGCGTGATAGAAGAGCAACAGAACTCTGTTCAGTTACGGGTTTAGCAACCCAGGAAAGGCCTTCTTCAGGTCCATATAACTTGATTTTGTCTTTATCAACAGTGGCTTCTTGTCCATCAGTGAGTTCGTCAGCAGGGCCTATCATGTACTCTTCTATGGATTTTTCACCCCCGATACCAAGACCTTCAGTCAGTAAAGCCATCTCTCCTGCGCATCATAGAAGCTTTAGCAACAGCCACATACACGAGTTTTATAAGCTACTTGTACAAAAGAAGAAGCCTAAATTCCTGCCATTGGAAATTCACCAAAAAAATGTCTGAATACTATAAAAAACATCTACATATTATGCTCAAGTTTATGGACATTGAAGCTGAAAAGAAATGAATTCTCAACAGAGAAATATTTTTACTCCCTCCTATCAAGTTAATTCCTCAGCAATTCAAAGTATAATAATCAGATAAAGCTATATTCCTCAACTTGATCTCCAAAACAATTGGTCAGGTTTTAAGGAGACTAAACAAGATCGTAAATTGTTTGGAACTCTACCATTAAAATAAAAACAATGGCCTGCAACAATATGGTTTTCATAATTCCACAGAGACCATTGCTGAGAAAAACAGAATGGCTCCCTCAAAACCACTTCAAAGTTAACTTGCAGAGGCAAGATTAGCATGCATCAAAAGCTTCTAGATTTATCATGTATAACAAAGAAGTCAAGTTGACCTATGAAAACATAGATGTTTAAGTTAGCTGCATGTGTAAAGTTAGGTACTTCAAAAAACTGTTCCCAGAGAATCGCTCATCCCGTCATCAGTCATGGAAATCTTCAACATGCATTCAAGCTAATGATGCAAACAAATTAACATTTGATTCAGCGAGATCCAGAATCTTGTCTAAAACGAGGAAGACCAGGCTACTGTCTCAACCCATAATCTAAATTTATATAACTTCTTTCAAAAGAAAAAAGAAAGAGAGAAAGAACAACAGTGAAAGAATAATGAGTGAACCTGAAACATCTTCCCTGCCACGCAATCTCTGGAGAACCCGCTTTGCCTCGAGCATCTTTCCTTTACTCACAAGCCATCGAGGAGATTCAGGCAAATAAAACACTGCGAGTACAAAATATAGTAAAGAAGGAACGGAAAGAATTCCAAGCATCAACCTCCAACTAGGTGAAGTTGACAATGACATCCCAAAAATCATACAGTATGACAGAAACATGCCACCTGAACCAGCAAATTGAGGTAGAGTATTTAACATCCCCCTTATATCTGATGGGGCAGTCTCAGATATATAGACTGGACCAAGAGTAACTGCTAAACCAATGCCAAAACCATCTAACAGTCTTCCTATGCACAGGACGTAAACATTGGGTGACCAAAACATTACCAAACCACTGACAAAGTAGAGAACGGATGACATTATTAGCATTGGACGCCGACCAAGCCAATCCGATATGGCTCCTGAGCATGTTGTGATAGCAGCGGCTCCAATAAGTGACATGGCCACAACAAGACCTTCCACACTTGATTGCAACTTGAGGTCTTTATTGATGTAAATGATAGCACCTGAAAACATAGAAACAAGATTACAGAACTGCATCCATTCCCTAATTCAACACCGAGACCTCTAATTCAATACCAAAAGTGCGAGATAAGAATAACATCGAAACAACGTTCCAATTAGAAGCCTAAGAACTATCCACCATTGACAACAAATCTCAATAATTTCAATCTCAAGAATTTTAAGTTTTTAATTTTAAACATCGCATCAAACATATCTTGGTCCTCATCCAAAGATTAAATATATGAGGAATTTAAAGAGAAGTACCAGCAATGGTAGCATTATCCCATCCTTGCAAGAAGTTACCAATGCAAGCAGCAATAGCCACTAGTGCTGCTCCCTTCATGTTTTAACAATGAATCAAGTCCTCAATCTCTAAGTAACCTGTAAAAAGACAAGAATACAGATAAACCAATCAAACAACAAGCACCACAGATCCAATACCGTAACTAGTCAACAAATTCAAACCAGCAATGAAAAAAACACACATTCACTCAATTAAAAAAGAACCGCATGACCGTCCAAAATCATCAGTAAATAAAAGGTTCGAGAAAGATGAGATCTTTATTGACAGCTAACCTCTTGAAGATGAGGTTCAGCTTGACACTGAGAAACTGAGTTTCACAAGTAAACAAGTAACAGGGGCTGGCTTAAAAGACACACAGAGAAAGACAGAAAAGTGACCGTTAAAAGTAGAGCCTGATATCAGTGAACGATCTTGGGTTGTAATAGTAAAAAGAAGAGAGAGTATTAGGCAAAGTGCGTGAACTGAACTGGCTGTTTTTCTATTTGGTTAAGAATCTTGTAGGTATCTCTTAGATACAACAAATGAGAAACCAAAAAGAAGACAGGTTCAAAAAATGAGGAGAAGTGACTTATATACTCAGAATTTGCGAGATGGAGTGAAGAACAAAGAACCAAGCTGATACTGATATTATAACCTTTTTCTCCCAACAACCCTTCAACACTAACACCGTACCTCTCAAAAACACTAACTCACCCACTTCATTGAGTTAAAAAGAACCTAAAGATTCCTTTCTTCGCCCCAGATGTCGATTTCACCAGAGAAAGTTTTGATTTTTTTAAACTGGGACAGATTCGAGGAGAAAAAAATGTGTTTATACTTTAGAATTCAAGAGATTGAGTGAAAAAAGGCAAATTTTAGTGAGTTGAGTAAAAACAAAAGAAGGGTCAGTCTGGAACGTAATATATATACTCTCTGCGTGTGTGGACCAAAGTGATCATGTTTATGCTGCTTCTTTTCTTAAAAAAAATACTTGTTGATTTGGTTTTGTTATTTTAATAAATAATAATAGAATTTGGTCAAGCTCTGAACTGTTCCATAGCAGTAAGAATTGGACTTTTACAATTGGGAATGGACAAAATCTATTTTTCAATTATTATTTTTATGGTTTGTGTTTTGATTGTATAGAGTTTGTCAAGAAATCCCAACTTTCCCTTTCCGGAGCCATGAAAGTGACATCCCGTCATCTTTCCATTCCTCCCAGGTAAAAGCATTACTTCACCTTTCTACAACTGTTTTTTCCTCTACAATTGGAGGTGGATGATTACCTTTTATGAATTCTTTCGCTATTACTTTCTGGAATCTTTTTGGTCATTATCTAGCCCCAAAAGTTGTTGAAACAATGCATGATTTTTGTAGCCAGTCAAAAGAAAGTAGATTCAACTAATAAAAGGAAATAACTGTGGAATGGCCGTATTGTGAGATTTACGAGGAACATCAAGCTGTTTATTCTGTGTCCTCGAGCCTTAGTTACATGTAGGAGTTCATGCAAATTACAAAGTGGGATGTCTTTGTTTTTCTGAACAATCCAAGTTTCTTCATCAATTTTTTTTTACCATATAAATTCAAGTTTTGTAGGATGACAAATTCAATGATCAAGTTTCCTAATTGTCTCAGGCAAGGAACACGAATATATTATTTGAGAAATTAAGCTGCAGAAAAGTCCAGGAAAACTACCAGTCAATAGGAGGAAACGGGTCAAATATTAGAGGCACCAGTTGCTAACAGGAGACCATTAAGCTATAATGTTGGTGGAGCCACATGGGAAGATGAGAAAGTTCGCCAGATTTACTTTGTAATCTTCAACCTGTAAAATCATGCCAAGCAATGATCGTGTTATTCTTTATACACACACATTTTTAATAAACTATAAAAAATAAATACATATATCAATTTGATATATTTTCAAATAAAAATATTTGTTTTAAAAAATGAACTTATAAAAAGAGAGGCAAGTGCGGGGTTTTGAAAACTTTGAATAGCAAAAAAAGTCATTAATATCCTTGATGATTTAAGATTAGGTATAAATGAATTAAGGGTATAGTAGTAACTTGTAAATATAAATATAAAAAGAAAATAAGAGAAGTAAATTTGAAAAAATTGAGAAAGAAGAGAAACGGAAGAGAGAGAAAAGGAGAAAGAAGAAATGAAGGAGGAGAAATAAGTTATTAAGGTAATGTGTATGTGTTATTATGTAAAAATATTGTATATTAGTTAAGCTTTTTGTTTGTATTGGTGATTAGGGTTGTAGATTTTATTTGAGTTTGATTGATGAATGGATTGAGATGTTAAAGGTTTAATGTGTTAGGTAATGATTTAATTTCTTTGATTTTAGATATTTTTGAAGTTAATGGATGTGTTTGCTGTAAGAAAATATTGAGCAATGTGAAAAACTCTTGCTGGAATTCTAGGCTGAATGTTGAAGATGACGAAATTTCATTTTGGTCCCTTTTGTGAAAATTACAGTTTGGTCCCTGGAGTGAAATTCGAGATTCTGGACAGAATTGAGGATGAATTATGGACAAAATTTCAGTATAGTTATGGATTTATGAGGAGTTCAATTTAGTCGTTCAATTTGATAAAATTACAATTTGACCCTAAAAATATAAGAAAAATTCAGAATGGTCCCTAGGTGAAATATTAGTATTTCAGATTGGTTTGATGGATAATTGAAGCTTATTTGATGAATTATTATCAATTTTAGAAATTGTGTATTTTGAATTAGATTTCAAAAGAAAACGTTGTGTTTAGGTTTTGCGAAAAATAGATAGTTTGATTCAAAACACATAGGATTATGAATTAAACTCTTAGATATATTTATTAAAGAGATGTTAATTTTTTTGAGTCATTTTTTAGTATGTTTTCTTTTATATATTCAGATAATCCTGATATTCTGCCTGTGGTATGTTAGTAGGATTTCATCATCATTCTGCTTTTGAATTCTATTCGCTTTTGAGTCAGGTGAGTGGATAATATTTAATATGCATGAGAACTATTATAAATATTTGATTTGCTAGTATTTGGATTATGCTTCTTGATAATATATACGTTAATTACTATTCATTACGATAAATCATAATCAATTATTGAATATACGTTCTTAATATGAGTCAATATTTGTTTGTGAATTGATAGCTTCTTATTTGATTGATGTCATGAGTTGAGCATTAGATATGAATATGTTTGTTTGATTATGATATATATATATATATATATATATATATATATATCTACGGTATGCCAGTCAGAATACCCACGCTAACAGAGAAATATTAGTCTTTGTGCACATCGTATCTGAAACCCTAGTTGGTCGGGAGAGTCACCAACCCTGTGCGGACTGATCATCCCACAATACGAAGCTTCATACTCATTGCATTCTGATTTTCTGACGAGCCTTACCTATTATATTCTTGTTATGACTTATTTGAGAAACTTCTTGTAAGAACTCTGAGCTGATTCGATAATATATTTTTCATTGTTATATTATCTCGTATGTGTATATTAGATGTTATCTACTCACTGATTTGTTGAACTCACCCCTTTATTATTTATTATTTTCAGGCTCGTAACTTGTTAGTAGATCATTATCGTTGAAATTTCAGAATTTATTATTTTGCTTGTAATCGACATTTTTATTTTTATGTCTAGTTAACGCTCCACAATTATAATAAGATGTTTTCGACTCTTGTATTAAGACAATTGAACTATATTATAAGTTTATTTTGTTATTTCCGCTGCGTTGAACTCTGAATATGAATGATAAGTTTGTAAGTTTAGGTTCGTATAGGTGTGGAACCTTGGAGGGGGACCATATCTATGTGCCGGTCATGGATTTAGGAATCGAGTCGTGACAGCAAGATAAACTAAAATAATTAACTTGATTTTTTTTCAAAATTTGATGAAAACAGTTTCAATTGTAGTTACAAACAAGGCAGCAAGATCAACTTGCAAAACAACATATATATTTTTTTTAAAAAAAAAGAAAAAAGCTTATAAGTGCCTGCATATCCAGGGCAAGAGTTGATAGGGAAGCAGTAAAGGCCACCAGTACTCACCACGTGCCACTCGCATGTCATTGCAATGTGATTGCCATCACTATCAACCAACATTTGCTCGTCGTTAAAAGACATGATGGCAATCAGTTTGGTTGATTATCTGACCACACAGGAAGGTTCTGTAGATTTGGCGAAGAAGTCGATCACAGAACTTAACTTTTTTTTAAACGGAATTTGTTAGAGAATAATATAAATTATATTCTGAAATCTCGTTTATAAATTTAAGTTTTTATGTAAGATGATTCCTTAATAGAAACAGGTTCGTATTTTAGTGGCCAACCCACATCCATATAAGCTTCTGAAATACGCTGTAGCCAGCCAGTGTTTTTTGTAGAATCTCGTATGTGCATGTGATGATTTGCATCTGTTGGGACATTTCCTGAAGGACGGTTGATGAAATCTTCATTAATTTCTTTGCAAGGGAGGTTTGTTCCTTCAAGGTGGGATTAGGCCTTCTGGTTGGTTTAGCAACCTGGAAATTAGTTAGCAAGAGGGCGACAAGAATTGCCTTTTGAGTTTCAAGATCAAGACGTATATGATTTTGTATTCGTCTTATTACCACGAATCGATCAAGAGACTTGAATAGTTGAATTGGAGACATCTTAGCGATACCTTAAACTTGGACTGCATTTTGGTATCAGCAGCACAAGTTTTAGTGCCCGTTTGTTTGGCATTGCGATCCCACCGGTTTTTGACCGAAATTTAATTATTTTTTTCATTTTAAAAACTGACAGTTTGGTATTTTTAAATTATTTTGATATGCTGATTTCAAAAATAATTTTTAAAAAATAAAAAAACATCATTTTGATGTATTTCAGCACGATAAGCACTTTGAAAAGTTACCGCAACCACACTCCCAAATAGTCCTTAATCTGATGCAAGTGTAATTGAAGAAATTTTATATAGATTTTCGTACAGATTTCTTTTCAAAGCAACGTGGAGCTGACTTTACTGTACTGTGAGTGTCATCCCAGAAGAAAATAGAGGGAGAAATAAAAGAAGGAAGGGGCGAGAGAAGACATGGAAACCACCATTATTGGGAGGCCTTGACAAAGACTTCATTTTCTTTGACAGACTGATATGCATATTTTAGTGGTTAATCCGAGAGAAGAAAATGAGAGTGGCAAAATCTTCCTTGTGAAGAGTCTCGACGAACTCATCACCTCCCTACTACTACCACACCAATGGTTTCTTGCTGGATAGGTAATTTTATGGCCTAAGGACCTGAGAAAGTACAGCAAGGGGCCTTGAGCCTAATTACACAAGGCTTATAGGCCATGATTCAGTTCAAATTGGAACTTATCAAGTGACCCCAGCAATTTATTATAGCCTAATTCACAGTTTTGTATGATGCCATGAAGGCTTACACTTTTCAGGATGAAGAGATTGCAGGAAGGTACTTAATTTAATTACAACTGCATCAGATCAAATCTTATTCAATCCACTATAACAAATCCATCCCATAGTGATTTTAACATGAATTACAAGAACCAATCCACTCAGGACCTGGACAATTCTTTTCTTACCTGGTAAACTTCACATCAGGATTTCTCATAGGTTTGAGCCACATATCAGCCATAATTCTTGAGGAAATGCTCCATAACAGATCCTGCCCTTTTGACAACACATTTTTCCCTTTTTTCCCTGCCTTTCCAAGTCCATATGCCACAAGCCACTGCGTTGCCGTTAGCCTTTGCCTCTCCGAATCCCACAGATTCCTCTTTCTTCCTGGCTTTCCCTTCATACCTCCAATGTGCAAGCTTGTTACTTTGAATTTCTTTTCCTCGTTGTAATTGTCCTCTTCGATGCCAGCTTGTGTTGCATGAACTACTGCAACCACAGGACCTCCAACTGCCTCGTATCGCCTTATAGGATCCCGGAGCTGGACAACCACGGCGATGCTGAAATGGTTTGCCTGGTCCCCTGGAGAAGCTAAGCCGTACTTCTTTACCCAATCTTCTAATGGAATGGTTGAGGCCAGAGGGTGGTTTTGATCGTTCCCGCTGTCTGTGCTTGCCTTTCCGGTGAGTGGAGAAACATCAAAAGGAGCATCTTCCTCTGCCATCTCTGCCTGAATTTTCAAGGCTTCAATTGCCATCACCTCAATCTTCTGCAATGAGAATGCCAAAACTTCCTCAGCTGTCAAAGGGTTTTCATTTACGTTCCAAATTCCTGTTGAAATCCTCTCTTTCCTGCCTGCACTCATAGCAGTCGCCATTGTTTTAACGGCTGCAATAGTACGAGCAGCACTTGAGCTGGCGCCTTCTTTGTTTCTCCCTTGGATGATTGCCGAAGCTATGCCTTCAAAAGCTATCTGTTCTGCAGTTTTCCCTAACAGTTCATCTTGTGGCATCAGTGATAAGATCTGAGAACAAAGTTCCTCAAAACCACTGGATGCCATTCTCTGAAACAACTCAAACCCGTTTATGGATTTGTCTGATTGAATAACGAGTGCCTTCGACAGCTGCATTGCTAGTTTTGGAGTATCTTTCCTTGAAACAATGGTATCTAGTGGATTCGTAGCTGCTAGGTAGCCTCCATCTCTTGTTTGAACTACACAGCCTAAACCCTTCCCAAGTTCTGAGAGATATACCTTGGATTCAGGATCTGTACTATCATCACCTCCATCGAGATGCAGAGTGGGGATCTCATGCTGATTGAATTTTAATGAATTAGTTTTTTCATCTTCGAGCATCTGGAGAAATTCCATCGTTACTGTTTCTTCATCCGCATCTAATTTTTGTGATTCAGTAGTTTCATCGTCTGTCTCCGCAATTTTTTCTTCTCCCATCATTGACTCAAGAGCTTTTATCTGCTGAGCGATTGAATCGAGTTCAGTAAGTCTTGTCAGGTGTATTTGATCGTGCACTATTTCCTTAACAACTTCACTTGATTGTGATTTTTCTTCCATATTTTCTTCAGATTCTGCATCGCCATTCTCTTCTTTGTCTTGAATCTCCACCCCTTTATCCACAATATCGAAATCTGGAAGATCAAGGTCCTCTATCTTTTGTCCTGGCTCTTCTGATTTCTGAACCGAGGAGGATGGTGGAGGAACTGGAGCTGTCTCATCAAGATTCAAGTCATCCATTCCTTGTATATCCGCAGCTGGTTTTGTCTGTGAAGGAGTCCAAGCTTCGGATCGTAATGTCATCCTTGGACTCGAGACACTGAAGGATAATTTAGACTGCTTGCGTCCGAAAGAAGATGAGAAAAATTTTAATTTATTAGTCTTCGATCCTTCGGCATGACTATAAATATCAATCCCTCCTTCTTTCTCCATAATCTGAAATCCCAATTTGAGAACAAGCTCTCCTCCTTTTGCCTTCCCGGACAAGTTGAAACTGGTGTCCCACTGCCGCACTCGAGCACCTTCTTGGCTCTTCTCCATGGATTCCTGAATAAGTTCACTTAAATCCACTGAAGTTCTCCCAAAATCAAGCGCCCCAGCATCAACTGCAAACACATAGATAAAAAATGGACGCTGCTCAAATTTAAGCTGCTTCCCATTGCCAGGAGCGCAGTACACGTGGCACTTGATGAACAAGGTCTCCTCAAAGTCAGCAGATCCCTGTGAAACCCTAGAGGGCATTGTATTGACTGCGCCATCTTTAGCCTCCTTCTTCCTAACACAAACAGAAAGCCGGAGTCCATTCATCGAAGCTGGAAGGCCTTGCACAGCAACTACTTCAACAGAGAACAAGCAGCTCAATTTCTGCATCCCAATATGAGAAATAGCTCGGATTGGCTTCCAATTCCAAATCCCTTTTCTCTCTGCTGAAGAATATCTATCACCCAGCTTCTTAATTTCGGGTTGGTTGATATTGGCTGTTTGGCGCTCGGTTTCTTCATCAGGTTTTGGATTAGAACGCCATGGCGACAATGACATGCGCCTGGACCGAGGCCTGCTGCTTGTTTTTTCATCAATTTTTGCTGTTGTAACCTCATCTGCTGATGTTATGAAAGGGTCTGAATTTCGAGGAAGTGCGAGGGAAGCGGTTCTTCTGGCACTGGAAGTGTGAGTCTGGTAGAGAGATTGGCTGAGCTCTTCGAGCTCTTCCAAAAGTTGAGTATTTGAATTCCTTCTATCTGTTGCCATTAATCAAAGAAAAAGAAAGCTGGGTGGAGAAACTGGTGAGAACAGGTGGCCTATGATACCGAGATTGCCTGCACATAAACACAACGTTATAGAAGAGGAGGAAGATAAGGAAATCACATGCTTGAAAGCATTTAGAGGTGGAGAAACAACATCCATATAGGATGATTACATGTGGCAGTGCGTGGACCTTCCAAACCAGAAATTTCCGTGGCTGGTTTAGTGTTTAGATAAGAGAAGAACGTTCCTGTTCTGTCTTTTTTGTCAGAAAAGGACAAGACTTCAACAAGAGGCAACTTGTTTCAAGAACTTATTGTCTTTTGGTGGTTGTATGGTTAAGTTGCATTCTTTTCCCCTCGAAGGCTTCACTTCGTTCTGCCAGTTACTGCAACATAATATTTTTGGAAATTCTAGGATGAAAAATTGTCGACAATCTGATTGCTTGCTGTCTAGTTGGCTGGACCCATTAGAGCTTGGGACTGGCCAAGTCCATGCTGCTTACAGATGTTTGCTCACTTGCCCTGGTGGTGAAGCAAATGGGCACCCGCACTGGATCAGTTCAAAGGATTTTCAACCATGATGATATGGCTTGAGAGTAGGACAGAAGCCACTGAGTATTAATCAATTGATGCCGAGACAAACAATTCAAACGGCTCGATTAATTTAGGGTATGGTTTCTAGCTGAAATCTTGACCCCTGTCTGATGCAATTTCTTTACTGCAAGCAGGAGTAATTTATCATTCGATGTTGTATTCGTTAAATGTCATCTTCAATTTTTTACCTTATTTGTTTAAAATTATATTATTTAACATTAGTACTAAACACACAAAAAATTGTCCTATTATTAGGGTTTTTTTTACACTACCGCATAAATTTTTTGTTTAGGTTGATTATTTCACTAAGATGTATAGCATCAAAAAAATTTAGCACTCTTAATATTTTTTCCATGTTAAAAATTTTGGTTCTAGTTATGGCGAAGCGCAAAACAAATCTCATGTATTTTTTCATTCTAGATCATTTGCCCTGATTTTTCAACAAATTTTGTTTATGTGTGACTTCATATATTTTTTATTTACATGATATTAGATCTGAAATATCAAATATAGAAAAAACACAAAAGTCAATTTTCAACAATTATAACATCGACTAATGGATTATGTCGATTGTTAAATTATTACAATCATTAGAATTGAAATTATAACCATTATTGTAAATAATTAATATTATAATTATTATTGACAATATTATTGTTGCCACCATCATTGTTGTTATTATCGTTGTCATTATTATGACAATAATTATTATTATAATCAACACCGTTATTTTTATTAATATCATTTAAATTATAATTAATATTATTATCATTATTATAATTGTTTTTGTTATTATTGATATTCTTCGAGTCATAATTACTATTACAACAATAAAAATTATTAAATTATCTCGATGAATAAAAAAAACTCAAAACTTTAACAAAAGAGCAAGCAAGAAAAAAAGAACTAAACTTATTATTATTGCGTAAATAATGGAAATAAAAAAATTACCCTGAATAATAAAAAAACCTAAACACTTTAACAAAAGAACAAACAAAAAAATAAAATAAATTACAAAACAAAAATAAATACCCTTGATGCACTGAAGAACAATACGGTAATTATTTTATTATAATCCACAATAATTTGATTTTATTGCTACAATGTTTAAGTGACCAGGTTTAGCTTCTTTTTTAATTTAATTTTTAAAATAATATTGTTTCGATAAAATTAAATAAATCATTGACATAATTATTTTCATTAACCCAGACTAAATTTAATTCTGAATTAGCCTACTGGATCGGCCTCCCTTTTGGGCTAGAGAATAAAAAAGGGTAAAGAATGGAGAAAGCCCGGCCCGACTTAAGGCGGCGATTCAATAAGTCTCGTCTCGTCGTACGCACGCACGCAGCATCAGCAAGCGGTCAAGTAATCGGTGTATCAGAGAGAGCTAGAAGAAGAAAGGAAATGGCGTTCTTTATGAAGGGAGAGCCTTTAGTGGCGAAGCTAGCAGCTATAGCTAAGTTCGGCGTTTTCCCAGCAGTCATGGCTGCCGCCCTCTTCTATTCACCGCCTGATTACGTTTTCTCTAAGAAGGATAACCCCTCCAAATAATTGATTCGGTTCGTATCTCTCCCCTTCCTCCATCTATTTTCTTGTATATGTGATCGTTTCAATATCTAATCTGGTTATTGAAAAAAAATGGAGATCTGGATTTCGTCCTTTTAATTTAATAATCCAACAAAATACTGTTCTCTTCGATACCTTTTTACTCGCACCCTCTTCCTAGTGGAAATACTGGTCGCGGGGTCCACGATGGGGAGGCCCACTACACAAAAGTATCATTGAGTTTACCGCTGAGATGCTGTGATCTAGTTGATATAGGAATGAATTAACCCTTTACCACCCGTCTAGGCTTTTAGTAGCAACTGGCAGTCTGTTCCGGCGTGATATACCTGTTACACTTGAAAGATTGATTCAAACAAAATGGATTTAATTGCCTGAATTAATAGAGCACTAAGGCTCGGCATTTATAGCCTTACAGTTTAACAGAAAGTAAAACATACGTAGTGTATGCAGAGGGAAATTCTTCATGTCTGTGAACATGAAGGACAATATTCCCCTGACACTTAAACAAACCAAAAAGTAAAGGATAATCTGCAGAAATTGCAGTAACAATATTACTGCAGTAATGCAGTAACAAACTTTGATAACAGACTAACAAAATATAAACTTTAACACCTTCCCTTAAACTGAAAAATCTCACATATTCAGTTTATCTTCATGGCTTTGGGCAGACACCAAGAAGGCTTCGCAATTTTTCAAATGTTTCCAGCTTCAAAGGCTTTGTTAGTATGTCTGCAATTTGATTCTGACTTTGACAATAAATCAATTCAACAATGCCATCCTTGGTAAGGTCACGAAGAAAATGAAACCTTATGTCAATATGTTTACTCCTTCCATGTAGCACTGGGTTTCTTGACAGTTTGATGGTAGAGGTATTATCGCAGTGAATCAGAGTAGGACCTTGCTGAGTGTATCCCAATTCTCCCAATAATCTTCTTAACCACACGGCTTGACATGCACAAGAAGCAGCTGCAATAAATTCAGCTTCGGTTGTAGACAATGTAACAATTTGTTGTCTTTTTGAAGACCAAGAAATGGCTCCAGAACTGAACATAAAGACTTGTCCTGAAGTGCTCTTCCTTCCATCCAAATCCCCAGCGAAATCACTGTCACTATAGCCAATTAATCCACTGCTATCTCCTTTTTTGTATAGAATGCCATAGTCTGTTGTACCTTGTAATTAACGAAGGACCCTTTTAGCAGCTTGTAGGTGCAGAACAGTGGGAGCTTCCATGTATCGACTAAGAAGACTGATAGTGTACATCATATCAGGTCTAGTAGATGATAAATACAATAAGCTTCCAACAATCTGCTTGTAGTATGTGCTGTCAATTCTTTCTCCTTCAACATCTTTTGTTAACTTAAAGCCTGGAATGACCGGATTACTGACAGAGTTGCAATCAGCCATATGAAACCTTTCAAGGATTTCATGTGCAAATTTCTTCTGACCAATGAACACTCCCTCAGATGTTTGCTTGACTTCAATTCCAAGAAAATAGCACATTTTTCCCAAATCACTCATTTCAAATTCATTCATCATAGATTGTTTGAATTCAAGAAACATATCATCACTATTTCCAGTGTAAATCAAATCATCTACGTATAAGCAAACAATCATAATTTTACCTCCCTTCTTGGTTTTGATGAACAAGGTGTGTTCATATGGACACTTCTGAAAACCATTATTGCAGAAGTATGTTTCTATGCGACTGTACCAAGCTCGGGGAGCTTGTTTCAGTCCATAAAGAGCCTTCTTCAACCTATACACCTTCTGTTCATTCCCCTTTTGTATGTATCCTGGAGGTTGTTCAACAAAAATTTGTTCATCCAACTCACCTTGCAAGAACGCAGACTTCACATCTAGTTGAAATATTTCCCAATCATTCTGAGCAGCCATTGATACCACCATGCGAATGGTATCTAATCGAGCAACTGGGGCAAACACCTCATCATAGTCAATCCCGTATTCTTGTGTGTATCCCTTAGCCACCAACCGAGCTTTGTGTTTGTCAACTTCACCCTTCTCATTTAACTTTGTTTTATATATCCATTTGACCCCAATTGTCTTGACTCCTTCGGGCAAATCTGTTAATTCCCATGTTCCATTTTTTTCAATAGCTGTGATCTCTGCATCCATAGCTTTTCTCCAAGTGTTTGTTGCAGCAGCTTCACTGTAAGAGATGGGATCATTGTCTGCAAACAGGGCAAGATGTGCCAAGTTTTCATCATCTGATAGCTCATCTCCACTGATATAATCCATTAGTCTGGCTGGCCTGATGACTGGTCTTTTGAGATGTTGAGATACCAGTGAGTTTGATGACTGTGTAAGTGGAAGTTGTGTTGATTGAGCTGCTGCAATATTGTTTGATAGTGGTTCGTCATTGAGTTGATGGACTTCAATAGGTTGTTCCTCTGGCATTTCAATTTCTTCAATCTCAGTCAAGATTTCTGGCTGAGTAGTGTCGTTCCATTCCCAAAACTTTCCCTCATCAAATTGAACATCTCGACTAATAATAATCCTCTTTGAGATAGGATTATAAACCCTATATGCTTTGGATTCCTCACTGACTCCAAGAAAGATGCACTTCATGCTTTTGTCATCCAATTTTGTTCTTGTTTCATCTGGCACATGTGCATAACATATGCACCCAAATACCTTAAAATACCCAACTGATGGTTTGCGAGCAGACCATGCCTCTTCTGGTGTCATATTTTTGACTGCAAAAGTGGGACTTCGATTCAATAGGTGTACACTCCAGTTGACGGCTTCAGCCCAGAAATTCCTTGCAAGACCAGTGTTAGTCATCATGCTACGCACCATATTTAGAATTGTGCGATTCTTCCTCTCTGAAACGCCATTTTGCTGAGGCGTGTGTGGTGCGGTCAACTGTCTTTGAATTCCATTATCATCACAGAATTTTGCAAAATTGTTGGAATTGAATTCCCCTCCACGGTCTGTGCGAAAGCTTTTGATGAAACATCCAGTCATCTTTTCAACTTTGGCTTTGAATCTTTGAAATGTGATGAAGGCTTCAGATTTTTCATATAAGAAGTACACCCAGGTCTTGCGGCTGTAGTCATCAGTGAAGGTGATGAAGTATCTTTTTCCACTGTTTGATGTTGGATTGATGGGTCCACACAAGTCTGAGTGCACCAATTGCAGTATTTGATGTGCTCTCCAGACTTGAGTGTGTGGAAAGGATTCACGGTGATGTTTTCCTTTTGTACATTCCTCACATAACTGAGATGGGCAATGTATTTGAGGCAATCCAGTCACCATGCTCTTCTGCTGAAGTGTTTTTAAACCATTGAAGCTCAAATGCCCATAACGAAGGTGCCACAGCCAAGTAGAGTCTTGCACATCTGCTGCAAAACAATTTGATAGTTTCTTTCGAGTATGTAGTGGAAACATACGATTTTGAGTCATCTTGACTTCAGTAATCAAACCTCTTCTTGGATGTTGAATTTGACAGCAACCTGTTTTGATTGTGATTGTGTGCCCATTTTCTTGTAGCTGCCCAATACTGATCAAGTTGTTTTTCAGTGTTGGAACATAGAACACATTTGCAATTGTGTACACATTATCATCATTAATGTGCACTTGAATGTTTCCCTTCCCCATCACAGAGATGCTTGAGTTATCTCCTAGCTTTACATGCTCTCTAAAATCCTCATTTAAATCTGAGAAAAGAGATTTGTTACCACTCATATGGTTGCTGCACCCAGAATCTAGATACCATATATCTAGTTGTGTTTCCTGCTCCTCAATATAGGCCATCAAGAGTACTTCTTCTGTCTCAACATAATTGGATTGTTCTTCTTTTTGGATAAAATCTGGGCACTCAAACTGATAGTGTCCATGTTTGTGGCAACGATAGCATTCAATTTTTGCCTTATCCCAGCTTCTTGCATTTTCATTCCAGCGTCCTCTTCCACGTCCACCTCTTCCATAGTTTCTTCCTCTGCCATAATTTATCCAGGTGGATGATCTTCCACGGTTGCTGCTGTCATTACTAAGAGTAACTTTTAGTAATTTTTCTTCAACAGGTTTGATGGCCATTCGTTGCTCATGAAGAAGCAAAGAGCTTTGTAACTCATCAATGGATAGGTTCGTAACATCTTTGGATTCTTCAATTGTGCAGACAACATAAGCAAATTTGGAGGTCATTGAGCGAAGAATTTTTTCAACAATAACTACATCCCCCATTTGCTCTCCATTAATATACATCTTATTTGCAATGCTCAGAGTTCTTGCAAAATAATCTGTAACAGGTTCCCCTTCCTTCATAGTAAGAATTTCAAACTCTCTGCGGAGAGCTTGCAACTGTGCTCGTTTCACACGAGCTGACCCTCTGTATTTCTGCTTGAGTGAGTCCCAAATGTCTTTAGCTGTATCCTTTTTTAGAATAGTCTCCAGAGTGACACGATCAATAGCTTGAAATAAGAAATTTTTGGCTTTCAAATCCCTAAGCTTTTGATCTGCCACTGCCTTCATTTGGGCTTCAGTAAGAACACTGTCTGCAGCAGGTTCGGTGATGCCATCTTCTACTAAACTCCAGTACTCTCTAGACCTTAGAAAGTTTTCCATAAGCATGCTCCAGTGGTCATAGTGACCATCCAATCTTGGAATAGCTGGTTGCACGAATCCAGTGTTGTCACTTGACATATTGCTGCTGCAAAAAAAAACTGTTGCTTTTCCTTTTATTTATCAGGCCTCAGTGGGAAGCTCTGATACCAATTGTTACACTTGAAAGATTGATTCAAACAAAATGGATTTAATTGCCTGAATTAATAGAGCACTAAGGCTCGGCATTTATAGCCTTACAGTTTAACAGAAAGTAAAACATACGTAGTGTATGCAGAGGGAAATTCTTCATGTCTGTGAACATGAAGGACAATATTCCCCTGACACTTAAACAAACCAAAAAGTAAAGGATAATCTGCAGAAATTGCAGTAACAATATTACTGCAGTAATGCAGTAACAAACTTTGATAACAGACTAACAAAATATAAACTTTAACAATACCTGCATGATATCCAACTTTAATGGAGGATTAAGTAAATCTGTTATTGGATTTTGATGATAGCTTATACTAGGTTGTTATGTGGTATGGAGGGTAGTGACTGCTCATTTGTCCTCCCTTAAAGGTAGGGTCGTTAAGACCAAGATTAATTGACATTGTTGAAATGTCCCTCCCTTAATTTGTTATTCACTGTATAGATGACCTTGGCCGTCTCATATCATACCCAGAAGTGTTGCTTAGTGTTATTTTGTTGCTTCCATGTAAGAGATCAGGTTTAATCTATCTTTGTGCTATGAGACCTGGTATTTTGTTTGGATGCGTCGTTTTGTAATTGATTTTGGGATAGACCGTATGAGCTATATATAGAAGCTCATTGATCCCGCGCTGGTGGCAGGTAACAATGGTTTTGTCATGCTGTCTGTAGCAACTTGAGGTCATTCTGTAGGGATGGCTCGTATAAGGTTCTGATTTCTTATGGTATTGAGGATAATGCCTCCCCATTTAACATGCCGCATAATTTGGGTGGCTGAGTCCAGCTTTAGTGATGTTGATTGTCTTGAATTTTGAGTTTAAGATTCCTTCTGAGTGATTTGCATTTACTTCACTAGCTTTCCTAGGTAGATGGGTGCATGGATTTTTTGTTCCGGAGAGAATGCATGGGTTTTTGGTTTTGAACAAGTTCCTGTTATGCAGTTTTATCAATTTTCTCGAACTGGAACTGAGTGTAGAAAACTCTTTTACTTTCCCCCTGTTTTTACTGTAAGTCAGTTGTGAAACTCGAATCCAGGATTCTACCTTTCAAATCGCTCATTTCCTCTGTACATGATATATTATGAATTCCAGGAGTCCTCAAGTTATGTATTTGTATCATGAAAGCAAGACCATGCTGTGATTAATGCATGAACTTTATTCAATAAAAGATTTGTCCAAGTGTGATTTTTGCTCGACTATTGGATTGATGGTTCAAACTTCAAACCCTCTACATGTGCGAGGATAAGAAATCACAACCCGGGACGTGTCTGACTCTTATGTTTTCTTGTTGCTCAGGAGGTGGCTTGAAGTGCAGTGAATGAATGTGCGCTCCCTTGATGTAGGTGGGCACATGTAATAATACACCCATCATAGGATGTAATACTTGTTGGATTTGGTGAGTAGGTTTCAGTTAGTTAAATGTTTGCTTGTTTTGTTTTTAAATGAAGATCTTTGAGTTGTGATATTTCTCAGAACCCTATGATGGAACACATAGGGCTTATCAAATGCATAACAATTGGAATTCTCACATTGCTGAATGCTCGATCTCCATGTCATGCAAGGAGCTCAGACCATTTGCCAAAAATCATTTAACATAACTGTTTTCCTTGAGTTAGCAGTGAGTGGTGAATATTTGTTTTTATTAGCTTTTTCTTTACTCGGCTTTCAATCCCCGACTCTGATTAGTAGTTGCTTGAGAAAAAAAAAAGAAAAAAAGAGCCCGGATGCTTTTAATGGCTTTATTTTACAAGTTGCCAAGGATTCTTCTACATGAATTTGCCAGGATTTAAAAGCACTCATAAAGGTGGTGGGTTTTATACCATCATTTTTTCTAATTGTGAAAGCAAGCAAGCTTCTCATGCCCCCAGGCTTATAGCATATCCTGATTAGCAAACATGCCTGACTGAAAATTCAAAGAGCAATCGCATTTGGAGAATATAATTATACTGAATTCTGTGCCTGCGAGCGAGGATTGCATGCCTGCCCTGAACATGACGTAAAGCGACGAGTTGCAACAAAACTCACTCAGCAAATAATAAAGAAAAACTAATCAATTTTCATAAAAAAAGAGGACTCTGTAGGTAAATTAAGGTAATTAAAAGTAAGGTTATCAGATGGATTTGGCAGAATCCATGCCATGTCATAATTCTAGGGTTGTTTGGAACTCTGGGACTGCCTTGAATGCTGTTCTTCCACCTTAGCCTGCGGGGGTGGTATCTATAACATGAGAATAAAAATAGAACGCGTCAGAATAATTAAGCAGCGCTGTGGTCTAAATTAACTGCAGGAAAAGATGATACAGACATGGTAACTAAAGAAGGAACCAGGTTGGAACATCATGGGCCTTTTTTCTTCTGTCTGGGGAGCTTCAGGATTCCAACTCCATGGTGTTAGAAACGAGTTTTCAGAGTACAAGAAAGATGTTAGATTCTGTAGTTTCTTTTCCCGTTGTTGTCTCCACAGATAACCATTCCAAGCACGAACTTGTTCCGATGTTATGTACGGATAAAAATAACTGTGCTGTTCACGGCCATACACGTGGTGTCCTAGATATTGTTGGTGCGACAACATGGGATGATTAGGTAGTAATTGCCGTGGTGGTTCATCAGAGATAGCCACAGGATTTTGCTGACCCTGCGGTGGATATTGCAAGTCATGATGTTCCTGCGATGATTGCTGCTGCTTGGATTCTTCTCGGAGCAAACCTGGTTGTTTTTGTCGGGGCTTCTGATTGCTGGTCTGAGAATGAATCTTTCTTCTTGATCTGTTGCTCATGTTTATCCAACACTGGCACTTAGATCTCTACCTTTGAGCAGCCCCCTGTCCTATTCTGCTTCGTATTTCCAGTGCAACCTTTAAGTTCTCCTGTAATATCTAGGGTTTAGAGATTTCCTATTTGGTTGCTGTTACGTATACGTATACATAATGTAATCACTCCTATCAATTTCAGGGTTTCTACCGCCATTGCTATTAATCTTATATTTCCAATTTGATATTTTCTTGCATTGCAAAAAGGTGGCCAAGCAATTTAAGCTTTATTCCTTTGCAAAGGTGGCCGAGCATACTCCACTGGCCTTGAATTATATAAAGGTAGTTTTGGAGAGAATAAAACAAAATATATCCATAAATAAATAAATAAATCAGAAGTCGTGGCCATCTTTCGTGTGTGAGCGTAGAGGCTTGGTGCCTCAAATCCATGGTATGTGTAAGCTACGTCTTCTGGACCATAGCCCGGGTCCAATTACTAGCTCGTGCAATCTTTAAGTCAGTGGAGGCAGGCCAGATGACAGCCTGGGCCCAGAAAGGAGAGGATTTTTTTTTTGCAGGTTATCATTGTGATGTTTTTAAGCAGTGGTCAAATTTATCACCGGCGTTTGTTTTTTATTTTTTAAAAAATTATTTTTTTTGTATTTTCAATTCATTTTATTCTATTTATGTCAAAAATCATTATTTAAAAAATAAAATAATATTATTTAAATATATTCAAATTTTATTTTGAAAATTAATTGTTACTCCTAACTTTGAGATTTGATTTATACAAGATTCTATATCATTTCTTGAGATTTTTTTTGCTGTTTTGAACTCAAGATTTTGGGGAGCATCGGGTCAGGTCAAAATGGAGCATAACGGGAAATGCCATCAACCATATTCCATAATGCACCTGACTGTGCGTAAAATTAATTATTTCTTACAATTGTTCTTGCCTCTTCTTGGAAGTTTCAAATGGAGAAAAACTCGTGCGAATATGATTATCATTCAACGCCTTCAAGCCAGCCAATTGTAATCAACTTTTTTAATAGCCTTTAAACAGAACTTTTTCACTGTAGGGACCAAGCTAGGTACTTCCGAGCATGGGCAGGGTGTGGGACCCAATTCCATTCCCCCATCAATCATAGAAATATAAAATATGGCAACCTCCGATCCCCTCCATGGCGTCATATATCAGACAGAAACTGTTGCAGATCACTTAGAGTTTGAGAATCTCCATACCCCCATAAAGCAAGCAGCCAACAAATCTCGAAAACACAGCGATTCTTGTACAATAATTATTACAAGGACTCCTCAATCTTTACAGGGATACATAGATACGTGAAGGATGAACTTGCCAATTGCAATGGTGAGGCATCATCTTAGAGGAGCTGGCACTGCACTAAAACATATCCTGCAATGCTGTATACTATATATGGTAACCCTTATATTATACTTGATCTATTTCATCAGCCATAATTAATGTTTTTGAGGACCTTGAAAATCTCGTTGAGGATCCGATGGCCAAGATTCTCCGGGCAGTCTGATGGGAGCATCTAACATCTTCTGCAAGCCGGCTCTGCTAAAAGCAATTGAAGTGGACATGTCATGGATTATGGTATCTGCTGCTGCTGAAGCAGATCCTGAGAACCCCAGAACATTACCATTACAATCCATCTCAAAAAACAAGGGATTGTTTAGGTAAGGATTTGGGTTAATGATCTTGTCCACGCCACCGAAGGTAGCATCATGGGAAAAACTTGGTTCTGTCTTCCACTGTTTAGAAACAGTACCGAATGGTTCCTTCAGTGCGCAATCTTGATCTGAGAGGATGGACTTCAAGAGCATCGATGGTGACTGGTTGTTGTTGTTCGTGTTCGTGCTTTTATTTGTTGATGTGATTGCGCTGCTGCTGATGGGGATGGGAGTGGGTGAAAACCAGGGGTGGAAGCCATTTATTGACAGGACATGGGAGGCCAGAGGGTTAGGCTGCAGGCTTTTGAGGTCATTTTCTTGGTATTCAGGAATCAGAAAAGCGTTTTGGAGGGCATCGACTACTTTGTTCTTGAGTTGACATTGATCAAATAACGATGCTGATGCATCAATCAGTGGAGGCAATGAACCTGAATTTGCTGGTGAATAGACTTCCAGGAGGTGGTAGCCATGTCCAGCTTGGAGAAACACGTCTTTCTTCTCTCCTTTTTTGTGAAATATTCTGCAAATCACCCATTCATCCTGAAAACAATAACCAGTTCCAAGGAATATGAGATTAAAATATTAAAAATCAATTACAGTAAACTTTATTACTTTAACTCTTGCTATCTTCACTTAATATAAGCTCGCAACAGTGTAACATGGGGGGAAAGCCACGGCATAACGCAACATTAACTGCATGTCTAGAGTTAGTACAAGAGTACCATTTTGAACCTGACAGAACAATAAATGGAATTGTAGCCATTGACAATGGAACAGAGCTTATTAATCAACCCAATCACATCAAGCACACTACCCTCCAAAGGTGGATAAACGAGGAGAAAATTGTCTAATCCGCGTGGACATGAACTATCCCAGTTAAGATGAACAAGTCAAATCAGAATCAAACAAAATATTACAGTAGCAAGCTAACTTGGTTCCCACGGCGCACCGTGAGGGGCCGGGGAAGGCGTCGGCATTACATTACCTTACAAGTGTGACGGTACGATAAGTCACCGTCCAGTCGATACTCGTGCATGACCCACTTGGTTTTTTCACCTCTAGGAGCTCTCCCTTTGTAGAAAACAAGGGTCTTTTTCATGCCAAGTAAAGCGCCAGTGGAAGCACTGTATACTTCTCTATCTTTTCCGGTGGCCTTCCAGTAGCCAGCTCCGGTGGCCCGATTTGTTCTCAGCCCTGTTGGGTACTTCCTGTCTCTCAAGCTGAAAAAGTACCATTCTCTTTCTCCCATCTTTGCCACATCTGATTAACAACAAGAGAACCAGCACCACTACAGCATTAACACACGCAGACTGGTTGCCCTTTCTCAAAATGCACGTTTAAGAAATTGGGATTTTGTCAGAAGTTGATTAATGCACGGTCAGTTTCAGTACAGGAAAAAAAACGTTCATAGAGGAGAATTAACTTAATTAATGGCTATGTGTGTATCATACTCAACTGCATAACAATAACAGCATCATTTATTTATTTATTATTTTATTTTTTTGGATTCGAGTAAACCTATTATCCGGAAAGCGCACTTTGTGTGTCCAGGAGCGAGTAAAACCCCGGCTGTCCCAGGCTCATATACTTTACGTCTTACAATAACAGCATCATTCATAGCTACTAAAATACATATGTAATCACAAAACATAAAGTGAAGTAGCAATATGTGTGTGGAGGTCCAGGTCTATTGGCAAACACATGCAGGGCCCTTAATCTGGTTTTTACCCTCTCAGCGTATCCAATTACAGTATACATGCACTCCTAATTTGTCAGAAATTGAGAGCATACTTTTATTAACAGTACTTAGGTCGATAAACTGATCTAGTTATAGCTAGCCTAGCTTCACCTGAAAAAGGGAGACGCGTCTTCAAGGAGAAGATGCAAGAGACATAATTTTGGAAACTATCCGCAGTAGAGCGTGTGTGGGTGTCATGGAAGATACCTCCAGCTAGAGGGAATATTCCGATCATTTTCTTTTGGTGGTTTCATGCATCTTTGACATGAAGCAAAAATGAACGATAAAGTGATCATTCAGAAGCAAGATGCGGGTAATAAGCTAACTAGGCGTAAATATGTATATACCTGGAAGCTCCCAGGGTTCACATCTGTTAAGGTCAACCTCAGCAATTTCTACGCCACAAAAACTCCCATTAAAGACCTTTGATGCCAAGTAAAAGGTTATAAGCTCTTCATCTGTAGGGTGGAATCTAAACCCCGGTGGCAACCCTTGCTCGTTTAGCCCTTCACTGCTTAGCTCACACAGTAGCTCTTCCATTGCCAACATCTTCACACGCACACGCAAAGAGAAACACAGAATATTGAAGTTGCAAAAATGGGAATGAGGATCGTTGATTGGGATTTGGGGGTGAACGAAAGGAAATGGTTTGTTCTGGCATGCAATTTATAGGAGCACTGAAACCAAAGGAGGATGGGAAAATGTCACTGTGTGTGTGAGGGGGAGAGAGAGAGAGAGGGGTTGTGGATGGGAGAGAAGGGAGATAGATTTGGCCTCATAAAAGCTCAGTGGGGGCCTTCAGAACGGCACCTGAAAAGCTTCCCAATCAGGCAAATTTTTCAAAGTTTTTCTGGGTAGCCAGAGATTACTGTAGTGTTTCTGTGCGGGTGGGAAGGCGGTAAATTTTAAGGGCCAAGACCTTTATGGGTCCCTGTATTGCTACACAATGTTCAATCAAATCCCTCGTATTGGAAAAAGGGTTTGACTAGACCCCTTTTATGTCGATACGTGCCCAGCACCAATCTTCTTCCTTGGTAGAGGGATGAAATAGAGTAAATTGATGGCACATAGGGACTCAATCGATCATTTCCTCGGCAGAAAGGACTTGTAAAGCAGTTAGCGAAGAGGGTTGCAAACCCCAGATACAGAGGAGGGGGTCAGCTTTGCAGATAAATTTTTATTACGCGTGTGAGCATGTTTACATATAGCTAGGCGTGTCAGATTTCTCAGACAGAGAGAAAAACGAGGCTTCCCTTCTGAAATAGTGATATCATCACCTCATTCTTTATTGCTGTAGAAATTAAGCCACTGCTTCTTCCTCTCGCTTCTCAAAATAATAAGGATGTGTTTGTTTTTTGGAATTCATTTTTGGAAAATTATTTTTTAAATTTTTCTGTGTTTGTTTGTTTTTTGGAAAGTTGGTCAATGGAAAATACTTTCCAGTCAAAAAAAAATTTGGCTTGGTTTTCAGGAAAGTGTTTTCCGGAAAATTTGGGCGGAAAACACTTTCCGAAAGTTGTGAAAAATTTAGAAATGTCATTATTTGCTGATTATATCAAATTTTATCCTCAAACTTTTGATTGCTATATATAATTTGTTTTTGAATATTTATTTTTCAATTTCATCTCTTAAAATTTAATTTTTATATTAATTTTGGTCCTTATTTTTATAATTGCTATTTGCTTTTTTCTTATCATTTTTTTATTGAAATCTTTTATCTATCAAATTTGGTCCTCATTTTTTTTTATTATTACTTATTTTATTTGAAATAATTTATGAAATGTTAATTATTATTATTATTTTAATTTATTCACCTTTTATTTTTTTTTAATTTTTAGATTTGATCTCTATTATTTTGATTATTATTTATTTTATTTGAGATAATTTATGGAATTATATTTTTTTTTCAATTTCATTCTCATTCAACTTTTTAATTTGTAAGATTTGTTCCTCATTATTTTAATAAACTTGAAAAAAAAATTAATTTATTAATAAATTATTTTCCAGTTCATTTTCCATAACACAAATAAACACTGGAAAGTGTTTTCCAGTTCATTTTTCATAACACTAACAAACATCGGAATTCACTTTTCAGGAATTCATTTTCCAAGAATTCACTTTCCCCGAAATTCACTTTTCAAAAAGAAACCATTTTCCAGCAAACAAACGGGGCTAAGCTATTTCACTCATGCTATGCCATAGCTTTCTTATTTTTTTCTACTGCAACCAAGCTTTTATCTTGCAGGACGGAATATTTAATCCATAGTATTTGCTAAAATATTTTATATTCAATTAAAAAATAACAAAAATTGACACATAAATTTATTTATTGATTAAAAAACATTAAACAAGTCTACACGAATTAAAAATATTATATAAAAATAAAATTCATCCGTATAAAAATAAAAAAATATATGAATTAGAAAAATATCTTCAAAAATTAATTGCGCACGAGATCATTTTTATAAACAATCTGTACATAAAAGGTTAAATAAGCAAAAAAATAAAAAGAAGATGAGTGGTCATGATTTTTCGAACATGAATTTAAAAATTATTTTTAAAAACTTATATATAAAAAAAAAAAAAAAATTGCTAGCATATGTACGGGGGGGAAGGCGCGCAACCGTATAGCTCATCATGCTCGAGCCATTGAAAGAAAAAACCCGGACTCGTGGACGGGCCTTCAAGCCCATGCTTTTATGCCCAAGTTTAGTTTAATTTTTTATTTTAGTTTTTTTAAGAGACAAACAATATGTCACCTGTTTTTCACATAGATGACAGGTCACTTGTCAATTTATTTGACTACATTTTTATTTTAGTTATTTTTCTTTTAATTTTTTCATTTTCTAATAAATAAAAAAACAATTGGTTGTAGATAAGATGAAATTATCGAAAATAAAACATCAAGTAGCATAATGAATTATTTAAAAAATAAATAGTAAATCCACATTATTTTATAAGTGTATAAACAAAAGTTATCCCTCTCAGTGTTTTATGTAACTATCAAGACACACTGTAGCCGTGGATTCCGTAAGATATTTCGTGCACGTTCTGAAATTTAATCCCCTCTCAAATTTTGCATCTCTCAATTTGGCCCCTGAATAAAATTTCGAGCCCCACCTCTGAATCTGCGTGTGACAGTGCTCTTCATCTTCGGGAAAAAAACATATTCCTGATCATCGAGATCACCATGCTTGTAGATATCTTCATGTGCAGCATGGATGTGGCGATCTCTTTCGTGCCAAGCTTGCGATCGCATGCACTCATCATCGACCACCAGCGGTGCAAAGTAATTGGATGCATGTGGACATGATTAGGAACAGCACAGCAGTGAAAGAAATCAGAACCCCTGTGGTTTTCTGTTACTCTACAGTTTGTATACTTTTTTGTTTTCTAATTCTACTTAATGTAAGAACGGGTTGAAAAATGTTTTTTTGTTTCTGTAATAAAAAAACACATACATGCAAATCTATCGTTTTGTTAACTTCTGGAACGTTAACATTGTCCCTGCACTTATTTGAACATAAGTTATCCCGTTTCTTTGCTTTTTTAAAAATAAATAAATAAATAAAATGTCATTTCATCAAATAATATATATATATATAATATTATCTATCGCTCTTGCCAACAACAACTGTTGACAAAACTTGGAATATAACATGTGGTGTCTATCATCCCATTTTTCGATCCAAAACTGAAAATTATGTTGCCTGTTCTCACCAGTACATGGGAATCTAGGGTTCAGAAGAAAGGGTTGGTTCCCGCACGGAATTTCATTCCTATTTCTTCATGGCCGGATCCATGATTTTCAAATTTTGATGACCTCGGATTCAATAATAAATTTTTATTGCAAGCCCTTTATTATCTTCTCACTGTTTACTCCATGATTTACAGCTGAAGTTGAAGAGAGAAGTTTTGGAGACTGGATCGGGTTTGCATTGCTATTCTAGACGCGTTCGTCCGCATGATGCCAGCCATGTTTTATTTTTATTTTTTTTCAAGTTAAAATCATAATCATTTTGATTATAATCAGTGTACTCAACATTCAAGGGGTAGAGGTGATTTAATTTCAATATCGATCGATGAGATTAAGAAACGGGGAGGGGATCCTGTGCTAGGAAAAGGTGTCGGGGTTGCACGTGTAGCAGGATCGGGCAAAGCAAAGGTTTAGAGGGTGTTTGGGAGAGCTGTTGTTGTAGTTTTTTAGAAAGTGTTTCGTGCTGAAATATATCAAAATAACATTTTTTTATTTTTAAAATTTTTTTTTTAACATCAGCACATCAAAATAATCTAAAAACACTAAACTGCTAGTTTTAAAATTAAAAAAAAAATTACAATTTTTTTGAAAACCATGGTTTAAAAAGCTAAAACAAACCTGGGCAGCTATGTAGATCTTAGTAACTCTCCCAAGTAAAAGATAACAGTCAGGCAGGCACCGGCCAGAATCCAATCCTAAATACGACCGCTACATCATCATAATTTTCCTCGCAAGCCTACACTCCAGCTAGTGCTTGTTTCGCCATCAATGCATTCCTTTTTACTGTTCTATTTTCACCTTCGCAGCAGCGACCAGGGCCTAGCTATATCTGATTACCCTCAAGTCCACTCCCAGGGCATGATCGCATGGGAGATAAAAAGCAGTAACCACTCGGGCACTGCCTTGTCTCCAACTTGACATTAAATTATTCGCAAGAGAGGAAGACAGGGACAGAAAAGACGTGAGATGGTCGGGTCATTCGATCATAGGCTTCCTTAATACCAGTGCCAGCAATTATAAGATCTGGGAAAATGGTGAAAGGGAAGGCAGCGATCGATGTCATGCAAATGGAAAAAAGCTTCATCTATTCCCTGCTTAAATGCCCGTTTGCCATTGGTATTTCACTGGTTTTTTACCGAAATTTATTTTTTTTTTATTTTAAATGAATATGTTTTGATATTTTTAAATTATTTTGATGTGCTGATTTTAAAAATGATTTTTAAAAAATAAAAAAATATCATTTTAATATATTTCAGCACGATAAATACTTTGAAAAGTTATCACAACCACACTCTCAAACAGTACCTAGAAAAGTGATTTCTCGGGTGGTTTGAGGTTTTATTCTGCGTCAGCACCCGTTTATCAATGCTGTGCTTGACGGAGAAAACATTGTTTTTTATGTCCTTTTGTTGCAGGTGCAAATTGCAATGCATTGCTAGACGGACACTTGAAAACACGACACGGTTTTCTTTTTTATATATCGATCAATATTTTTTTGTAAGTTAATCAAGTATAGTCTTCATCGATCAGTAGCCAGAAATCTCGAGTGAGATTAGAATAATAAAAACATATTCTATTGTTGAGGGCTATGGTAAATTTGTAAAAAAGTGCTAGCTAGATGGAAGCTGTTCGTAGCCAGTCGAGATAATACTGGTGGCATGGCATTAAATAGAGTGGTTAGGAAAGGACCTGGCAGGTTGGCACGAATGGCTCTACAGACACTTCTACCAGAGATCTATTTTGGGGCAAACATTTTCTTAATGCCCCCCATCAATTGTTTTGTTCAAGCTCGAGAGTGCTTCGCCTAATTGCAATATTATTTCTTCTTTTATCCTAATTATCTAATGCCCTAGCTATTCATTCCCGTGGAGTTCCCTGAAAAATCTATTCCGTAAAATCTGGTTATTATCTCGTCATAAAATAGATGGAGAAAGCTGTGGGGGCCAGGGATAAATTCATTTCAAAAACCAATTTACATTATATTGCAATCTTTGACAGGGTATAGTTTGAAGAAACCACGGATTTGTTCATCACCATGTCATGCAAATGACGTGCATTGATGCACACGTACGGGCGAGGTGAGGTGACTCATTCCTGCAGACACATCGTGGGGCTTTCTCATAGCTAGGCCATGGCTGTAGCCTGTGAATCTCTGAATCACAGTAGATTGTTTATCGTTTTGTGCAGGAACAGGGCTAACTTTTCTCTTTTCTTCCCATATTCGGTAGGTGGTGGACGCCTGTCTCCGAGCTCTGAGCATTTATATTGCAAGTGGCCATGAACTTCAAACGAGGGGAAGAAAATAATTCCCTTTTCTTGTTTGAATGGAGGAAATGAGTGTGCAGAGAGATAAGGTTTCTGTGCCTTCGTTTTGTGGTTAATTAAGGTATTGACGAAGGGTGTGAATGTGATGATAAAAAGTTTAAGATTTATATAATAGATCTTTAGTTTTAGTCAATATATGTAATTCTCCTAAAAATTTAGGACAAAAATATATTATTTATTTACCTGAGTCTATGAAATATATTTTTTAAAAATAAAATTTCTTCGAATAAAATAAATAAATTATGATTAATTAAGAAAATGTCACTGATTTTCTCTCGGAAAATGGAGAGATTGATTGCTGTGGTCTCTTGCATGTAAAATAAAAATATCGTCCTCCCATCGATCTCTCCTCTTCCCAAAACAGTGGAAATAAATTCCACTTTCCTTCTTGCATTATTCATCCCCCTTAAATTCCACTTTCCATTTCTCCCAAACATGTCGTGAATGTCAGGAGCGTACCTTTTTGCTGCCTTTAATTCCATCAATCACCCCTCCGGCTATTCTATATACTTCTAAATATAATAGCCCATAAAATATAAAATATTATAATTTTTTTGTGGAGGCCATGAAGAAAACAGCAGCTCAATTGGGACTGTAGTCGTCGTTAAATGGAAAAAGGGCCATGCATTGACAGCAATGCTCAGTGATGGGCTAGCATCAGAACGTTGCTGGACTATGGGCTCTAGCCATTTCTCACACCATTATCTGCTAGTGTGAGGGCACTTAGGCCCAATAACATGGCGAGGACCACCTGCTGACTGCTTGACCAGCTCGTCGGTCTGATCTTTTGTTTTCGAAGTTCCAACTCCTTTCATAATTTTCTCATCTTGGTGGTTAGCGAACACCTCCATTTACACCAAATATGACCTTTAAGCAACGGTCTTCACCTCTTTATATATATGACTACAAAATTAAGAAGCCCTCGTTGCTTCATTTCAAATCCAAGTGATTGTTATTGGTGTATGAGGGTTTTTATTTTTTGAGGTAGCGTGTTTGATGAATATCTTCGAGAAAAATGAAAATAGTTGAGATAAAAAACTTATTATAAAACTATATATCCCATAAACTGAATCTGTTTTTATGTTCTTATTTCTCAAACCAAACACGATTGTTTTGTTTCTTTTATCTTATATACTAACCAGGCACCGTGTTCTAGAGAAATTATATATATTACAAACCAAATAAACCGTGTGGAGTTGTGCACTGTGCACCCTCTCACAATCCACTGTGGATTGTGGCAGTGCCGTGACCAAAATGGGTCTCAGCCTCAGCTGTTTTGTATTTATTTAATGGGGGTGTTTTCGGTTTTTGGCTTCTTTTTTTTATTCAGCCGCAATGTGCACAGTGTAATCACGAATAAACCCCTCGAAAACGACAAAATAATGCATAGGAACGAGGGGCGCTGTCGGTTTTTCACCCCTTCAGTGCACAGTGCACAGACAAAAAAAGCCCTCGAAAACGACAAAACAGTGCACAGTAAACGGGGACACGGGCGTCCTTTCCGCCGAGGTTTTTTCGTAGATCTGGGTTGAGGAAGGGGTGGCTTGGTAATTAGCCTATTTTTTTATTATATTTCACCACAGACACGCATGGCTAGCTATATGCCTTTCATTTTGAATGGTAGCCAGGCTAAACTGATTTGTTGTTGCAGGGTGTTTTTGATGGTCATTGTGGAACCGAGCTAGATCATGGAGTGGCGGCCGTTGGATATGGATCGACCAAGGGATTGGACTATATCACTGTTAAAAACTCTTGGGGATCTAAATGGGGAGAAAAGGGTTTCATAAGGATGAAGAGAAACACTGGCAAGCCTGCAGGACTTTGTGGAATCAACAAGATGGCTTCTTATCCCACCAAAAAGAAGTGAAATGCAAAATGTTCTATATTTGTATTTTCCCTTCTTTTATTTACCATATCTGAAATCTTGATGTCATGGGGATGATTATGTCATGTAATAATTGATTTTCTTAATCAATGTCCACCCAAGCTCATGTGTTTCTCTGCTACTAACAGAATGCCCCAGGAAAAATTATTAAGGATTTACAGAAGTTGCTGAATCTTTCCCTTATCAGCTACGACTTCCATCAACCATTGATATTATTGAAATCGTCATTAAAATTTGGAAAATTAGTAGCAAAATCTCTCCGGTGAGGCTATGAACAGTTTGCCTCCTTGATTTTCAAAGGCTCTTCCCATCTTGCAATAATTGAAATTGTCATAAAATTCAGCGAAGTTGTCTTAGCTCTGTCCCAGTGATCAAGAGCTTGTTTGGCTTTCTGCGTGGTCTACACACAATTGACTGTTTAGAAAACGATAGACTTTCCAAACTCACCAAAATCAAAAACCATTTATGATCTCTTGTTTTCTTCTCCCACTCCCATCTGTCTATCCTGTCCACAATCCATCCATACTGTCTCGAAAATCAAGTGTCTCATTTTTCTTTTCTTTTTTGTTTTAATTAATTGATTTTCTTAAGAGCTTGACAATGAATCACGGGATGAAGCTGATGATGATTTTAGCAAGACATCAAGCAGAGGTAATGATGACAATAATATGGCTGATGGCAGAGGCATTGTCTAATACGTAACGGGCCCTGGCTAGCAATTGTCGGTTTGTCGAGTGTGGTTGACTGTCCAGTTTCAGTTCATGAAAAGTGTGCGAAGTTTAAGCTCCCCCCGTCAACCACGCATCACTGCTGCGAAAGAAGCTACAGAGAGTCACCTCTCCTCCAAAAAGTCAAGACATCGATGGGAACTTCCTGAGTGTTTTTATTTTTAAATTGTTAGGCAAATTTGATCACTTCAAACAACCTTTTTTTTAATATTAGCGTAGTAATACTATAAAAAAACACTTAAAATTATTAATTTTAAAAACCTTGCATAGAAACCACCATCGTCACCGTGGAGCTAGCCAAAATTCCAAGCCCTTGCATAGAAAACACCGCCGCTATGAAAGCCCCACGTGTATTCTTATTGGCAAATTCAGACATGATTGTAGCTGACAAAGGGTAGTCTCCGCCAATCCCAAGTCCCAGAAAAAACCTGAAAAACCCCAAACTGGCAAGAACGCAGGTTTTGGTCCTGCAGATGGAGAAACCGCACCCAACAGAGCTGAGGACCATGAGCATCAGTGAGATACCGTAAACGTGGCGCCTTCCCATTCGGTCACCAAGCATACCAAATACAAGTTGACCAATCGCTGTACCAAGCAGGACTGTGCCTAGCATGGTAGCCAGCACAGCTTGTGGGATTTGGTATTTGTCATCACGATTGTCCTCGTAGTAGACACGGCCAAGAAGTTTCATGATTGGAGGGATGCAAAAGAGATCATAGGCATCAGTGAAGAGGCCCATGCCGGCTACTATTATAGCTTTGAAGTGATAATACTGTATTTTTGCTGCATCAAGGGCTGAAAGCACTCTTAACGCCATTGTTAAAGAACTTCAAATCAAGGAGGGAGCAGGAAAGAATGAGCAGAAGAAGAAATAGAAACAGACTCTCTCTAGTGTAGTCCCGGTTGTATCAATGAGTTTGACTTGGAGTATTTAACTATAAAGAAAAGTATTAAATTTGACTTCAATCCCTCAAATCGTAATCTATCTCACTTTAGTCCCTCTGATTTTTGCCGTTAAGTACTAACATAGTCCTTCAGACAACGTTAAATAATACCATTATTTGGTTAAAAAAAAAAAATATATCCAACCTTTAGTCTTAATGCCATCGTCCTCTGCCCTTATGGAAATCTAGGGAATGATCAGGTGATTATAGAAAAAAGGGTTTTGCCGTTTATAAACAGTCAAAGAGCATGATTGTAAAATCGGCTGTCCAAGATAAAGCTTGGATTCAACCTGAAGCAGCATCTATTTCTTTTTTCTTTTTTTTTTAAATATATTTTAAGAAATGATTTTATATGGTGAAATTAGATATCATCCCAATAATCACAAGGGGACAAGTGAAGGATGCACGAGGAAATCCGCGTGCAACTTGTGTGGTTCGTGGACATTTCCTTGTGCTCATCTCACATTAATGAGCACCATTGACTTTGACTGATAAACAATTTATTCAATATTGATTAAATAAATTGATGGGATAGCAACCTTCAAGGAGATTCCATCTTGGATTTGAGGGAGAAATTCCATCTTCTGGTCAATCAGCATCAAGGGAATTGGAAATTTGATTGTTGGGTGCGTTGACGCTTTCAATTTTGAAGCTGACTAGCAAGGTAAATTCATTTCAAATACTTGGACCAACAAGTTAAAAAAGATAATTTTGTTGAGGATGATTAATCTCAACATTGAAAAACAAATTCAAAACCAGCGGATTCATGGTAGAGCCAAAGGTAAGAGATGTTGAAGGGAAAAAAAAGAACTAAGTCTGGTAATCATTGATAATGTAATGATCTGTTTGATTTACATACACTACACAATTCTGCTAGATTAGTCGTGCATTCAGTAGCAAATCTGGCCCTGCTTCAGATGTTTCTTATTTTCTTTTTTAGTTTTTTCAGCAAGCCTACTGATTTACAGCATGCTGGTTTATGTTTACATCGGTCCATGGATAGTGCAATTAAGCTCCAGATAAAAAGCTCACAGAGGTGGAACCTAGTGTGATGGAAGAGTTGGCACTCCGTATTTCATTACCGTTGCTTCCATGATACCATCTTTCCGGAAATGTGCGGAGAAGAGTCGAGGGTCAACAGGCCCGGGCAGTTTAAAAGAAATGGTGAATGGTCCCGGAGGCCAGAGTTGCTGGACACTCATGTGGAAGACTCTTGATGAATCTTTCAGAATTCCAGCCTCAATTGCTTATGTCTATATCGACAATTCTGATTGGTGGTCCAAGTACCCTCTTCTTGCCCTGCCAGTCAAAATGACAGATTCATCTGTGATATAATCTCCGAATTCAGGAAAGGCAACAGAAGGTGCACTCACCGTTTTTATATGTCTGTTGAAACATTGCTGGTGGTTTCTCATGTCTAGAAGAAACAGTGTCGGCAATTTTCTCCTCGCTACAGGGCTTGAGTGTTTGCTCAATTTATCATGTCTAGAAGAAACAGTGCCAGTTTTCGAAATACTTGTCCATACCAGATAAGTATCTAACCTTTCCAGGTCCTCTTTTCTCATTTAAGATGCATCTGGATTCTCAATAAGAACAGTCCCCTTAAAAATGATATGTCTTGCTGAGTACCTTTTATGACCACGAATACTCTTTTAAGTAAAATAAACTTGTGAACTGCCTGCAGTCCTCTAATGCCCCTGAGCCTGACAAATGCAACTTGCCTTTAAGATACAAGGACAGCACATTTGGATTCAAAACCAGGCTAGGATGAGCATTTCTAAGGGTATAATACAAGCTCTCCAATTGAGAAAAGTGGACAAATGAGTCGCCCAGCTTGTTTGAAGTACATGGCGGTAACCCTTTGGCTATTCCATGAGCTGCTGAGCATCTTGATTTATCAGAGTACACATCAGGACCCAAGAAAGTGGTCATGGTGAAGCTAAGCAAGAAATGCTGGTCACCAGATGGTGGATTGACTAATCCTCTAAAAGGAGCATTCTTCTCTTCGACATCCATGTTTCAAGCTAAGGTTCTCTTACAGCTAGACAACTCTGTGCACTTATCAACACAGGAATGAGAGGTTAATTAGTGTGAGATAGTAGCAGCACAGTAACAGATATGGCATGTATGATTTCTTCTCTTATTAATTTGAATAAAACTGAGAAAAATTCTCAATTAGCATATATCTACTCTCATAAAACAGGATCCTTTTCCCTGTATTTGACATCTACAAAAGTTTCGTGTTTGTTGAAGAAATCAATTGAAAGAAATGTCTAGGTTGAGGAATCTGTGAGCTATGTAAGAGCAAAAATCCAAGATACTTGCCGTCTTTGCATTCATCCAATCCCAATATTCAAGTTCGATACCTTGCATTGATTCTTGATCAAAACTTTATTCTCAAATTGACTTCTTTCTCAATGGGGCAAACTGCTTCCTCTCTAGCAACCATCAGAGGTGAAAACTCAAAGAACATTTAGGAAAGGGAACCTCCATTATTCTGCAATAAGCATAAAGATTCCATTTTGAACCTCTAAATGAAAAAGAAACACAAATTAGAGGGTAACAAGTATGAGCATAGTGTTACCTACAGTTCAAGAAATGTTGGTTTGCAGAGATGAATGTTCATGGATACAACAGCTCCACCATTATGCCTGCTGCATCGAACATGGATTTAGGGTTTGAATCAGCTGAAAGCAAGCAAGTCATTTGCTTGGTGAAATTTCAGTTTCCACAAGCATCAAAAACAGTTCCAGTGTCATTGCACTTTCATGATTAGACGACGTGTAGTGTTTTTCTTTTTTAGATGACAGGCTGTCGATCAAGCTTCCTCTGTCGATGTAAGTGACTTGTCATTCCAGGACGAGGGCATGGATGACTTGTCATCATGTTCTAGACTGCTAGCAAGCGAAGCCAAGTAGTTATTAATAGAACGTTTCAGAGTGTATTTGATTCAATAAAATTTGATTAAAAATAAATAAATAAAATTTAAAATACTTTTAAAATACAATGTCAAGTATATACTTTTAGCGCTTCGTGGCCAGTATAAAAATCATGAAATTAGATTCAATTTAAAATAATATATTTTTATGTGTGTTAATTATGAAAACGTAGAATAAAACACACGAAAACCTTCGGCCGTAAATCTTCAAACATGCAAGGAGTGGCCTTTTTAACACAGACATCATCTGCCTGAGCAGATTTTTTGTCTGAGAATGTGGCTTGTCATTCGGGACACAACTGACGGTCGCGATCCAAAAGCTGTAGTTACAACTCTTCAAAAAAAGTCCATGATCGAAAGATGTGTAGTGCTTCTCGAGAAATGCACTTGCAATTAAAATTCGAGAGATCCCGGATTCCGATGCATGTTCTTCCCCCTCCCCACTTCCATATATAGCCCGAACAACTGCCGGCCCCGCTTCTTGTTTCCAAACATTGTTCGATGATAGGTTTGTTTTTGAAAATATTTTTTATTATTTTTTTTAAAATATTTTTAATATTAACATGAAAAAATAATTTAAAAACACATATCACATATTGCGGTGTGGCAGTCTGCGATGCAACGAGTGTTTCTTTTTCTTTCTTACAAAAAAAAAAGAAGATAATTTTAATAGGCGGATATTAGAGATAGAGAAATATTTTAATTTGTTTTGAAAAACACCACAGCCCCTTGATTGATTGATTGATGGTGATGGATGTCTGATCCCTTGACTATCAAAAGCATCATCTATCCCCCCTCCACAAAAAAATAAAAAACCTAACACATCAGAGAAAATACCAAACTTGCAGGCCCCGTCCTGTTCGAGTCCTCGTTATAAACAAGGATGGCTAAGCTAAGATTTATTTTAAAAATTAGAAATCAAGATTCTTATAAAACTATTTGAAAATCAAACATATTTATTCACAAATAATTCTTTTAAAAAATATATTTTACGTTCATTAAACAATTCATGAGCGAAAGCACGTGACTAGTCGGTACAAGATAGTTGGAAGTCGAATACTTGAATTTACGCATCAGTTATCTTAGGAACCCATGTCATCGATGTGGAACAGGTGCGTGCTCGATCGCTCCATCAAGAAAAGAACATGATAAGATAACTTCGGAGCCAGGTTGTTCGATCACATAGATGGTCAAGATCTGCTCGTGAATGCTAATTCGCTGCCACCCCCATATGAAAATAAAGGCAACTGGCTAGGTTGGACTCGTCAAACCCAATCATTTAAAATGCTTGAAACTCACATTGCTTTGCGCAGAGGGAACTACTCCCTTTGTCCGAGTCTTGAATCTTTGAGCTCACTTCTCAATGCCTCAACGGTGTTCATCATGTTATCGATCTGCCTTCCATGTCATGTCTTTCAAAAAGAAAAGCAGCTGATTTCGTCGAGTCCTAGAAGCAGAAGACCAGAATCCTACTTTATTGTTTATTCCATCTTTTTTCACGTCCCATCTCCCTCTCCCTGCTATATAAGAGCCTGGCATTCGACCTTCTGTTGCATTCATTCTCCAGCTCATCATTCCATCTCTATCCTGTCCTTGTTTGTTTCTTTCCCTTTTCATCTCGTCTTCTCTAGATCATTATTCTGTCATCATTTCCAATCAGAATTCTTCATGGAGGTACCTTCTTCTTTCCCCTTTTTTCATCTGCTTCATGTAGTGTTTTATTATAGACGTCTCTGTATGGTGGCAAAATTCTGGCCCATTCATGCTCACCAGTACGTGCTCGCCTGAAATAAGTTAGTTCTCTCATGCTAATGAAGATCCATTTCCCATAAATGGTTGGAAGGCCAACTAATTAAACTGGCTCAGTTTTTCATCAAGCAAGGCAAATCCCACTAAATTAAGATTTTCTTGTCTTTTGACCAAAATCGTTTTCCATTTTGCAAAGCAGTGCACCGTTACGAAAACATCATTTTTATGTGTGTGTTTGTGTATTTGCTGGCAAAACATAGATTGCACGTACACAGTGTTTGTATATTACGAGCACTTAATCTCGAAGGGAGTGCTTTATCCTAGTTTCGAAATAACTTCTAAGTGGCATCCTTCCAAGAAAAAGAAAAAAACATCTCGGAAAAAGAGAAATTCGTTGCTCCCATTGGGGGAAGTGCCCTTTATTGAAGGCAAAGTGTGCATGAATTGTCCTTGATACACCATCACTCTCCCCGAAAAATCTCAAAGAACAATGCCAGCTCTCGTTTTCAATTCATGTTCCTTTACCTTATCAATGTATATTAATTTAGGCATGCAATGCCATTTTGCAGACTGTTGAATTGAAGGTGGAGATGGTTGGCATACATGAGAAAAGACTGAGGAAATGCCTGTCAAAATTGAAAGGTAGCGAGCCTGTTCTAAATCTCTCCTTGATATAATATCTTTATCTGATTGTATAAATGTGTTCATTGCTTCGACACCTTGCTTAATTTGTTCATTTTACCTTCAGGAATAGAGAAAGTGGAGGTGGATGTTGGTAGTCAGAAAGTGATGGTCACTGGATATGTACACAGGAACAAAATACTTAAAGCCATAAGAAGAGGTGGTCTTAAAGCAGATTTCTGGTCTACCCAAAATGAGCTTCTCAGTGTTTATGCCAGTGCAAGTTACGGAAGCTTGAGATTCAACAACTTCAATTTCTTTTAAGACTATTTTGCTTCTTTTTTTTTTCTTTTTTTTTTTTTGCTTCCCTGCATGGGATGATCATATACCAAGGTTGGGATTTGTGCCTTCTTATTTTATTGTTCCTTTCCTTTCCCCCCTCTCCTTTTCCTTTTGAAAGGAACTGTTACATACAGTGAAATACAAGAGTCCTGAATTTTGCAGAGCTGTGCTCTTTCTTTTCCTTTATCTCTTCTTCTATTTTACATTTTAAGCACTTCTATTCTCGTAGTATTCTCTTTGTTAGTGTTGATTCGATGCAATGGGAATGAAAATTTGGTGCCGGGGAGAAGAAAATCAAAAGTGCTGATTGTGTGTGGCCATGGCACCCCCTCCCCCCTGCTGTCTCTCTGTCCCACTCAAATTCTGTATAAAAACGCAGCCGCCAATTGAGAATTAGACAGAAATATTCTCACGAACATCAAACAAACAATTTCTTTTGGTTTAAGATTAAGGTATAAGCGACAACTGAATACCAAGTCCCTTTTCAGATAATCTCATAGGCGTGCCTCGACATAAGTCAGATGCAATTAGATAATTTAATAAATATTTTTGGATGTTAACCCTAAAGTTTGAATTCAAAAAACAAAAGAAAGGAGTTTACTTCCTTCATTACTAGGATTACCCTTAGTTTTTCCTAAACTGATTGAGTACACAGTTGACCCTTTAGCAGTCGATGCACTGTTGTGTCCCTGTGTGAGAAGAAGACAGCACGCTCGTGGTCACCGGCGGACTGAGCTTCGTGGGACCCGCCTTGTGTCTGAGCTGGCCCGTCGAGGTGCGAGCCTTTGATTTCTGGCCTACTTCTCCATGGTCTGATGACCTCCATGGCCACGGAGTTCACTGCATTGGAGGCTCCATCACCCCTTACTTATTCCAGCCATTCACTCATGAATTCCTGTGTTTTTTTAGTATTTTGCCGCCACCCCCTCCCCCCTGCTTTTGATTATGTGCAAATCTGATTTAAATTGAAAAGATCAAGTACCCACTAATCATTTTAGTGAATAAGAGCAAACGATTCAATTTTAAGGTCTTAAGTAGTGAATTTAGTCACTTTGCAAGAACATCAAGAGCATTTCCATCAATACATTCTTTGTTGCTGGATTCTATCGATAATTATTTGATTGACTTAAACCAAGCATTCTGAATTCATTCTAAACTGCTAGGACAAGTCACTTGGATTTTTTTCATGTCCTGCAAGCTGGTAAGCTACCAAGATTGTGATGATGTAGGGGATCTTAATCGAAAACAAGATGTTGATAAAGCCATGGATACTTCCTGCTGAACTGTACAAGGTACTTTCAAATTATCGTATTTTCTGCTCAACATTCTTGCTGGTTGCATGCCTGGAAATCAAGTAGAAGAGCCTGCAAATTATGCACAATTATACTGCAGAAAAGAAGGTTTCTTCACTGCTCTATGACGATGATGAATTTGATTGATATGCCTGTTTCTGATATTGTGATCACTGTATTGCTGAATCTGGTGTATTCCAAGCAGGTGGGTGTGACCCACTACTACTTCTCGTTCCTGAAATCCATGGCTGCCACTATCTCATACTGGCAGGAGAGGAAAAGGATCTGAGATTAAGGGTATATGCATGGCTCCATGTTTATGATCGGAATGATTCCATTGCTCAGTACAGCTTACTTGCCAGACATAGGACCGGTGCCGCTTTTTTTTTTTTTTATTCAGGAAGTTTACTGAGCTATTTGCTGTGTGTGAGGGCGTGCAGTTCCCAGAGAAAAAGTGCCAATTGACAGAAAAATAATTAAATTGAAAAACTTACAGGGAGAAGATTCATGGACATAAAGAATGAAGAACACATGACAGACACCATCTTAAATTAAAACTAACAGCACCTGCAAGGTCTTGATCGTCAGGTAAACAAGGATTAATATCCATTGCATATGGGCAACGAGAAGAAGCCTACTACTACCATAAGTCAACACAAGTCCAGCTAATCATCTCAATCTAACGCCTTCTAAACGACTTCACACAACCTCAGAACATCTCACAACCTAATTGAACCTATCCACCAAGCAATGCCACTAGGCACGAAAATATTCTGTAGTCTTATTTTACTAACACATGACTTAAATTACAAATGAGACTCCACACCTCATTAGAGCCCACGCCTACTACACAAATTAGTCAAACCTGAAGATAAAAGGATTGCAGGCTTGTGGGTCACTGTTATTGCAGGCTGCCGTACTCTGGTTCAGCGGGCTCCCAGGACCACCTGATGATTCACTGAGAGTCCCCCGTGATGGTGGGCTGCTTACCCCGGCCGATCCACCTATCGGAGGAAGCCTTGATGTTGCGGGTGATGGTTGTGTGTGGTTTGCTGACTTTGATTCCTTGCGACCATTTGCAACGAAACTACCCACAACTACCTGCAATGAGATAGATGGCTCAGCATCATTTGCTGTTATACACGCTGATGCTGGGTAAATATTGTAAGAAAAACAGTATTCAAGTAGTATCGACAAGCTCAAGTGCTCATTGTTAGAGAGTCATGTAAAATCACTCTTGAGCCTTCACCTAAGAGCTTAAGCTAGGTTGAGATGATTATTTGACATGGTATCACAGTCGCATATGGTAATGGTGGGTATATGCAAGTTAGCTTAAGCTTTTTGATTGAGATTACTTTGTGACACGGCACGCACACATAAAGACAGTGCCTTCACAAATGGCTTGCAGGGAGTTTATGCGTGCAGGGACATGCATGGATGTGGAGAACATCATTTCCTTGGTTCCTCTAAAAAATGCCATTATAAAATTATAATAATACGAGAATAGCTAATTGACCTGTACTGGGGCCGCAGCCACTAGAAGACCAGCCACACTACCACCAAGCACCCGACCATCGGAGCCAGATAAACACACGCTTAAACCTCCAGATCTGCCCCTTTGACCCCCATTTTCTGATGGCAGGTATGAACCAGAAAGTGCCAGAATTTCAAATTTTCCCTGCATTGAGGAGCAAAATTTTTGAAAAGAAACAATGAGTGAGGAATTTGGTTAGGGGTGGACTAGAGTAGACCACTAACAGCAATTAAAATTGTCTCCAGTACTCAATTGAAACAGCTGTACAAGGAAACCTATAAAGGCTATTGACAAGTTGGGAAAAGAGACCTGCAATGCCATAGCAGTGAAAAGCAAAATTCCATAAAAGTACTGACATTGTAAGAAAGATAATTTCATTCATGTTCTGTAAATGTTTAAAGATCGCAGTCCTCTATCCTGGTCCTATTTGTTCTCTAATACAAATGGTAATTTCAAGAGAGAACAAAGAGGAGCATTAAATCTAATGAAAGTGAGCCCTTGTGATCGTGAATCCTCAGCTATCATGAATATGAATCATCAAATTGCATTAATAAGTTCGGCAGGAATTCAACACTACGAAATCAATTCTTACAGCTAACAACCCAGACATCTTTCTATGCCTGCCAACAGAGAAGCAAATCAAATTATCACCTTGAACGAGAACATTAAAGTCCATTTACATTCACAGCTTTCAGTATCAGTGAGCTACAGCTTCACCTTTCTTAGATTTTTTTTAAAAGAAAAAAAAATTACGAAGTTTCAGACAATTTCTGTAGGGGGCATACTTAAACTGAAATTTTGCAATGTCACCCACCTCATAAGTTACAGTTCCTCCAGATGTGGCCTGTTGGCGAAGAGTTACATTAGATATGGCACCGTTTGCTGACAAGATAGAAACAGCCCTTGGACCATGCTGAGAAAATGACATAATTTTTGACGATATATCCTTGAAAGAATAGAATAAAAGTCGATCAGTAATTATTATGATAAACTACATACTGATAAGCACAGGTATAACAACAAAAGAGCAACAGCAATAAGTTGGAAAGAAAACCAGACTTTTCTATCAGGAAATAAAAGCAATGAAAACTGAAGCAACAACAGCATGACTTTCAATTACGATATCAGAAACACAATAGCTTGATGTGTAATCAGAATTAAACAAGCCAGCACTTGCCAAATCCTCACCTTGCATTTCAATGGAACAAGGACAGTGACTAATGCAATTTGATTTATAAAGTCAGCACTTGCAGACACATGTTTATTCTCGTTTTCACCTAATGTTTCACCCACTAAAGCAATTTGACTTCCTTAATTGTCACTAGCTACCGATACTAAACACCGACTATGACAATGGAAATAGTTTATATTAACTTCCACAAAAGTAGTCCTTTTTAAGTAGTTTACCATTGTCCGTCTAGCATTGCTACACCAGTCTAAGTTACACACTTTGCTTCTGTGCATTGATTGATCAACCACCAAAAGAATAATAAAAGGTTATAACTTTTTTACTTCATTTTTTTCAAATTATTTAAAAGGCATATCAGACCACTTTCATGCATTCATGTACTGATGGAAGATAAATTCTCAAAACCTTTGATGAATTTCTACATGGTATCAGAAATTCTATGATTTATCAGAAACAATATTAGACAGATGTTCAGGCTTGTATGAGTCAGTTTCTAACAAGGGGACTGCCTAGTAAAAAACATTTGTAGAAATAATGTGTGTTAGAACCTTTAACTTAAGATTATATAGTAAGGTCTAGGTTCCCTCTTCCATAGGTAAGTAATTAATGTCCCTTTGCATTGAAAATAGATGTAATTGATTGACAAAATTGGGTCCTCTTACAACTCAACAACTTCCAGCACGACTACTTATAACAGACACCTGAAATTGGGTTCTTCACCCAAAAATACAAAAGAAAGGGGAAAGATGAAACCTTTTTGTGGTGGAAGAAAAGGTACTTGTAAGGGAAACTGCAGAAAGCAGTCCTGAAGTTACTTGATTTGAATATTATGAACTACCACTCTTATGCTTGCAATACTCAAAACCTGACTTTATATATCCATGATAACACAGCATAACAAATGATTCTGTGAACTCTTTCATAGAAACATGATGAAATAAGGAACTTCTAACTTAAATACATAACTATTATTATAAATTTATAAGCATGCCAGCATTTCCTCTCTCTATATTTGGGTTTAGGAGTAGGAAAGGTTGATTGTCCTAATACAACACCACCATGCTACATTGACAATGTTTCTTACGTTTAAAAGAATGTCACACTGCTGTATATTGCATAGAATTCTGACAAACCATAGTAACTCAAGAACACAAGATATCCAATGTAAAGGAACCGCTGTTGGAGATTTTAAAAAATATTAAAAGATTATCAAACAATCCATGCTTCAAACATTAAAGTTAATGAAATCTGACACTGATGGCACAAATGGAAGAAACATGAAAAAATTAGTGCTTACAGTTGTAAAGTATGGATTTTATGCGATAAAGATATGCCTTGCTATCAATGCAGCCTCCATAATCTAAGCTAATAATAACTCAAAATTAACAAAGTATAAATGCCTATAAAAAATAAAAATAAAAAATATTATGGGGTCATGATGAGTAGCAGTCAACAACTAAAAATTACCAGCCAGAAGCAGGAAAAAAAAGAATTGAAAGTATAAAGGACAATATAGAAACCTCTCCAGCTTTCACAGTGATAACATGTGGAGTGAATCCAAACCCAGCTGATCCTGCAAAAGGAAAAATTTATGTGAGCAAATAATTACAGCACAGTATTCATATGAAAAAGAAAATATCTAAAATTAGAGACATATATCGAAGTCCACAATTAAAAAAACTCTATGCTGGCAGTATTCTGCAATTGGCATTAACAAAAAAAAATCTTACTCTAATAGATATAGCATGAAGATATTAATAAGGGAAAAAATCCATGGGAAGAAAAATTACAGAAATTGTATTGTTTTTATTTCAAAAAAAAAATCCACCACCAATAAATTGTGTAGGAGAATAAAATTTAAAAAAAAAACAATTGAATTTTGCCAATATAAAAAATAATAAACACAGGGTAGACAAGTAATATTGAGAAGCAAATAAGAATCAACCACGTGTCAGATCATGCAATGGATCTCAAGACCAGCACAGCCCACATCACCTTCCCTTTTGTATTTTTAAATTTTAATTAACCCCCAATATCACTAAATCAATCCTTAATATTATTCTTTTGCTTTTACTTGTTGCATCTCAGCTGTCAAAAAAATAAATAATACAAACAGCAACAACAATAATGATCACCAGAGCAGCATGATAGATTTGATTTTGATAAAAACAACACACACACAACACTATCTTATAATTATATTATAAGATTTATTAAAAAATATAAATATAGCAGTCAGTAGTTACCCAGAGCATTAAGTTGCTGTTTTTTGGTAGAACCAGGAGGTCTGCCTCTGGCTTTCTTCACCCCAGTTGGCGACACTGATCCTCCTAGAGTGACAGGGGGAGGAGCACCAACGACACCAATATCAGATCCAGGAGGTGGGGGAGAAACAAGAGATTGAGTCTGAGATGGAGGGGAAGAGAAACCACCTCCAGTGGCTGTACTTGTTGGTTGGGTTACAGCAATAGGCTGAGCTGCAGATGCAAGAGCCAATGCCATAGTGCCATCTGGCCCATACTTCCTTGGTCTCCCTCTCTTTCTTTTCATGGACTCTCCTCCACTCCCTCCTACCATATTCACATTAATCCCGTGAGGAGATACCACCGCCTCACCAGCCGATCCTTCCCCTCCTCCAGGCTGGTAGGTAGGTGACGCCGCGGAAGGGGTAGTGACGGTAGTTATCGGTTTGTAAAGAGCAGCACCGTCAGCACTGAAGTCTAAACGCATGTTTTGTATAAACGGCTGTGACTGTACCGCTGTTTTTTGTTGGAGTCCTGTCACGCTAAAAGGCTCCCTGCTTGTCATCACTCCTGTCTCCGATCCCGGCATCTTTCTCGTATACTAAATTTTCAGACAGCCTCTGTCCAAAAAAAAAAACACATTCAGATCAGTAAAACCACCTCAAAATTCACACTTCAAAAATCAAAATACTTAGTGACCTCAACTGAATTGCGCAGGAGGGAGAGAAAGAAGGAAGTAGCTATGCCTTTTTTTTTAATGGTGGCGAGAGATCTTTAATTTGTCTTAATTTTTAGGCGAAAATAAAAATAAAAAAACTAATAATAAACCGGAAACAGAAGAATCCCAGTAAATCTAGGGGACAATAAATCTAGACAAGAATCTAGTAAACCCATCAAATAAAATAAAAAATAATATAATATAATAATAATTGCTAAAACAGAAGTAGGGATCCTTGTTTATATGCCCACAGATTGTTGTTTTTCCTGTGTAACAGAGAAATTCCATTACAAGAAAATCTGGAAAGGGGGGGAAATCAGCATAAAAAAATTCATCATAAATTTCTTTTATTTCCATAATTAAAAAAGAAAAAGGGACAAAAAGGAAAAAAAGAAATAAAAAAACATAAACTTACCGATAAATTAGGAGAAAGTAAAAGAGGAAGAAATTTCACAAGGGTTGGAGGAAATGAAGAGCTGCAAAGGGTATTTCTCGATCTAAATATCAAGTTAATAATTCAATTCAAATACTCTTTATTTTACAAATATATTTTCTTTTTATTTTGAATTTTCCCTTTTTCATGCCTTCTCACTTGCAGCGAGAAAGAGAGAGAGAGGACTTTATTATTATTATTAAAACAAAAACAAAAAGACAGGTAAAAAGTAGGCCTAAATTTGGTTTCGTACGAAAAAGATATGAATTATTTTTCTTGCATTTACAGCAGCGTCTTTATTACCCTCCCCTGTTTTTCCAAAACTCTCTCTTCCGCTCTCGAGTACCGAATCACTCTACTCGCTTCAGTTAAAGAGCACGTATCGATCATTTTTTAAGAAAATCCTTGAAATATATACATGTAAGATATCCTAAAGTAGAATGCATTGTTATGCAATGGTTTATTTATTTAAGGAAGAAGATAGAGTTATTTAATAACTTTGGTCGGTCTGGTTTTTATTTTTATTTTTTTTGCCACGTGATTAAAATAAATAATATAACCCTTTAAATTTCTTAAATCTCAAATCTTTATATAGAAATGAGTCAGATCATGCACTTGTAAGAACTTAAATCGTACCACTAGGTTAGGTTCTATTGATAAGAGATTCAGAAGTATGATTTATATCACCTTCACCTAGAATTATTATAATTGTTTTCTCTTCTTAAAAAATAAAATATATAGTATTTAGTGAAGGATAACAGAAAAAACGGATAAATGGAAAGCGAGCAAAACAGTAGAAAGCGAATCTAAAAAGAATGGCTTGTATTTCTTCACTGAACTCTCTGTCCCGGCGTCCTTTCAATCCCAATTTCTCGTCTTTCTCATCCAACAAGCCAGGTCTTTACATTCTTAAATCCAAGCCTGACACTAACATCCCTGCTCCTTCAGCTGCTTTGAGCTGCAGCAGACGCAGAAACCAGCATCAACATGCTCTCTGCTGCAACAGCAACTACAAACAAGAAGAAGAAGAAGAAGAACTGCTGTAAATCTGCTTGTACCTTTCATGGGTTTTTGAGTTCAATTCTATTTTAAGAAAAAATATTATCCATTGTGGGGTTTGATTGTTTTTGTCAAATTGTTGTAGTTTTTGCCTTGGCGAAGAACCATGTGGAACTGGAACTAAAAGAAGAGAAGCTTTATTCAACATGGTACTTACTGCTTTTACATTCCCTGCAATTGCCTCTACTGCATTGGCAGCCACAGGTAATTTTTTAATAGCGATTTTCCATTATGGTGTTACTGTTTATACCTAACGTTTTTTTAGCAATGTTTATTGCAAAATGAAAGCCTTACCTGCTGAGTTTCAGGTGTGGCAGAGGATTTACGTATTTATACCGATGATGTGAACAAGTTTAAGATTTCTATTCCCCAAGGTACATAACTCTGGATTTTTTTTTTTTATCTCTGTAGTTATAGGTAGCAGGTGATGTGATAACTTAGGAATGGTGGTGGGTGACGCAGATCGAAACTAGCACAAGAAAGATAGTTAGCACAAACAATATAGAATTCTATCAAATAGGATCACCGCACACAATCCCAAATCGAAATTCTTTTATCCAGTATTGCTGTATTAGTGTCGGTATGAAATTCTGATGGCTGTATACAGTTTACGCTAGGCATGAATGATAGAGGTATATTTATTGAGAAAGACTTCTTGTTCTTGCAGGCTGGCAAGTAGGTGCAGGAGAACCAAGTGGATACAAATCCGTCACTGCTTTCTATCCAGAAGAAGCTGCCAATTCAAGTGGTACTTGCAGAAATTTCTGACAACCCCACCTTTTAATTGGCCATCAAATAAGTTTATTAAAAAAAAATCATACTTAATCAATTGGTTTGCTTCAGTCAGCGTTGTGATCACAGGGCTCGGTCCAGATTTTACTAGATTGGAATCATTTGGCAAAGTCGATGCCTTTGCTGAGACTCTGGTAGGTTATGGGCCTGTTTGGGACAGCTGTTGCTGTAGCTTTTTAAAGTGCTTTTCGTGCCGAAATATATCAAAATGATGTTTTTTTATTTTTTTAAAATCATTTTTGACATCAGCACATCAAAATGATCTAAAAACACCAAAACATATTCATTTAAAATGGAAAAAAAAATGAAATTTTTTGAAACGCAATTTGAGAAGCTGTTCCAAACAGCTTCATAGAGTATCCGATTTTGTAGTCCTCCAGGAGAATCCCCTTCAGCATTGCTGAATTGCGGGTTCTATGTACGACCGATTCTACTGGTTTTGTGTCTTCATGTTCAGGTGGGTGGATTGGACAGGAGCTGGCAGAGGCCCCCGGGCGTGGCAGCAAAACTTATAGACTCTAAAGCTGCTAATGGTAATCTTCTTGAATATTTTGAATGAATTGCAGTGTGAGATAGGAGGTGGTGTTAGTCCCCGAGGGGCTGGCGCAGTGGTTTGCGCCTGGGGGCTGCCAGCGCAGCGCCCCAGGTTCGAGACTCTGTCTCAGCCAGCCTCTGTTGTAAGAGCCTGGGACAGCCGGGGTTTTACTCGCTCACCTGGGTCCACAAAGTGCGCTGGGGGTGGGGTTTCCTCGATATCCAAAAAAAAAAAAAGAGATAGGAGGTGGTAATGAACTGAGGACGAGATCTGTTCACAAGTGATAAAAAGCCATGATTAAATTTAAGATGACCTCCTTTTTTCCAACAACTGATAGGGCTTTACTACATCGAGTATACGCTGCAAAATCCAGGCGAAAGTCGCAGGCATTTGCTTTCAGCACTTGGAGTTGCATTCAATGGTTGGTACAACAGACTATACACGGTGACAGGGCTGGTGAGGCTGCGTTAACTCTACAAAGATCCTTTTTTTTCCTCTGGTCTACATTGTTTGTTCATTTCATATTTGATGCATGCATTCAATATTGAATTCTGGCCTTCAATGTTGTTGCAGTTTGTCGATGAAGAATCAGAAAAATTCGGCACTGAGATCAGGAAGGTATATCAGAACTCTTCATTTACACGGGCTCGAGTTTTTTTCTTCGAAAGATTAACGCTCCTGCTGACAATTTGGAGAGAAAAGACTTCAGAAACTAACTTCAACCCCACTGTTATTTGGTTTTGCAGGCTGTTTCATCCTTCAGGTTCATTTGATGACATAAAGTAAACCAGGCTTAAAACTGTATCATTCTTCCATTTTTCTTCTTTGGCGGCCCCATATGTTAAGAATTCTCGAGTAATCGCATAAGATCAGAAGATTGAAGTCATGTCATTTCTGTTGAGATCGCTGATTTTCTCAATTTCAATTATCCATCAAAATTAAAGGTATTTATGTAGGTGTAGACGTGGAGTTCCAAAATCCCTTTTCTTTGCTAGATATGGTATTCGAAATTTAGGCAAATGGATTAAGCACAGAAGTCCTTTCATCAGCAAAATTTATGTACAGTTGAAGATAAGAAATGCGGGTCCTGTAAGGTGAACCATGATTTCGTGACCAAAGGCAATGCCTGTTCAGCTTTTCACACGTGCCATTTTAAGAGCCTGTTTGGGAGGGCGGTTGCGGTAGCTTTTTAAAGTGTTTTTCGTGCTGAAATACATTCAAATGATGTTTTTTTATTTTTTAAAAATCATTTTTGATATCAGCACATCAAAATGATCTAAAAACACCAAAATATATTCATTTAAAATGAAAAAAAAATAAAAAGCTGCGGCGCGGCGGGTGAAACGCCGAGCCAAACAGCTTCTATGTAAAGCTGCATTGAGTCCCAATCTGCCAGTAGAGAACATAATGATTTTCTATCTCTCGTAACACTAACTTCTATAGCACTAATTACAAATTAATTACTTTGTATTGTAAAAGAAGTTTTGGCATCTTGCAAGCTATGTCCCCGAGGGTGGGGTGCAGCGGTAAGGGCTTGGGGAGGCCAGCGCATCACCCAGGTTCGATTAACTTCCCCGTAAGAGTCTGGGACAGCCGGGATTTACCCACTCCCTGGACCTACAAAATACGTTTTCCGGATTGTGGGTTTCCCCGTCTCCAAAAAAAAATCTTGCAAGCTATAAAGGTGGTAGCTATGTAGCATTGATGGACCTCTCAAATTGCTGGAGTCTTTTTGCCGCTACTCCCATCATTAGTGGCCTACCTTCTCCTGAATCATTGGTGCATCGCAAGGCTAGTTTAACGAAAGCTTCCAGCTGTTGCTGATCAATTGCTATTCCCCCGTTTCCCCAGATCGTAGGATACACTTCTTCATTGACCTGATCCTTTTCAACCAAGTCTTTCACAGACTCTGTCAGTGACATTTCCAGTTGAGATGCATTTCGTCCAGTAGCTGAAGACATCCGTCTTTTCTGTCACGAAATTTCTGATCATGAAATCAGGATCGATGAAACCCAGTGTCCCCGCAAGATCATCTCATTCGACTTCACCTTCAGAAATTGACATGGCAAGATTTCAACAATTTGGAAGCAGAAGGATGGCCGAGGAAGATATTTGCAGGGTTTTTTCCCCTCTGTGGATGATGGGCGTAGGAAATTTAGTATGAAGATACGTTACAACATTTGCTATTTTGATCCATTATGGACATGTCTATCCTGACATCCATTCTCTGCATATTCATAAACCGGAGATGGAGCTGGGAGCATCCATTCTCTGCATATTCATGAACCTTGCAAGGGGTTGACTGTACACAATTTTTTTTTCTTTTGAAATTAAATATAGCTTGAAGCTTTCCCCATGTTTTGAGGTCTGCCTTCCATAAAGATCCAAATTACAAAGAGTTGAGAGAGGGTGAAAAAAAAAGAAAAAGAACCCCTAGTACTAGTATGCACAAAGCTCCATCGATTGTTAAATACAATGCAGGAGACCAACACAGACACCAGAGAGACTACCTATACAACACCCAAATGCTGGGACTACTATACTATAAAAGAATCATATGTTGATTCTACGTGTTGGTTTCTTTTTACACTTTTATTATTCCTATAACTTGGTTGCCAGAAACCAATTCCAGCATCCATAAAATGCATCGCTGCTTGTTACTCGTCCTGAGCTCTGGCAGCATACACAAGTTTTTAATACACCAGGGTAAAAGGAAGAATTTTCCACATCCCTTCTCCACCCATTCGGAGCGACTCGGACAACTGTGACTTCTCTGGTGAGCATGACTATCTATGACCTGCACAGTATAAAATCTGTTAGATCAATGCTTTCCATGGGATTATATTAAGGCCATTCAAGCTCATGTATAGCAAGTGAAAGTTTTAGCAATACAGTTTCGCGGCGAAAAAAAAGGTACCCACTGGCCTCAGACAAGGTCAAGGGGTTAGCATTCACAATATGCTTTGACTCACTAGATCGAGCATTTGATTTTAAAATAACTATTCGAATAGCAAAACCCATTCATCAAGGTAAAGATAGAGCTCCAATGTAGCTTCTAGTTCAATGCTAGACTAGCTCTCATTTTGCACTAAATATGCAGCATACAGAAAACACAGAGAAACGATTTTTACCTCTAGAATGCAAAATAAATAGTTTGCAAGGCTAGATTCGAAGCCCGCTACTCAAGTAGCAGTTCCGCTGCTCTTAGTCCTGCTGCAGTCTTAAGGATACCTAAGATTTAAAAAAAAAAAAAAAAAACAATCAATCCACAGTACATCACAATGGTGACACATAGGTCTGAAAACAGTGCCATGCTACAATGGACATCCGATGCCACTAACCTTGATCAGCCCCTCACCCAGTGTTTTGGTCAGAACCGCTACCTTGCATATACTGAGGAGAAGGAGCAGGAACAATGAACTGTGGTTGTGCTGGAACAGCTGCAGCTATACCTGCAAAAAAACAATGCACTTGCCTCATCAGGTTTACAAATGTGGTTACTTAACATTGATCAGTTAACTGCACAGCGATGTCACTTCTTTTGTTGGTATTTTACTCTCCCCTTATCATCAAAAGTTTAAGAAGATTATCAGTCCCCTCAGTGGGTTCTACTTCTTTCTGGGTCCACACTATTTACCATTTCAATAGTTTCTCACTGTAAACTTCCCCTTCCCTCCTCTTCCACAACTAATTTCTTCACTGTATGAATTAAGTTGATGATGCCTAAAATAGCTAATGGGAAATATAGACAAGATCAGACATCAGCTTGTCTTCACATGCCTTCGACAGTTGCAAGGAACAATGAAGAGGTTGTGAACTGAAGTGCTAACCTGTATGATATGGTGCTTGAATTGTTGGCATAGACGAAGTTGTTATTGCATTGACACTCGGTCCACCAAACTGCACAATTTGATGACCTGGCACAGCATATCCTGGTATTGATGTATAACCATGACCTCCAGGAACATTTTGACTCAACTGCCCATAAGGATACATGCCTGAGTTAACTGCTCCAGGAACTCCATACATCTGAAGGTACTGCTGACCAGTAGCATAAGGATTGTAAACACCCTGCTAGTAGGACGAAAGCAGCAATAATCAGTATCAAGAAAAGCTTGGTAGTTTTAAGACCATAAAAACCCAAATAAATCTGAGTTATTGTCATCTTTCACCTGTTGATAACCGTATTCAGGTCCATATGCTGCATAGCTGAATAGATGAACCAATCATAGAGATGGTGCGAAACGATCAGTATAGGGTCAGGAGTTTTACACAGAAATCATACTAGAGAAAAACAACAAGAACATATCATCATAACACTGAAAGAATCCAGGATTTTTCAAGTAAACTACACCATTACTTCTTCTACAAATGATCTCTCTCTCTCTCTCTCTCTCTCTCTCTCTCTCTCTCTCTCTCTCTCTCTCTCTCTCTCTCATGTTAAAGGGATAAGTGAACAGAGCAACGGGCATCACAACCCAAAAACCAGTATGTTCCCGTTTATTTTATTTTCTATAAATACACTTCAAACCATGACCACGATCTTGCCTGTTCAATAAACATTGAGCTGGGGCACATATCCATTGCAACTACCACTTTTTGCATTCCTGCAATTACCAACCACACCATGTCACATCACTGTAACTTGGACAAAAGGAACCCCGAATTCTAGGAAACTGACTACTTGCTCCTAGAGCAGCTAGAGATTTCTAACTGACGTCCAATGATGTGATTGGTATGTATATGAATAGCCACGAATAAGGAAGCAGGAAAATGGAAAAAAGAGAAAGTAGTTGCAAAGCACATGTACCCAATCTAACTGGAAAACTGTGGTCAATCTATCAGTGGTTTCATACGATTTGATGAATGAATGCAGTGCACACCAGGAGCAAAAGGTTCACTTTTATAGTTGAAGTCAGGGTTTGGCCTATATACAGGTAGACATCAGTATTGAAAAAATAGGAAATAGAAACTACAGCTAAAATATGACCGGTGATCCATCAAACAAATTTTAAGTAGAACTCTACCAAATGTATATACAAATTGGCAATTAGTTCACGTAAAATTCAATATTGAACTCTACCAAATTCCTTGCGCAGCTCCTGGGAAAGTTAGAAGGTAATGGCAGGGAACAAAAAATGGTATTGCTGAAGCATTCTTAAGAAGCCAACCAGATGTTATCATTGCAAAAAGAATACACAACTTCAAATAACACATAAAAGGAGGAAAGAATAGATTTTTTTTCTTCAGAAAACATGAAATAGAACTGGATACATTGTACCAGCCAAATTGAGCAAATTCTTTTATTGCAACAAGTAGAATATCACATTTACTTTGAATGTAGCATGCAACTCACCCATATGGATGATACATCAAGCCTTGTTGATAGCCATAAGAAACTGGTTGCTGGTAGCCAAAACTTCCAACATAAGTCCCTCTGGGAGTTTGCACACTTGCAATGTACGGGGCAGCTGGTCTCGGACGTCCTATTAGAAACAAAAAGAAGCAAGCAGAGGGCATAAGCAAGAAAACAACTAGGAATCAAATCATAATGGTTTTCAATATTCTTTATCTAGCACAATATTGGATTTGCATTTAGAGGTTTGGGGGGGGTTGTTGATACCATAAGGCAGAGGTGGCCGGGGTCTCCCAATTGAAGCCAAATTACAATTAGCCCGTCTCCCATCGATAATCGGAGTAGGATCAGCACAGGCTCTCCTAGCTGCGTCTGGTTCTCGGAAAGTCACCTACACCCTCCTCACAAATACATTCCAAAACCCATGTCATTCTCCATCTATCGAATAAAAACACACCCCATTTTATCCAAAATGGAATAAATCCAAACTTTGACAGCTATCTAGATCACTTTCAATCATCAAATTAAGCACAAGATAACCTTGATCAAAACAGAGTAAGTAAGTAAATACTCACAAAACCATATCCTTTTGATCGGCCAGTGTTCTTATCACTGATGACAACAGCCTCAAGAATATCACCAAACTGCTCGAAATAACGACGCATAGTCTCGCTCTGAGTCTCCCAGGCAAGCCCCCCAACAAAGACCTTAGTATAAGTAGTATCCCCAAATGGAGAATTCATGTATTGAAACCCTGAGCTTGAGCTCGATCCCGAGCTAGGTCCCGGAATCGCTTGATAGGCCATGTTAACAAATTCAATCCAATTCAAATAATAAAAACAGAAGGGAAAAAGACAGCTACTTAAAATTCAATATTTTTGGAAGATTCGAAGAATATAAAGGAAAGTAGAGGGTGGTGAGAAGTGACATGCTTCAAGAGAGAAACCCTAGAAAAACCCTAGAAGTAGACGAAATATACGGGGAATCCATGGAATTGTAAGAGGATCGAGAAACAGGAGTGTTGTTTTTTACAAAAGATCAGAAAGCGGATTGATTGGGTTGAATAGGGAAAGAAAAGAAAGAATCACAGTAAAGGGAAGAAAGTGAAGGGAAAAAAGGGAAAGAAAAAGAAAGGAAAAGAAACCCTAGAGTTGAAGTGGGGTGAGGTCGGTGTGATGGAAAACAGATATAGAGGGGGGGGCTTTGTGTTGTGTGGGAAAATAAAAGTTGGATGGTCAGCACTCGATGATACTATAGACAGAACAGAGAGAGAGAGAATAATATTTATTTTTTTGAGGGGGGGGTGGTACTAATAGTATTAACAGGGGTAAATCAGTATTGATGGTGTTGCTGGGGGTGGAGGGAGGAGGAGGGAGGGGCGGACGGGGGGCGGTCATGATTTGTTCGAAGGAGAGCATGAGAGAGTGAAAATGAAAAAAGAAAAAGGTGGGCCCCTCTAATTGGGGTGTCTTCTCTTCCTTCTCTAACTTCCAGGGTTCTCAAACAAGAGAAAGCAATGACAGATAGACTGACAGCTCGGTTTGGATGCGGATGTGGGTCCCACTTCCTCTCTTAATCTGATCTCCAATGAGAAAGATATGATATATTCTCTCTCAAACCCTAATTTTAAAAAAATATATGAAATTATGTCATGCACGTACATTATTAATACTACTATTAAAATTGTTACCTTTTATTTAGTGCTTAAAGTAAAATCAAAGGAGGTAAAAATATATTTGCTTTAGATATATATATATAATAATTTTAAAATGATTTTCTACCATTTCAAAACAAGAAATTAAGTATTGGGCTAGAAGTTGATTTTTAAATAATATCTTTTATTTTTTTATATATATATAATAATTTTAAAATGATTTCTACCATTTCAAAACAAGAAATTAAGTATTGTATGGTATTGGGGTAGAAGTTGATTTTTAAATAATATCTTTTATTTTAAAAAAAATATATGTACGTTAGTATATCAAAATAATTTTAAAAAACAAATCTTTCTTTAAAAAAAACACACAGCAGCAATACCAAACCAAAGGGGGATAAGAAATAAGGCTTATTAATACAACTATAACATGTTGTTGACCTTGTGGTAATGGAATACGGTACAGGAAAAAAAACAATCCAAATTCGTGTTTTTTATTGTACTAATAATCACACTAGACTGTAATAGCAAAGAAAAAATGTTCTTCTCTCCATGTTCGTGTCTAAACTGCAAGTGTTTGTCTTCGATTTGTCATTGCTGTCCAACTTGTTTATAGAAACTTGAAACAATATCCGAAGATTTAATATGTGTTTTGTATTGTGGGGTATAGCTGTTATTAAAAATATATCAAACTATTTTTTATTTTTAATATATAAACATCAAGATAATTAGAGAGAAAAATTGATTTGATATTTTTTTTAAATCAAAAACATTTTGAAAAAAACACTTAAAAGCAAACGTAGAACAAGCACGCCCATATATATATGAAGACGTTCCATGCTGTAAAGATGTGCGACAATCAATTAGATTTAGCAGCTCTGAGCTGCCGAGTTCTTATAGATAAAAAAAAAAAAAGATTTCTAGGACATTGATGGTGACAAAGACCTTAATATTTGTAAACATGCGAAGGGATTTACGGGCCCAGATGTAAATCAAACTTTCTAGAAAAAGATGGTATCTAACTACGGCGGGTGGTTCTGCCGCCCAGGGGTGATGTGGTTCATCGGAGACGCCAAAACGAAGACCAAAGGTAGAGAGAGAAGAAGGAAAGGAGCTTTCATTTATCTTGTCAATAATTAATTTACATGATTAACGGACGTGGGAATTGGATAAAGCTCATGGTGAGTCGCACGTAATTACTGTCAAGAAAGGGACCCTCTCCCTCACAATGGATGATGCTGGCTGTGAGATGCATCATTGTCAACCGGGTAGGTGTGTGCCATAAACCTAAGAGCACAAATCATGAGTGCTCACACACATTTCAAGAAAGAATTCCAATGCCCTTTGCTGATCGAAGCACATAAATATTTTTTTATTTTAAAAAAATTCTCTGAAACCCATAAAAACTGAAATGGCATTATGGTAATGGGAACGTGGATGGAACCCAGTTCAGAGATGCGGCGTGCGTCTTGTATTTTGATGGGGGGACTCGACTACAAGTTACTTTCTTTGAAGGTGAGTGAGTCACGGATGGCAAGCGGCAATTGATTCGCGTTCAACTCAGTGGCTAGGGTTTGGGTCCAACAGGGTCCCAGTGCACTTGTTACGGGCCATACATGGCTTTTTCTTTTCTTCTTTCTTTCTCTGCTGTGGTTCCCAAGACATGCAATTGATTCACAGAGACAGGATTGCAAATAGAAGTGCTTCGAAGAAAACAAAGGATGTGTCTGTCTTCTTTGATGATGATGTTTCTGGCATAGCAAGTATTTTTATCTCCATCCTAAATTCAGCAATTTCCCTGAGCTCACGTGCATCGATGGCATCCCTCCAGCCAAACTGTCATGACATGCAGTAAAACATCGGGCTAAGCAGAGCTATCTGGTTTACTTGGCAGGACTTGATTTACCCTGTGGGGTGGTTGTAATAGGGATACATTGCCTTCGATTTCCCACCAAATCATGAGTTGTAACATCATGTGATCCGTTTAGCATTATTATGGTTAGAAATACTGTTGGCTTTAATTTCAATATTTATTCTGCTTTAAATCTTAAATTATGATGATGAAAATCTAGGTGTTTAATAAAAAAAATATAATTTATAGTTGTCTATGAACCTGGGTTTTTAAACCACAAAAACTACCATTAAACCCCACACCTACTCTAACAAGCAAATCTTCTTTCAGCTTCTGGCTTCTCATATGCTAGCAGGAGTGCTCTGTGGAGGTAAGAACTGCTGTGATGTTGAGTCCCTTCCGCTTGGCATGTCCCGGAACTTTCTCTGCCATTGTCTTGTCAACAAGGTACCAAAACCGGTTTTCAGAAAAATAAATTCAATATACTAGCTGAAGATAGAGCTGGAATCAATGCATATAAATCGGAATTTGCAGGAAATTATTTTTGGTTACCTGAGCTCGTAGGCTTCCAAATCAGACCATGATTCCATGTTCATCACATGATCCTTTGCCCAATCTGGGCTCATCAGAACAGTAGCTAATTTGATGGGTGAGTGTTTTTGGTATTTTAATCAAAATGAATATTTTTCAGCCTAATTCGCTATTTAGATAGATAGATAGGCGGGGCTTGTGCTTATATTTGTTGTCTCTAAGTTTGGTATAATGCCATGCATTAAGATGACATAAATCTAGCTTGCTTCCGGATTCAATATCCTTAAACAATCATAAGTTAAACAATCATAAGTTGGACAAATTATCAAAACTAATATTCATAGATTTGATCATGTGCCAAGCTCAATTGAGCACGAGTACGAGCATCAGACTCAACACCCCTTGTCATAGCTAAGTGTTGAGTCTAGGTGAATATGAGATATGTGGGTTGTAGGACTCAATATTTCTGGATCCAACAACTGTTTGTTAAGCATGATAAGACACAAATTTGACTAGTTTTCAAACTCATACCTCTTAGGCTTGACATCATGTCGAGCTCAAATGAGTATTGTTTGGCGACCTTCTTGACATATTGATCTTGGGATCTGACTATGTGCTAAGCCAAAATATGGGCTTGATGTGCTTTCAAAATCAACATCTTTGGGCTCAACTACATGTCAAGCCCTAGTAGACATGAGTTTGGATCATTGCACCATTGGTTTGGTGGAGTGCTAATAATAATAATAATTTTAGTTGTTATAATCATGATAATAACAGTGACATTACTGATGATGATGATAATACTAGCAGTAATCTATTATAATGACTATAGTGCTTATGATATTAATAATTATAATTTTAATAATAATAACAATAACTCATAAAATAATATTAAGAATATCAAATACCAAGAACAATTATAATAATGATAATAGTGTTAATGATATTAATAACAGCAACGACGTTAATAATCATAAAAATGGTTATAATCATGATGACAATGGTGGCGGCGATAATAAGAATAATAATTAATAAATAATGATAATGACGGTAACAATAAAAATAAAAATAATAATAGTTGTGGTGATAATAACTGCAATAATGATTTAAATAATAATGGTTATAGTGATGAAAACGATAATAATATCAATAATAGTTATCTATAGTAATGGTATTATTTGTAATTACAATGATAGTGACAATTTTAACAATCATGATTATAACAATAACAATAAAAATAATAATTGACATAATTTATTATCTTATATTGTATTCGTTAAGAATTTAGTTTTATAATTTTTCTATCTATAATATTTCAAATTTAATATACTAAATTAATAATTTGAAAAAATTTATTACTAAATGTTATCCGTGTAAGGGTCGAGTTTTGATAAATGGATTGAAGTTTCTCATCAATCCCAGAGTGCAGGCCCGGCAAATTGCAGTGGACGAATGGCCTCCACTTTCAGCCCCCCGGAAACTAATATATTCGTCCGCCTCATTCTTCAATACCTCATGGGCCGTTTGGTCCTGGGATAGTGAGCTCTATCAACCAGAGCGCTCAGCCTCGGATAGATTTTTTTAGAATAAAGACCCGGAAGGGATCTTGATTTTGACCTAAATACACCAATAGAATTATTCCACGTACTGATTCCTATACGAACGATGATGGAAAGATAACCAGGAATCGAGCACGTTTAAATCTATGGTGATCGATGGAGTTCCAGGCAAGCTTTGCAATGACTCGTTGTATATATAACTAGCCCTGATCCATAATCTAAATTAAATCAACATTCACATTTCACACACATCATCTTAAATTCAAAATCACCAGCACCCTAAGCTAATTAATAATTAAACAAACCACACTATTATACCTAATTATCAATTTTAATTACATCTCATTAATGTAATTCATAATCTAAAACCCTAATGTTTAATAAAATGTGTCAATTAAATTTAAATTATATCAAATAATTTTTAGAATGGCGTAAATAATATCATGTGGATGGTAAGGGTGATTAGTGATGACTAATTTGACCGAAAAATCCAATGCTTGCCCCCGTGTCACGATTCTTGAGGGCTGGTGGGTGATCTTTTTTGTCGGTGAAAAAAAATCTCAACCGGCAGTGAGAGAGAGGAGAGAATAAATTCGGTTTTTAAAATTTAAACATCCCAAATATTTGTTGACCTGTATTATTTATTTTTATTTTTTACTGTATTGAAACTAAAAAATCAACGATTCATCCACGCTTGATGCATGCATGCATGTAGCTCTTTATATAATCAATCAAAATAGAAAAGGACTCAGGCGATCGTGGAAGGGAACACGAAAATTATTAAAAAGTATATTTAAAATATTTTTTTATTACAAGTTAAATAGCTGATATCATTTAAAAAAATATTATTTTAATATATTTATAAATAAAGAACAACTTTATATAATAATCGATGTGCAGTGGTAATGTCATCAGGATCGCCGTTGATGTCTTTTTATCACTGCCGTGTAGATTTCTCAATGTGAAGTGGTAAACTGGTAATGTCAACGGGGCAATCACTTTGTTTCTCGCTACTTCCATTAACTCTCTTTCTGCTTGCAGCGTTCTCAAGGAGATTACATCATAATCACTGAGTTATTTATTTTATTTACATGATTATTGGATAGCTTGCTATCATCTCAATTAATACTACAAATTACTTATTTATTTCAATCCATGAACCTATATAAAATAAATTTATTGCTATAATATATATATCTATATATATATATATTATTTTTATCTTCACCTTTTGTTTTTAATGAAAATAAAAATGGAGTCGTAAAAATTAAACGCATTTGCCTACCCTCCCTTGATAGTTGCCAGGTGTGAGAAAGCCATCGATATCTTGGAAAAGGTGATGGGGGTAGCAATCTACTTTTCTAGATTTTCAACGAGGCTTTACCTAAAAAGGCTGTACCGTGTAGAGTTTAATTTTCTTTTATTAAATTGCATATCTACTTTCTTCCAAGTGCATTGGAAGTTTAGGGAAAAAAAACATATCTTAATTTCTCTTTTGGTTAGAAGCCAAACCAGACACCTTAAAATAAATGAAAAGCGTAAGCAGTCATGTTTTTATTTTATTTATAACGGCTTGAATTGAATACTATAATCTAATGGTTTTTAAACCATGCAATAAAATTCTTAAACATCCTTATTGTGTTATTAATCTACCATAGAGATCAACATCGGTCCACTGATTTTTTTAATTTATTTTTCAATTAAATCAAGGGTGTATTTTTTTGCGGTCCAACTTATTTTTCTAGTGTTTTTTCTACATGTAAGAACATCGTATTTTGATGGATTGATATTAAAAATATTTTCTATAAAATAATCAATATTTTAATATATTTTTAAATAAAAAATAATTCAAAAAATATTTATTACCACATATATCAAACAAGCTTATAAAGTGAAATCAATTAACAAATGATCATGTATTGCTATGCTTTTCAAGAAAATTAAATTTCGTTTGCTCAAAATCATTTTTTTTATTTAATAAGATGATATTAAAATGAATTTATAATGAATAAATAAAATTATTATTTATATATATTTTTAATAGAAAAAAACATGATGAAAGAAAAATTTCTCTAAAAAATAGTTGCTTCCCTGGACTAACGTGACCCGCAGGGGCATGAATGATCATGTCGTGAATCTAAATGCAGTGCACCAAGGACAACAATGATTATAGATAGCAGAAGGTCGGCCAGTCCAAAAGACACCGACGGGCAGCAAGCCAGCACTGGCAGCTCACCGACAAACAGTAACAGCGACACGGTCTCCCCCTGTATTTCGCTACCAATCAATTCTTTTCTGAATAACTTGGTTTCACTAAAGCACATATAATAATAAAAAATATATTTATATTATTTGAAATATTATTTTATCATTTTAACTGCGTGAAAGCACAGTTGAAATATTAGGGCAAGTCCAACGGCAATGCTATATGGGGAGCTATAAATAAAAAATAAATATTTTAGCTTGTTTACTTCATTTTATTCACTCCAACAGGAAAGCCATTTTGGTAGCCAAAATAGCTTTCCCGTGCATGAGCTGCTATTTGTAGCAGCTCATGTGGAGAAGCCAAAATTTTGGGGCTTCTTCCTGCGTGCATGTGACATATATATATATATATATCAAAAATATTTATTTTTATTTAAAATATCTTAACAAAAGAGTAAAAATTTATATACAAAATTAATAATTATATTGTTGGAGGGTTGTTTAGAAGCAATTATTTAATTATATAACTTACTCTTATTAATTGTATAATTAATTGCATAATTAAACTACATACAAAATAATTACACTATATTTAAAATAATATATAAAAAAATGGCTCTCCAAAATGGCTCTTACCATTGGAGCACACATCAACAAAAAAGCCATATAAACACTATTCAAGAAGTCATTTTACAGATTTGACTCTTAAAAATAGCTCTTATCATTGTACTTGCTCTTAGTTATTAGCTAGAGAGTTATTATGAATAGTTAGAGATGCAATTACACCAACTTTAGAAAAACAACGAAATTATCATTTTTAATCCATATATATATATATATTTGAAAAATTAGCTGTGAAAATAAATAAATATTGAATTTGTATCTAATAAGTATAAGTTTAGTCAAATTCATGTTATGTTGATGTTGAAAAGTCTAGAGAACCTTTGAAACTGGAGGAGGGATAAAAGCAATTACGTTTTATTTGCTATAAAACAAAGAGAAGCTTCTTGTAACGCGCCAACGGGAGTCAATCAGTCAATAGAGAAGTAAACAACAGCTAGACACGTGTCAAACACCACACGTGTCGTCACTGGCTTGCCTTATAAAATTATCCCGACGCTCTCAGTTTACACTCACCACGGCCACTACAGGCAGGCAGGCATTTGAGCCTCCTACAGCAACACGCCGCTCCAGAACTCTCCTTCTCTTTCCATTTCAATTCAAGCAAAAAAAAAAAACATAAACACAGAAGAAGCAATACTCAGTTTAAGTATTTCCGCCGGCATACACGGATGGACACCCGCCGCCGTCCTACTAAACCACCACGCACTACCTCCTCTCAGGATGGTGTTGGTCACCATCTCCACCAGAAGCGACTTCCTCCTTCCATCGACAACCGCTCTCCATCGCCGACACCGAAAGCATCAGACGCGCTTCCCCTCCCTCTCTACCTAACAAACGCCATTTTTTTCACGCTTTTCTTCTCCGTAGCTTACTACCTCCTCCACCGTTGGCGTGACAAGATCCGTAACTCTACGCCACTCCATGTCGTTACTTTCCCCGAAATCGCCGCCATTGTTTCCCTAATGGCTTCCTTTATATACCTTCTATGTTTTTTTGGAATCGATTTCGTTCAATCATTCATCACGCGCTCTTCTCAAGACGCGTGGGAGTTGGAAGGTTCCGATAATCCTAATTTCCTCATCAACAAAGATCACCGCCTTCTCACTTGCCCTACTCCCGCAAATATCGCTCCCGTTCCCAAATCACCCAATCCTGACCCAATAATTACACCATTAGCCTCCGTAGAAGATGAAGAAATCGTCAAGTCCGTCACAGAAGGAACACTACCTTCTTATTCGCTTGAAGCAAAACTCGGTGATTGTAAACGAGCGGCTGAGATTCGACGGGAGGCGTTACAGAGGACGACAGGGAGGTCCATAGAGGGTTTACCTATTGAAGGATTTGATTATGACTCGATTTTAGGACAGTGCTGCGAAATGCCGGTGGGATACGTACAGATCCCGGTGGGTGTAGCCGGCCCTTTGATGCTAAACGGGATGGAGTTTATGGTCCCAATGGCGACGACGGAGGGTTGTTTGGTTGCGAGTACGAACAGAGGGTGTAAGGCGATTTACGCTTCAGGTGGGGCTAGCAGTGTGTTGTACGCAGATGGAATGACTAGAGCTCCTGTAGTTAGATTCGAGACAGCAAAACGAGCTTCGGAATTGAAGTTGTTCTTGGAGGCTCCTGATAATTATGATACATTGTCCATTGTTTTTAACAGGTCAGTTAACGTTGGTTTCTCTTTTAATTTGCGTACTTTCTTTAAATATTTTTGACGTTGATGGATGTATACCAGTATTTATGGCGGTTAGGATTTTCGGATGTTCTTCGTAGTTGCTTTGTTTAGTTAACAAGAAACTTGAGTAAAGTAGATTGTAATAAAAGGAAAAGAAAAACTAAATTCCCATTTTTGACCAGTAGCCACTTTTTAACGATGTTTTGCAGGTCAAGTAGGTTTGGGAGGCTTCAAGGAATTCAATGCGCTATGGCTGGGAAGAATCTTTATATCAGATTTAAATGCAGCACCGGGGATGCAATGGGGATGAACATGGTCTCCAAAGGGGTTCAGAATGTGCTTGATTTCCTTCAGACTGATTTCCCTGACATGGAAGTTATTGGCCTCTCCGGTGATTTCCTCGTCTCTTCGTAACTACACTTAGAGACAAACATTAGTTGGTGAAGTTGCCTTTTGTCTTGCAGTTTTTCTTCATATAATCTCTGGTGCTGACATTGGTTAGCTATTTTTAATACTTTTGTCGTTTAAGAGTACAAGAGTATTGCTTGTTTTAGCTTTTGTGTTTACTGGGCATACGGGAGTCATGATTTTGCCGTCTCAAAATTATTGTTCAGTATCACAGTATTTGTTGCTTTGAGTGTGAACATTCGTGTAATTTACAATCATCTTTTGAAAAAGTTTAGAAAGTGTCTTCTTTTCAAGGCCTGGTCCTTCTTTTCTTTAACCCTCGTCTTTCTCTTCGTTTAAGGTTTAAGTGTCTTTTCGTTTTCCATAGAAGTTCATGGAGTTTATATGTTCCTTCTTTTGGCTAGGTAATTATTGTTCGGACAAGAAACCTGCGGCTGTAAACTGGATTGGTGGACGTGGAAAATCTGTTGTTTGTGAGGCAATTATCAAGGAAGAGATAGTAAGGAAGGTGTTGAAAACAAGTGTGGCTTCCCTTGTCGAGCTCAACATGCTCAAGAATCTTGCTGGTTCTGCTATTGCTGGTTCTCTTGGTGGATTTAATGCCCATGCCAGCAATATTGTCTCTGCCATCTTCATAGCCACTGGCCAGGATCCAGCACAGAATGTTGAGAGTTCTAACTGCATTACCATGATGGAAGCTGTCAATGATGGAAAGGATCTTCACATCTCTGTGACTATGCCTAGCATTGAGGTACTTAAAACTATCGATCTTTAAATCAGCTGATTTCATTATTTAATGATGATTTAAACCATTCGAATTGAGTTCATTGAATTATTCGAATAATTATGATCCTTCATCATTGGAGTTCTTTATTTGGTAACTGGTGGTTTAGGCTGACAGGATTTGTATTTCTTTCAGGTGGGTACAGTTGGGGGTGGAACACAACTCGCATCTCAATCTGCTTGCCTGAACTTGCTTGGTGTAAAGGGTGCAAGCAAAGAGTCAGCTGGCTCCAACTCAGGACTCTTGGCCAACATAGTGGCTGGTTCAGTTTTAGCTGGGGAGCTCTCTCTAATGGCTGCCATTGCACAAGGGCAGCTTGTCAAGAGTCACATGAAATACAACAGATCGAGCAAAGATATATCCCAAGCTGCATCATCTTTAGAGAGAAGGGAGTGGTCCAGCAATGACATTGAAAGGGAAATAAAAGAAAAACAGCCTGAAAGATAGAAAATTGTGGAAGAAAAGGTAATCCCACGCTGTCGGTAGTACCCACAATTGGATAATCGTGCTCTGTGCTCTCTCTCTCTCTCTCTCTACCTGTAGTAAGCATTGCAGTATCTTCTGATGACAAGTGGGCGAAAGGTACTCCCCACCCTAATATTTGGTGAAATGTTTATGTCCTGTTGTGAATATTTTCCTCTCTATTATTCTTCGTTGTTGATGGGGGCAAATATATTATGCTTGGAGTCGGGGACCAGAGTGTCTCATAAGTGATGCGTTGTCTTTATGTTTTTCGTTATTGTCATTTTATTACCCGAGAGAGGGAGACCTTTGATAAAATTAAACTGGACAAGTCGTACTAGTTTCCATGGCTTGTAATCAGTCAGAGAGTTGCGTTTTGTGTACTGTTTATCCGGTCTGTGACGAACAAATTACCTAGGCGTGGCGATTTTTCTGTATATATTGTTACCGTTTATCTTCTCACACTTCTCTGTGAACTAGAATAGTGTGATTCATTGTGGACTCAATTGTGAGGTTTTTAAAAACTTCAATTTAGTTTTTGATCTTTTATTTTGCACTATTGAGGTCAAATGTTTCATCAGAAAAATAATACAGAATATTAAATCAGAAGAGTCAATAACAATACTTGAAAAAAAACGCATTTCATTCCGGTTCAGGATTCATGTGAAAGTCAATTTCAAATCTGTCAGTTCGGTGGACAGTTTTCTAGGTTTTTCTTTCTTCGATTCTTTTACAATCTAAATGGAATCATAATAACCATGGCGATGAAAACACGGAGGAGAAAGAAATCCCAGAACTTCCTTAGAACAACGAGAAGACCAAGCTGTATCTCCATGGAGGAGAAAGAAATCCCAGAACTTCCTTAGAACAACGAGAAGACCAAGCTGTATCTCCATGGAGGAGAGGGGCCACTCAGGTCCGGTACGAAGGAGCTCTCTGTGTTTGTCCCGTGCGTCTCCTCGATAAAACAAAAACCTGGTATCTGTTCCAAGGATAGTTTGATTTTGAAACTTTGAATGCACGAGTCTATTTCCATGGCGGCATTCCGTGAGAAAATTGCTTGTTTGAATGCACGAGTCTATTCCTTCCAAGGATAGTAATGGCCAGACGACCTTGGAAAATTGCTTGTTTTTTTTAATGTTCTTTCAATACTTTTGAGATAAATAACATTAAATTTAAAGAAAAAGAAACCAGCTAAAAACAATAATTATAAAACTTGGTGCTCTATAAATAAAATCCGAGAGAATAAATGAGAAGAAAACATACACGTTGAGATATTATTAATGCAATTAGTAAGTGGTCGTCCAGCGCGCGGGCGACGGCCTGCCATGAGGCCAATGGGCTGTGGACTCTGAGGCATGCCGAGTCGAGGGTGCTAAAACGTTGGGCTGCCACTACACCGCGCGACAAATTAAAATTGGGCCTTTGGAAGGTGACGTGTCGACGGTACCCTTGCAAAGGCGCATATGTAACCGGACACGTAGCTGCTCCTAAGAGCCTGACCGGCGGTGAAAGTCACTCGTGTTTACTTTACCGCAAGGCTGTAACCGTGGGCGGGTACGGGGCAGCACTTGATTAGATTAGATCAGATCAGCACAGCACAGCACAGCACAGCACAGCATTTCCTTAAATCCCAAAGCAGTTGAATTAGAAACAAGTAAGAAACAAAAACCCTAAATTGAAAGGAAAAAAAATGTCGAGCGGTTGGAGAAGAACAGTGGGGAATGTAAGGTCTTTTTTAGGGAATTCATTGGGAGGGCTGAGAGGAGGAAGTAATGTAGCGTCGTGGATCGTTGCGGGAACTTTAGCTTACTATCTATGGGTCAAGCCTTCACAAGATCTTAAGCGACAACAAGAGGTTTGCTCCGCTTGCTCTTTTCATCTCACAAAAATCATTACTACTAGTATTACTCAATTGATCTCACTTTTACTATTGGATTGACGACTTGACTCGGCAGGAAAGGGCAGCACTTGCCAGTTCTGATCCTTATCGTTACATCGAGAAGCGGAAACCAATTCCTGATCCACAGGTCTTTCTTGTATCTTTTTTTCTATTTTTTTTTCTATGATTGAATCATGGATTGGAACTGGGTGAATTGTGTGCAGGAAACTGGATTGATATACGGAAAGAAGAATAGAACAAACAAACCAGAGGAATAATTTGCTATAAAAATCGCATCCTTATATTACTTGTAAGTTAGATTTGTTTAGTTACTCTTTTATTAATATTTCTTTGTACAATATCAAGTCTTATTTCCCCGCCTGCAAGGAGCAATAAGAAATGGAAATTTAAGCTTGTCTGTTGAGCACCTAAATAATTATCATGTTTATCATGTTAGCATCGTGAAATTTCCATTTAAATTGTAATATACTCAAATTTGTTTCTCCCGCAAATAGTTTCTTTTCACTCGGTCAATGATTTGGATAGGATTTTACGTGATTCATCCAATTTCGTTGAAGGATTGCATCATGGTGGTGTGATGTCAAAACATGATGTGCTGAAGCTTGAATGGGGGTTTAGTTTAGTTTTAGTTTGACAGTTTGTCCTGCTATAGAAATTAACTTGGGAGAGAAATTTGTAATGCTGGAAATTAGTAAAAAATGACGGGGTTGATTTGACCTTTGCCTATCATTGGTCAAGTTACTTCAGAAGTTTGTGCTTGAATGAGTTTGAGGGCCGCTGTTCCTCTAGTTATATAACGTAGAGCTAACTCTTGAATCCAAATCGAGAGCTATGAACTATTTTGATCCTCGTGACATCTTAATCAACCGTGCTCAATGAGATATGCCTGTTGTTGGAAGCTGTGAACTTCCCATATGACTTCTAAGATTTTGTGTGCTAACAAATTCCTTTTGCGTTGCCATTTTTAACCAGAAATGTGGCTGTTGCTACTGCTTGTGGTGTTAGTAGTGACCCAGTCTTGGCTGGCTTATTTATTCCACCTTCTAATCATGTGCTTAGTAATCTGCCTGAAAGTGCTTTTCGTTCTAAAAAGCACCAGTTTTTTTAGTGTTTTTTCGATGGTTTTGACATCCTTTTGTCAAAAAGCTCAAAAACAAAAGGCTTAGATGGTTGCTTTTTCAACCCACGTCTATTTTGAAAAGCAACGGAACTGCAATACCAAGTAATGCTTAAATAATTGTCTCTTGATCTAAGCTGATGAACATGCGTTGGCCTTTAAGCTGCTTCAGGTATTTTGGTTGATTTTAGTAGACATGAGAGTTAGGATGGCTTCATGCTCTGGTGACAGGGTTGTTGAAAACTAGAGAAGGTTCTCAAGGATGTCGCCGAAGTGTGATTTATGATTGGAGGATGGGGAATGAAGTCAAAATGGTGCTGGTGTGCATCGTTGTGTTTTCCTTTATTACCATCAAAGGAGAGGTCGGAATGTAGAGCAGAGGGAGAAGGATGCTGTCAAATTGGTATTGCAGACAACACTAGCCTATAATGAATGTATATCTGCTAGTCGCATCTCTATTCATCCGTTGTAGGTGTTTTCCTTAGATTGAAATGCATAACTGCCGGTGGAGGCCTGGGGCTCGTGGGTGTGCTCCCCATGAGGTCTCAGGTTCGAATCTGCTCAGGTGCAAACAATTCCTTGGGGCCATCGGACTTGGGCGTAGCCTATGACTTAACCGTGGTGCACTTGTGGGAAACATGCTTGCCGAGACCCTGTGCACTCCCGGGATTAGTCAGACCCAACGGTCTGGATACCCGTGGTTAGCTTCGGTTTATAAAAAAAAAAAATGCGTAACTGTTTACCGAACCCTAAATCCTATGAGATGATGTGGAAGCCCCTTTTCGATTCAATAATCTTTTGAAGACAGCGCAAGCTAGCCTTCAACTAGGAACAATCATCGCATATGTTTTGAAATTTAGGCTCGTTAACCTGTTGCGGGTCTCAAGGAGCGACTCCATATAGAACTTGTGCAAATGATGATGGTTCATTGCTGTCAAAATTGCTGAGTTCTTAAAACATGTATTTACAATTATAAAATAGGTGCCGAGAAATAATGTTTTTCTATAAATGATATTAAAAAAATCTTCAAAAAACAAAATCAACCTGAACTTGGATTTGGTTTTTTTACTAATCCTAAAGATAAAAAAAAAACCCTAATATAAATCCATCTCATTAAATAAATAATTTGACACAAATTTTATTTGTTTTAATGGACTAAATCAGTGTCAACAATATATTTCTCTCTTTACCACCGGAACCTGGGACCCCTCTCTCTCCTCTTTTAATGAGGGACTAAAATAATAAAAACAAATTTTTGTACCAAAAGTGGGTCTCACAAAATATTAAAGTACCAAACCTATATAATTCATGTAATTTTAAAGTTTGAGAAGCAAAATGGATTTGTTTTTAACTCATGGCATGTCACCTATATTTGATGTTTTTTTATTTATTTTGGTCTCTCTTCTTTTAATTTCATCTTTTTTTAGAAAATAAAAATCAATTAGTCTTCAATTAACATGAAATTGTTGGGGGGGGGGGGGGAATTCAAAAAACAAATTCAAAAAACTATTTGTTTAAACAGTTGATAAACAGTGAAAAACCCAAGGAGTTGTTTTATACAGTAATTAAGCCACACTTTTTTTAGCAAGTGTTTGACATTGCGTTTAAAAATATTTTTGATTTTTTTTGATTTTTTATTCTAAATTATGTTTTTTAATATGTTAATATCAAGAATATTTTGAAAAACAATCAATTAGTTACCATGGTGGTTTTTATCATCCGGCCACGCCATATTCATCATCACTGCTTTTGTTTTATTTTATGCACACATATACTTTCAGTACTTATACCCATGAGTAAATAAATGTTAGACAAATTTATGCTAATCTTTTAGCTAATTAAACTATGAATATTTACTTGAAAGTTGATTAAATCTTTGTATTGTTTATTTCATTTTTGTTTTAATTGTGTTACACTCAATATATAATTAGTTAAAAAGTTTTATCTATAATTTTATAGTCTACATTTATATTGCAGTGTCAGAAACGTTGAATGGAATGCTTTCTGCCTGCACTTTTCTGCTCGAAACTAGCAACCTAAACAGTATTCACTACTCCCCCACTGGCCGTAACCGCGGGAAATTCCAGCTCCAGTGGGTTTTGAAAGCAAAAGGGCCCAAAAGTTGTGGGCCCAAAAGTAACACCGACTGGTTCGTCGTATCTGGAGCTGGGATCAAGTTCAAGGCACAGGTCAGGAGACCCCGTATCACCGAGATCGGCTGGAGGACATGATCACGTGACAACCGACTTGATGGAAGACAACTGCGCGAGTCATTGCTAAACCATCCAGGTGCAGCTCAGTCACGTGAACCCTGTCCTCGTCAGCATGTGTACGTGTCACCTGTCTCGCTGTCGAAGGCCCCACCCACTTTCAAAGAATACCTACCGTTTCTGTCACTACATAGCAAAAAAGATCGGGACATTTACTTGCTGGCTTGACTTTCCAATGGTTTGTTGATCGAATACTCGAACTTTGAGGTGGCATGTCTCCCTGCTTGGTCTTCCAGGGGCATCTTCAATGGGAGTAGTTATTTTGAAGAGTCAAATATTTAAAATAGATGTTTGAATAGTATATATATGATTTTTTTGTTGATGTGTGCTCCAATGGTAAAAGTCATTTTGGAGAGCCATTTTTTTTATATTATTTTAAATATAATGCAATTATTTTGTATGTAGTTTAATTATGCCATTAATTATACAATTAATAGAAATATGTTATATAATTAAATAATTGTTTTTAAAAAACACTCCAACAATATAATTATTAATTTTGTATATAATTTTCTACTCTCTTGTTGAGGTATTTTTAAATAAAAACAAAAATAAATATTTTTGATTTAGTTATATTATTTTCTAATATATATAACACGCAGGAATACACACAGCACCAAAATTTTGAGGAATTTTGTCCTCAAAATTTTGGCTTCTATACGCATGAGCTGCTACAAATAGCAACTCATGCAAGCAGAGCCAATTTTGGCTGTGAAGATGGCACTCCCACCCACTGGAGTGCCGAAACCTGCTTTAACTTTGACAAAATAATATTTTTTTATTTTTAGCTCCTCAATTTAGCACGACCGCTTGGATGCTCTAAATCTAATCCCATGATACCACCTGGTGTTATAATTACAACGAAAACCTGCACTTAGCTGCTAGTAGAGCTAGCTCCTCGGCGGGCTAACAGCGGCGACAAGGTTTTCTGAGAGTGAACCGATGGCCAGTTAGTTATTGGCAAGTACGATCTGGGGCCACTGCCATCAGAAATGAAGGGATTTTGTCAAGGTGATTGGATCGAAAATGATCCCCAACAGGATTAGGGGAGTAAATGGGGTCGGTGGGCGCTGCTAATATAATTTAATTGTAAAGCCACCAGCAACTTGCTTAAGCTTTTTAATGCTATATGATTAAATTATTGGACAGTGCTGTTAGGCTTTTGTCTAGCTTAATGTCCCTTTAATTATTTTCACCCACCGGTCCCAGCTTAACTTTGAACCTGTTGAATCGTGGGACACTTCACTTGCTGAGCGACCATGTTAGTATTCTGTTTCATTTTGAACTCTTGCACTGAATTTTAGTGGCAAGCAAACCATTGAAAAGAGAGGAAAAAAAGAGCAATTAATCATGTCGTTACTGTGTTTTAAGGTTACATTCTGATCATAACCATTATCTCATGTTGGAATCATCAGAATATCCTTTCAAAGGTGGCCTTAAACACTCGAAGTTCCTAGGCCTGATAAATATTTGTTTTTTTTAATGATTAGCTTATATATATATATATAGTCTCGATAGAAAAGAATGAAACGAGTTTGATTTAAGAAGACATGCTTTGGAAATAATAATAACAACAACCAGGCGCTATTTCTCGACTTTAACGAGGACAGAAAAATCATGATACAAGGGCTTCGATTTGTTGAGCCGCTAATCACCAGACCTGAAGGCAGGCCAATTAATGTATTATTTTAAAACAAGATAGGCGTCGAGTGATTCCCACGTCAAGGGGATTTTTTTATGATTGAGATGGAGATTAGTTTAGTGTACTGAACCTGCTGATTGGCTATGAACTGCATCAAAACTATGTGCCCGTTCGCAATTGTGATCCCTCGGTTTTTGGCCGAAATTTGAATTTTTTTTCTTTTCATTTTAAATGAATATGTTTTGGTATTTTTAGATCATTTTGATGTGCTGATTTCAAAAATGATTTTTAAAAAATAAAAAAACATCATTTTGATGTATTTCAGCATGATAAGCACTTTGAAAAGCTACCGCAACCACACTCCCAAACAGGCCATATATGTGTGTGTGGAAATATAATTTGATGAATATAAATAAAACAAGGCAGTCAACCTCTCATGCGGCCACGAATGGAAGGGAATATAGCGTTTGTTTTGAGGTTCAGTCTCTTATGAATTTCGTTTTTGTTCCGCGTGAATTGAATTGAAGATATACAGGGTGCGGTGCAAGTGGTTGCGGAGAGGATCCACCGCCATCCATGGTGATGAGGAATGGAAATGGCGTTAGTCTCCGCGGCTGGGACCTATATATGAAGCAAGTGGGGGGAGGTATTTTCATGAATGAAAACGGGGATGTGATGGCTTGGCCAAGATTCAAACATGGCATGCCACCACCTCCATCCACTTGTACCTGCGGACCCCGGCCCTGGACAACTGAGATGGAAGGTGATTGACATGGGTGCCATCAACCTTCTTCCAGCTCAAATGCTATCAGTCCAGTCAAACCCCCCCTTTCTAGGACCTTCCTTGAAGACAAAGAGGAACTGAAATTGAATACCGTAAACCATCTAGTAACTTAGATTAAAGTCTTTGTTCACTGTGGTACATGTGATTGTTAATATAATTGTTTTTAAAAATTTATATAATTATGATTTTAAAATCTATAAAATTAGTATTGCCGAAGTTAATTAAAAAAATTGAATGGTGTAACAGTTGTATCAAAGTGGGAAGAAATGAAAAGGGAAAAGGGACTGCTCGGCAATAATAGTGCCCGCCTAGTGGTGGTGGAAATCCATTACAAATTCTCTTCGATTTCTTTTTGTGAGATATCATTCCTTTTGTTTTCGCTCTCTCCTTTTCTAGGGCCAGCGATTTCTTCTTCTAAATTTTCAATTCTACAGATCATAATTGGATATGGGTTTGGCGTCTCAATTTGTTTTTTCATGACTCCCACCTTCTGGTTTCATCTAGGTAATGTCTTCTTAATTGATTAAAATATATAACATTGTAGTAGTTCATGGAAAAAACATTATACAATGAATATTGCGATAAACTTTTTGACCAGAGAAACAGCAGAATATAACCTAGCAAATCGAATGACGACATGTGGAATGAGGTCAGGCTCGTTGGGTTCCACGACATAACTTGGACGAAAGAAAAAAAGTTGGGTTTGTGGTGTCGGGCCAAGCAGTTGGGAGACGGCATGTGGCTGGGGACTCCCGGGGACAAGAGGATGCTTGCTGAGTTGCCTCTTCCTTTTGTGTTTGCCTCTTAAAAATTGGGCTCTCCCTCTTCCAAATTCTCTGATTCTGTGATGGATACAGTCAAATCACCAAGCTGTGTTTTATTAATTAATTAATTATTTTAAGAAAAAGAACTGATCTTGTTGTTTTTTTATGGGTTCTTCTTGTATGAATATAAAATAAATAAATAAATAAATAAAAAGATCCAACTAGGACTATTGTAAAACTTCTCGTAAAATTATTACCTGTGGACAGTGAAATGTCTTTATAAAAAAAATGTTTCACGATGGATTTGACACATATTCTTTAATATTTTAGCGGTGAAATGTTTATTTTTTTTCATTTAAAAATACTTTTAAAATTAGTCTTAAAACAGATGGATAAATGGGGAGTCACGGTACTGGTACATGACAATAAAGGATCATGTACACGTAGATGTAATCTAACTGATTAGATAAGGTTGACCAAGTACCGATGTCCGGACAACTTCCACGTGGTCAGATGCTGACCGCACGTGACCGCTGTTTGGGATTTTTCCTTCACTGCAGGTCCTTGTGCTTTTGTAACCCGGTCAGCTTTTAAACCTCTGCCATGAATGTTGCTGTATTAATCCCTCTGGTTACAGGAAACATGAAAAGAAGGTTTCAGACAAGCATAAAACGAAACTAGAGGGTCTGCTCAGATCTTATTCAAAAAGTATAGGGACGGGTAATGATTTTTGCCCTTCCCTTGCTTCGTGGCTTGCACTTGTAAAGGGTGGAAGTAGGGGAAGAAATATCTCGAAGGGTCCCATGACTTACGGTGTGCTCGTGATTGTGATGATCAGTCTTATCTGAATAATCGGATGGTGGTGGTAGCAGCCAGCAACATGTCTTTGAATTGAAGAGAGGCTTTTCCCATCAAGAATTCATTCCATTGTCCGCATGAAACCATGTTCTAACGTTGCTTCAAGGTACACCGTAACCTGTTTTTTTTTTAATTATTTTTAAAAAATAATATTGTAAGTATTTCTTAATATATTAATATTAGATTTCTCTAGTTAAAAAGTATTCTGTATCGCAATAACTTAATTTATTTTTTACTAGTAATTATTTCTTGATAATTATAATATGCTGTTATTAGATTTTTTAAAAGATAAAAAGTTTTATTTTAATTAAAAATTACTTTTGCAGAAATATTCTTGCTGCATTACAAGGATTATAGTTGAACATTATTTTTGATGAATGCCCCCAAGTGATAAAAGTCTTCCATGGCAGCCCTGACAATGAGCTACCTATCCACGACCCAATTATGGGCTTTATTCAAGGGACAGAAATTGAGTTATTGATTCAAGCATCCACCACTCACTCAGATATGTAGGTCACCTCTAGGTTTTTTTTTTTTTTTATAGTTTATGTTCGAGTTTTATAAATTTTAAATTTACTAACATGATTGTTAATTTCAGGATTTATATAATTAGTTAATAAGGTAAACTAATGTTGGTCTACACATTTAATTTCATATGAAAGAGTGAATAATTTAGTTTAAATCCAAATTTCCTTTTAGGCCCCGTTTGTTTGCTGGAAAGTGATTTCCTTTTGGAAAGTGAATTCCGGGGAAAGTGAATTCCTGGAAAGTGAATTCCTGTAAAGTGAATTCCAATGTTTGGCAGTGTTATGGAAAATGAACTGGAAAACATTTTCCAGTGTTTGTTTGTGTTATGAAAAATGAACTGGAAAATAATTTATTAATAAATTAATTTTTTTTTCAAGTTTATCAAAATAATGAGGAACAAATCTTACAAATTAAAAAGTTGAATGAGAATGAAATTTAAAAAAAATATAATTTCATAAATTATCTCAAATAAAATAAATAATAATCAAAATAATAGAGATCAAATCTAAAAATTTAAAAAAAAATGAAAGGTGAATAAATTAAAATAATAATAATTAACATTTCATAAATTATTTCAAATAAATAAGTAACAATAAAAAAAATGAGGACCAAATTTGATAGATAAAAAATTTCAATAAAAAAATGATAAGAAAAAAGCAAATAGCAATTATAAAAATAAGGACCAAAATTAATATAAAAAATAAATTTTAAGAGATGGAATTGAAAAATAAATATTCAAAAACAAATTATATATAGCAATCAAAAGTTTGAGGATCAAATTTGATATAATCAGTAAATAATGACATTTCTAAATTTTTCACAACTTCCGGAAAGTGTTTTCCGCTCAAATTTTCCGGAAAACACTTTCCTGAAAACCAAGCCAAATTTTTCTTTGACTGGAAAGTGTTTTCCGTTGACCGGAAAGTGTTTTCCGTTGATCAACTTTCCGGAAGACAAACAAACACAGGAAAGTTTGGAAAGTGGTTTCCCGGAAAGTGAATTCCGGGAAACAAACGGGGCCTTAGTCTTAAACTATTTTTCAGATCAAGATTTTAAAATTATCATTTTTCTATAACTAGTTAGAAAAGCTAGGGTGCGGGCTGACCTAGTCTAAGAAATTAAACCATGCTCTGTCTGACCAGGTCGAAAGACATTATTACATTTTGGAACAAAGATCATATTTGAGTTGACTACAGGCAAAGGAGAGGAGAGGAGAGGTGAGGTGGATGATTTATTTAAAATGCAATTAATAAAGAGGTTTTAAACTATTTGTTTTTAAATCCAAACACACTTTGAGAGTAAATTATTATTTTGAAAACAAATCAATGCTTTTGCAAAAAGGAGATCCGAACACAGGAATATCAACAAATATTTACGTGCAAAACCTGGTTGAAAAAGAGTCTCATGGGGCAAAAAAGTAATTAGACAGCGGGAGGCATTCTTACCATATAAATATTCCTTGCTGCCGAATTCTCTTTTCTAATATTTTATTGTTCTCTTCACATCCCAAACTCTCTCCTCTCTTTTCTTCTCCATCTTCACCTTCAAGTAAAGAATAGCAGTCTCTCTCTCCCTCTCCCTCTCCCTCTCCCCCCCTTGTTATATTTGGTAGCTTTCTATATTCTTCCCTGATCATCTCTCTCTTCTTTTTAATTCATTTTCACTCGACAATTTCCTGTCATGAAAAAAATATTTTTATCTAGGTGCTCCATGGATAATGGTTTAATTTTGCTTCTGGATTTGATGATCTGACACTGATTTACGCACACACATGATAGATATTAGTATTTCTTAACTGTTTATACATATCTTAATTCCTCTTCAAACTTCAATTGTCTCCCAGCAAAGACACCCTTTCGATCTCCTGCAAAGTTAGAATATATATATTTGGTAGCTAGCGTAAATTAGGTAATAAAAGAAGAAACTTGCAGAGGGATAAAGAGAGATAAGAATCGAAGAAGAGATCAGATTAAAGCTGGCAACTAATAGCAAGTGGTGGGAGAGAGTAGATGTGGCAAGTAGAACTATGGCTGGTTATGAAGGTGATAGTTCTCGATACGTTCATGGTCAAAATCACAACCACCTCCTCAGACCTGAACTTCATCTGATTCAAGGGCCTTCATCCATTCCTTCCTCTGGCTCCAAAGACGACAACAATACCCCATCACCTCCGGATCATGCTGACCAAAGTACTGTTCATCATCATCCTGATAGCAGTGCTACCACTAGCTCTGGCGGCGGCACCAATCCAAATCGCCGTCCTAGAGGTCGTCCTGCTGGCTCAAAGAACAAACCGAAGCCACCCATAATTGTAACACGGGACAGCCCTAATGCCCTCCGATCCCATGTGATTGAGATCTCTAATGGAGCAGATATAGTGGAAAGCGTGTCCATTTATGCGAGGAAAAGAGGGAGAGGCGTTTGTGTTCTTAGTGGGAGTGGGACAGTTGCTAATGTTACTTTAAGGCAGCCAGCTTCTCCTGCAGGAAGTGTGCTTACTTTGCACGGAAGGTTTGAGATCCTTTCGCTATCTGGAACGGTGCTTCCGCCACCTGCGCCACCTGGTGCGGGAGGGTTGTCCATATTTTTGTCCGGTGGACAAGGGCAGGTTGTTGGAGGGAATGTTGTGGGGCCTTTGATGGCTGCAGGTCCAGTGGTTTTGATGGCTGCATCTTTTGCTAATGCAGTTTTTGAGCGTTTGCCTTTGGATGATCAGGAGGAAGCTGGGACGGTGCAGGTTCAGCCCACAGCTTCTCAATCTTCGGGTGTGACTGGAAGTGGTGGACAGATAGGGGATGGTGGAGGAGGCAGCGGTACTGGCACTGGTTTTTTTAACATGGCAGGAGGAGCTCAGCACGGGAATTATCCATTTTCAGGTGATTTGTTTGGATCATGGGGTGGAAGTGCTGCCCGGCCTCCATTTTAATATTAGGGTACCGCTGTTTTTTTTCCAACGAGTGACGCGTTAGAGAAATTGTACTGTGAGATTTTGGGGGAGCATTTTCTGATCAGCTTTTAATAATCGATGATGGAGCATTAATGATTGATCATGAGGTGTATATATATATATATATACATGACAATTAATTAAGCTGCTAGCATATATTTTGTGTTAATAATGTATGGACATGGTTGTGATGTGGTGATAGAAAAGATCGATAATGGTCATTGACAAGTGAATGAAGATGAAGAAGAAGTGTAGTACTCTTGGAGCTAGAGCTATGGATTTACTGATTTGTCAAGGTCAGTAAGTTCAACTTCATGTATAAACCATTTTGGGTCTTTTCTGTCTTTTTTTTAATCAATAATCTGTAGTTATATTTTGAAGTTCTAATTTAGTAAATATCTTGATGCACAACTCTAGCTAGCTAGCTAGGGTTTAATTTTTATGTCTCTCAATTTGTTTATTTCTAATTGAATCAATACATGACTCCATTCCCCGTGCAAAAAGAAATATTACTTACTGCTATATGTTTTTGTTTTGATTTTAGAATATAAAAACGTGCCGCTTCTGTTTACACACGAATCTGCTAAATTAAGGAAGTGGTCGTGGGAGTTTTCTTGATTAATGTATGAATAAACAGAAACATGTATAGTTGAAGGCTGGAAATGACGATACAGAATATATATAATTTTAGAATGAAATTTTATTTTGTAAGACAATAAATATATAAAAAGTATGTTTTTATTTATATTCAGTATATATGAGCAATAAACAAATGGCAGCTAGCTTAGCTTAGACGAGTAGATCGAGAATGCGCCATGTCTTTCTTAACTTGGAGAGCAGTTGATGCCCTATGTATGGCGTCTCTCTCTCTGCAATTCTCTCTTTCGTTGACCAGGCGTTACTGGAAAGTTGTCATCAGTTACAATGTTCATGAAACGAGAGAAGTGCAATAATAATATAAACACGTCGGAACTAATACATTTTTAGAATGATTTTTGGAACTTGAATGCGGGAAACTTTTGAATTGTATCCATCTTTCTAAAAATATGTTAATCAACCCATCTAGCTAGATTATTCCAGAAACACTAATGTACGTAGGAATCATAAAATATTCCCCAGCTCCCAATGGTTTCCTTCCTTCCTTCCTTTTCTAGCTAGCCCCTAATTTATCATGAATAGCATTGATGCTACCGACCTTCTTCTCATATATATATAGTTCACAGGCAAAAGAAATCTCCCCACTCATATATTATTAACCTGAGTGCCTTGACCGCACGGTCCATCATCACATTTCTCCTCTCTTTCAAGTCAATTATATATTGATAAATTGTCATGGAAATGGAGGTCTAGCATTGGACATTCATCACACACACTTCATGAGTACGTGATTTTTGATTGTATGTGCACGCAATCAATGAATTAGGGTTTTTGAAATGATTAGAGGTCGCCCTTGGAATGTATAATTATTGATTATAGAGTGTGTGCTCTTCATCCAATATATCTTGGTTGATATATAAGAACGCCTGATCTTAAGTTGATTGTTAACGAAACAGAAAGAGGAGGAGATTCGCAGAGAATTAACTTTTTGCTGCAGAATATCAGCATGCAGTCCATATGGCACGATCATGTTAAGTTCTCACAGATGGGATCGAGGGCATGATTAAAAGCACAGCAGGTTCATGTTTGTTGCAGAACAGTGACACGTCACTATTCAGCTTCTTCCTCCCTTTGACACATCCAATTCCTGCATGATCTAGATCTGCATGCATGCTCACCTATGGTTTCAACATCTGTTTCACCCGATATCTCAGAATCACAAATCTTATGATCAGTATATATATATATATATATATATATATTCCTGAAAGACACAGCGACTAGGCGAGTGAATCATTCTGATGCTTACTCCCCCCCTCCTCCTGTTGCTAGGGATGCACAAAAAATGTGTCCATTTTCTACCGACATTATTAATCATCATAATGAGTCATTAACAACCATGTAATCCGTTGCCGAGCTTTGCTGAGAAAGGCTCTACTTCTAGCTTTATCACCCTAGCTCGAAAACTAAAGCATATCAATTCAACAACAAATAAAACGACTCAAGTAGATTTCAATTAATTAAACTGAGAAAAGCAAGATGTTGGAGAATAATATAAATTATATATTGTAGCCTTACCTAACAGCTTAGTATCAGAGCTTTGTCAATTCAGCGATCACGAATTTGAATCTCAGCACTCTTATTTTATTTGATAAATTAAGCACAGGGTAATATAAATTTATATGCAAGTTTCAAGCCTAAAATATGTTCACTTAAAGGATTATATTAGAAAATAATATAAATCATATTCTTGAATCTTATCTAACTACTTAAATTTTTAAATGATATGGTTACTTGACACAAGAAATGAGAAAAGAAGATTTGAGACTCATAATTTATTTATTTTTCATATTAAATAAAGAAATGCAAGATTTAACCTCATCCATATATCAACTACATTTTATCTAGTACAAACATCGGTAAATGAAAAAAGAGAGAGGCTGGAGGCTTTGAAATGAACCTCAGGAGTTTGTGTGGCTTTAAGAAAATCCTAAGCTATCTTTGGATGTTATAGTAACTCCAGAATATTATAAATTATATTTTGGGTTTTTCTTAACATGGTATCAGAATCTTGTTTACCCAGCGGTCACGAGTTCGAATCTCACCACTCTCATTATATTTGATAAAAAATCAAACACAAGGTAGAATGAGTCTTTGTGCAAGTTTCAAGCCCAAAGAACTTTCATTTGAGGAGGATATTAGAGAATAATATAAATCATATTCTGGAGCCTCACCTATCAGCTTAAACTCACCTATCAGCTTAAGATTTTAGATGAGATGATTCATTGATAACTCCAACGCAATAGGTATTATAAGAGGCAAAAGTAAAAAACTGTTTTTTTAATTTTTTTGTTTTATTTACAATCTTCAACGGAAAAATTATTTAAGTAATCACCCTCGAAGCAGATATATTGCTTCATCAGCTAGAAACCACAGAACAAGAAACCCAGGTTCTTCGTCCACTGTTACAATCTGTAACAAGAAAAAGTAAAACAAGAGAGTGAGAAAAACATGGGAAGAAAAAAAAACGTGTCAAGTATTTGAAGGGGTGCATAACAGGTCTGCAAAACCAGGCTTCATCATCCATGGAATCTTTAGGCGCAAAGAAATCAAACCATTTGGGTGCGTTTACGCTCTCATACAATCTATCTTCTACAAAGAGAGAGTTTATTCTCTTCCAATCTACTTTGTTGTAAATTTTGTTTCTTCTGGTCTCTTGCATTCTTGAATATGAGCGAGGGGAGAGATCTTTTAGCAGTGAATGTTAGTGCAACCTGCGATGTAATGCAGTGAGAAGAACTGCAGATTTGGGCCTATTTAGGGCAAACCTTAATTTCTTGCACAATATTGTTTACTATAGCATGCATGAAAGCAGCTAGCTAGTAGTAGCAGGCGACGGAGTGTACGTTCGTGGGATAATTTAAGGCAAAATTAAACGAATGCATGAATACAGCTAGAGAGACAATATCCATTCATAATCTCTGCCGGTGCAGTGAGATCGATAAAGCCGATGTTCATTTACATATATATAATTAGTGTAGAGATCGGCAATATTCCTTAGAATTCTGGCCAATCAATTGACTTGTTTCCCTGTTTTACGATAAGGGCTAATATAGAGAAACTCCGGAATCCGGATGATGCATGGTTTACCCGTCAGAGCTAATTAAGAGCAAATTAGCCTTAATTAGAACACGCTCTGTAATCCAACCACATGATAAATAACACTAGCATAATGTAAAGGTTGATTAAGCTCAAAGAGGACAAGGCCGATGATTCCTTCCATACAATTCAATTCTGTGGTGAAGCCTCCCCTCCCACTAATGTGAAACACTGTGGAATAAAATTGAAGGTGCAGGATTCGGATAGCAGAATTAATTTAAGGCCCAAAGGTCAACATTTAATAGCTGTAGTGTGGTTGAGGAAAACAAATCTGGTTAGAAATGTTATTGAAATAGAGATTGTGAATAAAAAAGAAAATAAAGAAGCAAGAAAAGCTTGAAAGGAAAAAAAATAAAAAATAAAAATAGAGCCTCTCAAGCTATTAAATGTGAGATCCACAGTTAATTCTTGCCAGTTTCCGTTTATAGAAGCAACCCCCCAGTAATTTAGCGGAGACTTGTAGAGCTGAAGAGCAAACCACAAGAAGCCCATATATTATTAATTAAATTGTATCCAAAACAACATATTTTTGTGTTCTTGATGGTTTTAATATACTATTACTAATTAAAAAATTATAAAAAACATCATTTTAATAATATTTAAATTTAAAAACGGCACACACCACATTATCAAACACAATTAAATAAGAACACATTGCATCCAACAACTGTCAGGTCCAAAAACCCTTCATCGAATACAATTTATCCAGGAGAGGGCTGGGGAGTGGAATGTTGTGCACGCCAACAGCACCACTACTTCATGTGGATGCAGGCGTGAGACACATAATTGGTTCATTTCAACAGCACCATTACAATGTTTAATTAATGATAAGCCATGAACATTTTAAAACCCCTGCCAACAGCTATTAACAAACGTATTCCGTACACGGGTCCAGCCAAAATCCACAAGATGGCTTCCCTTGTGACGTTCATCGACCTTGCGAAACTACTCTTCACATTACACATGAGATCAACGTGCATCTACTACAAATTTGGGTGGTTAGGGCTAATTTAACAAGGTGGGAGAAACAAAAACAATCTCAGCCATTCCCTTTCGAGCCTGTCTCTCCCAGAATTTGGCATTTCTACCTAGAAAAATTTGTGGATGATCTGTTCTCAAATGGGACGCGAACATGGAGTCGTCCATGCAAGCTAACAACAGCAGATGTCTGAAGTGGATCAATTCTCGAAGGTAAGCTCACAACCTGACCAAAGAAAGACAATTCAAACGTTTTTAACGTCCATACATGTTAAATATATTAACATTCTGCCAATAAGACCACACCAATACCATAAACAATTAATTCACCCTCTATATAGAGGGTGTTTGTTTTAGCTTTTTCAACCATGATTGCCAAAAAAGTTACAATTTTTTATTTTGTTTTTCATTTTAAAGACCGGCGATTTAGTGTTTTTAGATCATTTTGATGTGCTGATGTCAAAAATGATTTTTAAAAAATAAAAAAATATCATTTTGATGTATTTCAGCACGAAACACTTTTTGAAAAGCTATGAAAAGCTACAGCAACAACTCTCCCAAACACCCTCATAGTCAATTCACAAAAGGATAATCCAACTGCCTGGAAGGTCAGTGACAAACATGTTCCATGTCGTAGTTATAAATAAATGATTCCCATACTCTCACTAATGACAGTCTTCCCGTGGGCATGAAAGCCACGGTGAATCAATATTGGAATAGGAGTACCATTTATTCTTGAGTCAAAGATTATAAAGCAGAGAGACACCTCTTTTCTTGAAGTTACTATTTTGTTAGAAATTGAAGCAATACCTTCTTAAATGGTGTTATACCCCAAGGATTGTCTAGCTGCTCTGGTTGACCTGTTATAACCAGACGCCCTACAGGATCTGATTGTACTCGGACCTGAACCAACAAAAAAAAAAGCAATTTCATTTATTTTCTAGGGAGAGTGGTATAACCAAACTTGATGTGTTGTTACAAAGGAACATTTTAAGTTCTGGAAATGATAGAGCACACATCCATGGCATAGTGCGTTCTATCAATAATTTCCATCTAACAGAAATCTAGGAGGTAAGAACAAGAGCAGGAAAGACAAACAACATGAGAGGGAGCAAAAGATATATCAAGAGAAGGTGCTAACCTCTTCACGCAGAAGTCCAGGGACTAAAGCATATATCTCATAGCAATCTTTCTGTGTATAATTCCAATGTGTTAGTCACTAAACCCAGCAATGAGAGCTTGACAACTAAGGCTCGTCGGGATAACAGATATTTTGAGAAAAGAAAACAGCAGATGCTTACACTTTCCCACACATTGATCTTCACCCAGTCAGCAGGGGGGCCAATATCAACAATTTCAGTATCCACTCTGAGATGGGCAAAAAACATTTAGCCTTGCTACATATAAAAAGAAAACACCTTATGGCATGTGTGCAGTTAGGCATAAAACAGGGCACCATTTCTATGGAGGATTTTTTTTCCAGTTGTAGTTTGAAGCTAAGAAACTAAGAGGATAGCTTAAAAGATGCCATGGTTCATTTGTTGAAAGAATATGATCTACACTTGCTATTATGCTGAAAGGTGACTTCATAAGAAACAGCGGGATCAACTACTTACTAGTATGAAAATTGGCAAGCAAAACTGCAAAAATAAATTGAGAGGAAATAAAGAGCAATCTTAACTCCTTATCTGTTTCAGCATTCACAGGTCTCTCATCTGTCTTCTGTTTGTGCAAACCTGACTCAACAAACCAGATCAAAATAAAAATGTATTTTTGTGTCAAACACATGCCAATTGAAAGATTTCATTATAGAGGTCGTACCGAAACTTTTGAGAGGCTTTTCACGTCTTGAAAAATTCAAGCTCTTGGCCTGTCCAAGAGAAATGAAAAGCATCATTTCCCTGCACTGTTCTACAGAAATATATAAGATATAGGCATGTCTCGTGTCACAACAAACCTTAACTATCGACTCACTAACCTCACCATGTCCAAGATGACGCTGAGCATGCCAACCTTGCATAGCACGAGCAGCAGCATCCCTTCTTGCCCTGCCTGATCCAGTTGCTTGACATCCACTTGTCTGGTACAGAGAGAAATGCATAAAAATACAAATTACAAAAGCAAAAAGGAACAAGAACCAGGAACTGGATTCAACAACTCTACTAAGTTTGTCAGAAACAACTTCAGCTCACACTATTATCAGCATACAAATTCCAATGAAAACATTGTATCCCGCGTGCAGAAGAAAATACAAAATTTATAGGTGCACTAGCCTCAGGCCTGTAGGTTTCCACATAGTCGTATAAACAGTTTATGAGCACAACTAAGTTGAATCTGGAATGGTTTATCAGCAATTTGTATGACTGACAAACATTAACACGATAACTAATCACTTCACAGATGCATCCATATATATATAAGCACACAGATTTCACATTCAGAAATATGTCAGGATTTATCAACCCCATTTTCATCCGGTGTAACAGACTGTATCATCTTTTGTGCCAGTCATACAACGTAGATCAATTACATTATGTACATGTATGCAACCAAAAGGATGCGTGGATTTTTATGGTCTGCGTAAAATTTAATAGCTTTTAATTGTAAAATTCATTTTTCTCTCATTAAGTGCAACTCTATCTTCATATAGCAGTGACCACATATGGTACCAAAAAAATTTCAAGGACTATTTGATACTAAGCCAGCCAAGAGTTTAATCACTCAAGTTTAAATTCAGTTCAATGATGCAAACCAACAAGCACAAGCCAAGCTTTTATTCACAAGCACTGAGCAATTCTATTGAGGCTCTAGTAATTCTCTCTTTTCTGAGCAGGTAAGAGATTTTGGAAATACTACAGACAAACAAAAACAAGCAAGAACAACACTTTACCTCCTTTTCGAGACTGGTAGCCTGATGCAGGGGTGACTTGGGAAGTTGAAGCTCACCAGTTTCCCTCTTATTCTTTTCATATTCCAGAAGTGCCTGTGGTAAATGAAGGATCAGGGATAGAAGTCACAAGAAAGTCATAAATAGCAATAATCCATTAGTTCACGACCTGGTTTTAAAATCATTTGAATCTTTGGCATTCAAATGCCATACAAGGACAGCTAATTCACTTCAATTCTAACAAAAATAAGCCTGGACACTTGTCAACACTTCTAATGCTTCTATCATTAGATTCCCTGGCCAACACTTCACGTGTTAAAATAAAACAACAGTCTTAATTTAGGATTTTATCTTAACATATCAAGTTCCTACACCAATTACTGAGTACCAAATGAATCTACATATAGAGCATTTTCACCACAGAAAAAAAGCATTGCCTTCTCATAGAAAATGCGGAATGTCCAAGACACCGTTGTGCAAGTCCTGTGAGAGACAGAAAAGTTGAATGAATTAAATGACAAATATTGTCCAGATTTTAATAATCTGCATAAACTATTGCTGCCATTCACAGCTCACATCCAAGATGTGAAGAGCAGAAAAATAGTTATGGTAAAGTGTCAACTGTCTGCAGCCTAAAAAGCAAATAATGAAAAGAACTGTAGCTGAAAATGCTTGATAATCCCGTGCCAAATCCATGCAAAATTTACAAATTACTTAAAAAAATATATCTGGCTTAATAATTCTTTGCTAAATTCATGTAAATTCTACAAGATTGCTTTAAAGAATTATCCTTCCTTACTTGGGAGGGTGGAAAGACTCTCCCACTTGCCGCCACAACTTGTTTGCAGTAACCTACAGATATGAGATCAAAAGAAGCTGTTATAAGTTAACAGCATTAGGAGCCTAAAGATCCATGAAGCCTAGTATTGACACAATTATTAAAATACAGCATATAAGTGCATCGAAACTGCAATTTCATGCTCAATTTTTTTTATCTGATGTCTTTATTCACAATAAGATTGGAAGAAAACAACAAGGACACATGAACACACAAAAATAACATGCAAGTGGTATGCCTCTGAGCTACAAGTGCAACATTACATCTCTGAAATCATATACTCCAGATGTTACAATCCTGAAACATATCGTGTATCCAGATATTTTATTCCAGAAGCTGGAGGGGGATCAAACATATTTTTCATTAATACATGGTCAAACAAAAACTCAGAATAATTGTTTTCCCCCCAAAGGGCATAACCTAAGTACTAAAGCATTTGCTTCAGGGACAGCAAATCCTCTGAATATTTGCAAGAAAAAGAGACAAATACTCAAATGTAAACAAAAGGAATTTAGTGAGATGTAGGTTTGCTTTTTTAATTTGTTGGGAGTTGTTTGTGATTATTTTACCAGGAAGCTTTGTGAGTGCCATGTAACCAAGCTGCTTTACGAATAGCCTCTTTCGTGACTAGAATAAATAGTTTTCAAGAGTACCTTTTAAGGATCTAAGCACTAAGTGATTGGGGGTACCTCCTTACTTCATTATCTACAGGGTTTGATTTGATGAGAGTCACTTTGAACCAGAATTTTTGAGGACTTGGTGCTTTGTAAGCTGCGAGGGGTCATGTTATTGGATCAGTTATGCATCCCTTTATTAGGCATGAGGCCTCAGAATCCTCATCAGTCATTAATACGAGTTGATACACACTTATATCAATTCATTATGTATTCATTTTCTACTTTTAATTATTTATCTCAAGCATGAACTAGTTTCTAGTAATGGTTTTAATTTTTGATAGCATTGGTGAGATTTTGATTCCAATCAAAACCAAACCTTCTAGGAATAGGTTTGGTCATTGCGAGCATGGATAGTTAGCCATTTTCTAAATAAAGCATAAACCATAAATTTTCAACAATGTCACAAAACAGGGAGAATACTTAAATGTTTAATGAATATGGGTCATAGCTTTCTATAACTCTCAACAATAATTCCATAATTGAACTCTTGCATTTCATAAAATGCTGACATTTTCTCTGCTCATGATACTGATTTTCTTTGGATGTGTCAACCTTCTCATTGAATTCCATTCTCTTTTAGTTAATCTCATCAATCATGATTGCTTCTTAATTTCATTCAATGTAATCATCGCTTGAATTTTCTGCCTTTTCACTATCCTACATTTAACCAGCGAGAAGAGAATACTAATGGAATTCGGTAATGTCAGCTTAATTTGGAGAGGAATTTGGTAATGTAAGCATGTATGATTTTTAAGTTTTGAGGAGGAATAGAAGTGAGTTTAATCGATTTAAACTCCCAATCAGAAGGACAAACCAACATGGTTCCAGACAAGAGGTTGTCAACACATGTGAGCATTTTGAAGCACAAAGCCATTATGCTTAACAATAGCAGTAGAGCAACCTGAAACGTTTTCAAGCAACTGCAACTACTACTCTCAATCCCTTATTTATAATTCTATCCGGCCACTGATATTGGATATTTAAATTTCACATAGTAGATAGCAAACACTATTAATTTAGTGTAACAGCTTATGTTGCAAGCTGTTCCTATTTCTAACACCAATTCAGAAACCATGATGCTACACACAACAGCAAAATCCATTCAAGTGCAGACTTTTTTTTTTTGCAGCCAATGCCTAAAACCCACTAGACATGAAAAAGGTATAAAGAGGGAAACAAAAGACACATACCACTTCATAGCCACCCAGTTTGATCACAGACCTCCATAACCTAACTCTCATGGAAAAAAACGACCATATTAGCTCACACGTAGACCCTAGACACATATCATTGGGGGGGGAAACTATTTTCACATAAAACTTACTTCAGGCAGTTTAATGGCTCTCCATAAAACTTAGGGGGTTTGAAATCCATGATATTCTGCTTGTAAAAAATCTCCAGGTCCTTCATGAATGCAGCTTGCTCCTCTAGGGTCCCAGCAACATCGGCCTCCCCCATCTACATTTCAAACATATCATTCAGCACAAACAATACTTCTACGTACAAGATTCAAGATCACAATGAATACTTAAGTTTGCTAAGCATGTTGGGTTCAATTACCTTAATATCAGTCCATGCATTTTTGGCCTTTGTCGCACTATCATGTTTTGTTCTAGGAGTTGAGCACCTCCTTTGGGTAGATGGAGTAGCCGTTTGCGGCTGATTTTGAACACAGGCGCCATCATCTCCATCAGTCTTCTCTTCCACCACTCGAAGATTAATATTTTCAACCGTGGCCATTTTCCCATCATCAGGCAAAGCTGGAGTGTCAATCATAGGAACATCAGTTGCCAAACTCACAGTGTCGTCATCGTCAGCAACTGATGCCTGCCTATTTTCATTCGGCTTCTGATCCTCCGAAACATCAGCAGTTTCTTCTTGCTCTTCAACAGTGGCATCAGAAGGCTTGTTAACATCCGAGTCTCCCGGCAAGTCTTGCACAGCAGCCATTTCACTATCTTCCATTTCGCTTTTTTCCCTTTTTGGTCCAGCTCACACCCTATAAACCAGCGACTTGCATGAATTATTATTATTATTATTATTATTATTATTATTATTATGTATAAGCTAGATTAAACCCGAATAAAATATATGCATAGTTCTCTAATAATATAGTATGGCAAAGACCGTTAGCCTCTTGCAAAGTGTTTCGTGAAGAGGGAAGAAATCAAAGAAAAACGAATAATCAATACCAAGAATCCATTGCTAATTTTCAAGGAAAGGATTTTCATTGTTGAAACCTAACCACTAAACAATTCAATATTTAAAATAAAAAAAACGTGGTAAAAGCTTGCCTTTGGGAGATAGCAGAAGCGGAGAGGGGTAGAGCTTGAAAGATAATAGAGCGAACGGAAGCGTGGTAGGGCTTTGAATTTGAGCAGAAAGCGGGCAATGCAGGTAAGAGAAAGGCAGAGAAGGGTGAAATGAAGTCTTGTCCGGCGAACGTAGAAAGTGTCGTATCGTGCCAGACCCAAAGGTGGAATTTCTCAACGAGATTGTTGCGAGTAGAAAGACAAGGTGGAAGCTAGCAGAGCAAATCCATGGCCGAGGGAGTCAGGATTTCCCTTTTTTTTCTTTTCCTTTCCCTCTATGCTTTGTGTGTGTATATAAAAATAAAATCTCCTTCGACCCTTCGGTAAATTAAATAGCAGGCTGAACATGTTTTAATTACGTGGCTGGTGCTCCTCTACCTTACTTTGCCGTCTCATAAAGACCGGGTTGCCCTTGTACTGCTCCCCCCGCTGTCTTTTCCTTACTTCTTACCTCGTAGTTGACAATTCTGTTTTCTAATTATCATATAATTAAAAACAATTTTTATATTTTATATATTATATCCATAAAGAAAATTAAATTTATGAAGCTAAATAAATATGAAAAAATAACTTCAATCATTTCATGTGCTATATATATAAAATATAAACACACAAAAAAGGAAAAGAAAACGAAAAAGAAAAGAGACCGATAACAGAACAAAACGGTCCATCCCCATACTCAAAGCAGACATCAAGTGGCAATTAGGGTTTTGGACAGAGACAGAGATCTATCATCATCTTCAAACACGTTTGAGGTGCTTTGCTTTTCCCTCTCGTAATTCTTATCTTCTATCTCTTTCTTCTAATTTGATTATCTATACAATCCAATTTTGAATCAGGTAGTATACTAACCCTCAATTGAAATCATTTCTTGTGCTAGGGTTTCTTTCAAAGTTTTCGATTTGATTCTATCAATAGATCAATTACCACGGATGATTGGTTGATTGAACAGTAAAATAAGCACACAAGCAAACAATTATGGAGGATGTGAAACCTAAATCTAGAAAAAATGATCATTTGGAACGGAAGGAGGAGAAAGAGGATTCTAAGAGGAGTCGTCGCGATAGACACAGGGAGAGGAATGGAGAGAAGCACAGAGACAGAGAGAAGAGAGAACGCGAAAGCAGGCGTTCTGAGAGAGACAAGAGTACTGATTCTGATGACAAAGAAAGGGAGAAAGAGAAGCATAGATTCAGAGGCAAGGATAAGGATAGGGCAACGAGTAGGGTTGATGATAGAGAGAGAGTTAAGGATAGGAAGAGAGATAGAGACAGGGAGGGGGACAAAACGAAAGAGGAGAAGAGGGAGAGGGCTAGGGAGAAAGATAGAGAAAGAGAAAGCGAGAAGAGGGAACGTGAGAGGGAGAAAGACAGAGAAAGGGAGAGGATGGAGCATGAAAGAGAAGAGCGAGAGAGGGACAGGGACAGGGAGAAGAGGGAGAGGAGGACTAGGGAAAGGGGGAAGCATAGGGAATCGAGTAGTGACAGTGATGACGACTCTGGGGAGCATGATAGTAAGCGGCGAAGGAGAGACAATGATGACTCCAAGGAGAGAATGCATGAGCAGAGCATTAGCAGGTCTAACAGGCACATGGATAACAGTGAAGAGAGCGCAAGGAAAAAGAGTGGAGAGGGGGACTCTGATAAGAACAAGAGCAAAACCCGAGAAGATGAATTAGAGGAGGAGCAAAAGAAATTGGACGAGGAGATGGAGAAGAGGAGGAGAAGAGTCCAGGAATGGCAAGAGCTGAGAAGGAAGAAGGAAGAAACGGAGAGTGAAAAGGGCGGGGAAGAAGCCAATGTTGATGAATCTAAGAGTGGTAAAACCTGGACTCTTGAAGGAGAATCTGATGACGAAGAAGCACCTCCCACTGGCAAATCTGAGATGGATGTGGACCTGGAGGAAAATGCAATACCTGAAAAAGAAGCTGGAGATGCAATGGTAGTGGACACTGAGAATGACATATCTGCTCCACAAAGTGAGGGTGATGCTGCTAATGGGGGTGAGGAAATTGATCCATTGGATGCTTTCATGAATTCTATGGTCTTACCTGAGGTTGAGATGCTAAACAATGTTGTGGTTACTCAAACTGCTGATGGTAATAAAGCAGACTTAAAGAAGGAAGATAAGAAGGATGAAGGAATAAATGGAGGACAGCGGAAGAAAGGCTCTCGTAAATCTCTAGGGAGAATTATTCCTGGAGAAGATTCTGATTCAGACCATGGGGACCTTGAAAATAGTGAAGATCCTTTGGAAGATGAGGATGATGACGAGTTCATGAAGAGGGTGAAGAAAACAAAAGCAGAGAAACTGTCCATTGTTGACCACTCAAAGATTGATTATAGTCCTTTTCGGAAGAATTTCTATATTGAAGTGAAGGAGGTCTCGAGGATGACTCCTGAGGAGGTTACTGCTTATAGGAAACTACTGGAGTTGAAAATACATGGAAAGGATGTGCCGAAACCAATTAAAACTTGGCACCAGACAGGACTCACAAGTAAAATTTTAGAGACAATAAAGAAACATAATTACGAGAAACCAATGACAATTCAAGCTCAGGCACTGCCTATAATTATGAGTGGCCGGGACTGCATAGGTGTTGCGAAAACTGGTTCTGGTAAAACCCTTGCATTTGTGCTGCCAATGCTGAGGCATATCAAGGACCAGCCTCCCGTAGAAGCTGGAGAAGGACCAATTGGGCTTATAATGGCACCCACAAGGGAGCTTGTGCAGCAGATCCACAGTGATATTAGGAAGTTTACTAAGGCCCTGGGTATAAGATGCGTGCCTGTTTATGGAGGTTCTGGTGTTGCCCAACAAATTAGTGAATTGAAACGGGGGACAGAGATAGTTGTCTGTACTCCTGGCAGGATGATTGACATACTTTGCACCAGTGGAGGGAAAATAACTAATCTTCGTAGAGTTACGTATCTGGTTATGGATGAAGCTGATCGGATGTTTGACATGGGATTTGAACCCCAAATCACTAGAATTGTCCAAAATATTCGCCCAGATCATCAAACTGTACTCTTTTCTGCCACTTTCCCTCGGCAGGTTGAAACTTTGGCACGTAAAGTACTGAACAAACCTGTGGAAATACAGGTCGGTGGAAGGAGCGTAGTGAATAAGGACATCAGTCAGCTGGTTGAGGTGAGACCAGAAGGTGAAAGGTGGTTTAGGTTGTTAGAACTACTTGGTGTATGGAGCGAGAAGGGGAAAATTTTGGTATTTGTCCAATCACAGGACAAATGTGATGCATTGTTTAGGGACTTGCTGAAGTTTGGTCATCCTTGCCTCTCACTTCATGGGGCTAAGGACCAGACAGATCGTGAATCCACCATTTCAGATTTTAAGAGCAATGTCTGCAATTTGTTGATTGCAACAAGTGTTGCAGCCAGAGGTTTAGATGTGAAGGATCTAGAACTGGTGGTCAACTATGATGTTCCAAACCATTATGAGGATTACGTTCACCGTGTTGGTCGGACTGGCCGAGCTGGTCGCAAAGGCTGTGCCATCACTTTTTTCTCTGAGGATGATGCAAGATATGCACCGGATCTTGTAAAAGCATTAGAACTCTCTGAGCAAGTTGTTCCACAAGACTTGAAAGCTCTTGCTGATGGTTTTATGGCAAAAGTGAATCAGGGTCTGGAGCAAGCCCATGGAACAGGTTATGGTGGAAGTGGTTTTAAATTTAATGAAGAAGAGGATGAAAAGAGAATGGCGGCAAAGAAAGCACAAGCAAGAGAATATGGCTTCGAGGAAGAGAAGTCTGATTCAGAAGATGAAGATGACGTTGTTCGGAAGGCAGGTGGTGACATCTCTCAGCAGACTGCCCTTGCTCAGCAGATAGCCGCTCTTGCTGCTGTCTCAAAAGTCCCTGCACCCGTGGCACCAACTCCTCACTCTGTTACTCAGATGCTTTCTAGTGGTGGATTACCTGTTCCTCTCAATCCTGGTCCAGCAGTTTCATCCATGACCGGACTGCCTTTTACTCATAATAATGAAGCTGCAGCCAGGGCAGCAGCACTTGCAGCCGCCATGAATTTGCAACACAACCTGGCAAGGATCCAAGCTGATGCAATGCCTGAACATTATGAAGCAGAGCTGGAAATCAATGATTTCCCCCAAAATGCTCGGTGGAAGGTTACCCACAAGGAAACTTTGGGCCCAATTTCAGATTGGACTGGTGCTGCCATTACCACCAGGGGGCAGTTTTTCCCACCAGGCAAGGTGCCAGGACCAGGAGATCGCAAGCTGTACCTGTTCATCGAGGGGCCTACGGAGCAGTCTGTAAAGAGAGCTAAAGCTGATCTAAAACATGTTTTGGAAGACATCACAAACCAAACATATCAACTTCCTGGTGGAGCTCAACCAGGAAAATACTCGGTTGTATAAGTGTAAGAGCTCAATTTCAACCTTATTTCTTCTTTTTTTTGGCATATATCTTTAAAACTTCTACTCTTGTAGTTTTTAGTTTCCTCCGTTTCTTTCCGGTTGAGTTTGGACTTGTAGGCAATGCCTGAATGGTACTTATGTTAGTTTGAAAACTGTTAAGTTGCTGATATTTATTTTTCTCGACAATATGGATGATTTTGTTGCATGGAAGGAAATCAGGGAAGGATTAGATAATTGGTTCATGGTGTTTCCTGAAAGCATAAGAACACGCAAGGGGGGTGATGAGCCAAAAAACAAATAACTGTTTCCTTGTTTAATTTGCCCCTCCTCTCCTGCAATTTCTTATCAAGTTAGCCATAAGGTGTTAAATTTGCTGTCCATTTCCATGTCTCTCTTCCCTTTTTTAATTTGTGTTCTTTCTGTTTCCTTTTCTTTTTGTCCTCTCCCCATGGCTCGAGGGATGGTTTAAGCCTATGCTGGCATGTCCAATGTATTCTCTACCCCCATAACCTTTGGCTATGATGGCTGTTGAAGAGATAGCGATCTGGTGCGATGCTTCTGCCTTCTTGTACCCATAGATAAACAAAGTGGACTGTTCTGGAACTCCTTTCTGCTACGATATTTGCTTTCTTGTTGCTTGGTGCATCATTTTGATATTGTATTTTGGGGGTTTTGCAGGTCTGATTAGAAAAGCTATGGAAGCCGCATGTTACTTTGTTGACTCTCTGAAGGGCTTACCCCCCACCAAATGAAGCATTAACCTGCATAGAAGGATGGTAATTGGTAACGAGGTTACTGTTGGTTTCACATTATTTCCGAGATAGGTTACAAGTGTCCTTGAATTCTTTTTGACCTGGTAAACCACAAATTAGGTTGTAATCAGTGGTTCGTCCTGGATTGGGTTTTCAGCTACTTCTGATTGTTCAACTGTAATGAATCTGCAGCAGCTTATATTGTTTTAGCTTGATTAGTGTTGAGTATTAATTATTAAATTCATCAACTTATCAATAATTCAATGAAATGTGGAATTTATCATAATTCAACTTGATTCATGCTTTATAGCATGAAATGATCAAGTGTATTTAACTACATGACTAGTTGATTCCAACAATATATATACAAGATAACTAATTCAACAACTTAACCTCAATTAAATGCAACACATAATAAGTTGAACTTATTTTCATGTTCAATTATATTAAATAAACTCTAATTGACTGTATTCTTAAATAATTTATCATTAATTCAACAAACTCTAATTTCATCATAAATCCTAAATTCAATCTAAACAGTTATTTGATTTCAACTAAACCAACACACAAATTAATAGTAATGCAATTTGTGTGTTTTGCTTGCGGTACTACTATAAAAAAAGGTTGGGACGAGGGTGGTGGCGATTGATAGTAAAGGCAACACAAAAACATCTCAGAGACTAGGACATGTTTGATTTTTGGTTGTTTTGAGAGCAAAACGTGTTTTTGATGGGTTTTTTTTAGTTCAAGGGTGGGAATCGTTGATTTATAGTTAGAAGAGACGTTCAGACTGTGTTCTTTAATCTAAAAATATCCTTAAATTATAATTGCTATCATGCCTTTAAAGTATGGCGCATTTTAAAAGTAGACAAAGCCACACAACGTCATTTCATCATTTTTTTTCTAAACATTACTAGTCCTTTAAATTTCTAAGTGAACATGAAGAAACAAAAACGAGTTGTTTTGCCCCCATCGGAAAATACTTTGGAAAACAAGCTCCAGGAGGAGATTCCCTTTAGCAGAGGCGTTCTACTGCTCTGAAAACTGAAACCTTTTCTTAGCAACTTCAAATTTGGCAGGTACACCATAACTCAACTGCTTGGAGCAGGAAAGAGCATCATCATACTGAAAACTGATTAGGAAAGAGCGGGCAGTATTACATCACAAGAGAGAAGAGGCAGTTTTTCTTAGGCTGAAGGCAAAATTGGTTGCACTCTCTCTTGTCTTTCATGTATTTTGTACTATAATGGCATTAGTACAAAATAAGCAAACAATAGTGACATTAAATTGATAAAGATTCAACATTAAGCATCATACTAAGACAAATATAACATGACTCCGATCAGTATGCTTGAGTGAAGCAAATAGATTCAGTACATTACTTCCATTCGCTGGTCCTAAAATCATCATACAAGGTTCCTTCCCATCCTAATCACAGGCATTGTGATTCTTAGAGAGGGTCCTTCTCTAGATCATCAAAGTAAGGATGTTCCATGGCTTTCTTTGCTGAGATACGCTTTGAAGGGTCATAGTGCAACATTTGCTGCAAAAACACAGCCAAGCAATTGAACAAAGTAAGCTATGATGTTAATCTACCCCCATAGTAAAAAACCAGTCATCGTTGATGAACGCGGCTTACCGATAGTAAATCCAGCCCATCCTTGTCTAAATTAGTAACAGCTGATGACAAACTCTGAGGTTTCCACTGGGGATACTCATGCCAGTTCATCAGGCTGCTTACTCCTGGCCACATTTCTTCATTTGGAGTACCTAATAACCTGCACAAGAGTTTCAAAACGTATATTAAAGAGAAGCCTAATTGACAAAGAAAGATCAAAACTATCTATAATCATGCCAAAATTATTAACCTGAAAATATGCAGGAGCTGCTGCAGTTCAGAGTCTCCAGGGAAGAGTGCTTGCTTTGTGGCCAGTTCAGCTAGAGTTTTGGAAAAACACAAACACAACAATTAAGCGATGCTAGATTTGGCATATTAGTGGACTATATTAAAAGATGAAGAGAAAAGAATAAGGAAATCCATACCAAATATACAACCAACAGACCATACATCCACTGCAGTTGAGTAATGGGTAGCCCCCAACAGGACTTCAGGAGATCTATACCACAAAGTCAATATCTGAAACAGAAATTCCACTCATTTAGCTCAACAAACTGATGTTGTAAGAACATGACAAAAAGATGGCAAGTAGCAAGCATGTATTAACTTAATTTAATTACCTCATGGGTATACTTCTTAATAGGAAGAGTAAATGCTCTAGCTAGTCCGAGATCAGCTATCTTAAGCATCATCGTCTTGCGGTCCATTAAGAGATTATGTGGCTTAAGATCCCTAAGAGGAAGCGAGATAAAGCGTTAATATATATGACAATAATCATTTCCACCTAAACTAATAAAATGGCTATTATTGATCAGAATGGACAGGCAAAGGGGAGAAAAACTGTTGAAGTTATAAAGAAAAGGAAACCTGTGTAAGACTCCATGGCCATGGCAGAAAGCCACACCCTTACATAGTTGATACATCAAGCTCTGCACAATAATAAGGATCATACAAATTGTCATCAGATTAAAAAGAAAACAAGAAAAACCTCTAAAACTAAAAGGATAAAAAAAATATATAAAGAAAGAAAGGGGGATGTTGAATTTAGACCTTGACAGTTTTGACAGGAATGTTCTCTCCAGTTTGGCGAAAGCTGCGGATAAATTTCTTGAGATCTGTGTCCATGTACTCAAAAACCAGATACAGAACTGTCTTGCCTTCTTTATTTTGCCCTTGTTTCACGTCCAACAATCTATGAATTTTTTTAAAAGAAGAAAACAGAGACTTATTTTTCTATTATAACCCAACATTAAAAGAGAACATCAATCAATTCACATGGAAATTAATTGACTAATTTAGCAATCCACAGCCCTAAATCCAGACATCAAATTGAAGGAATCAGATCACAAAATCACCAAATCCAATTCATACAAACCCTATATGGACCGAGTGATTAAGAAAATCAACAGATCCATGCATCGAAGAAATGAAACCACCTTAGAGAGGAAGTAAATGGAAGAACAGCAAAGATAGAGAGAGTACCGGACGATGTGAGGATCTCTGGAAAGCATACGCAAGATGGAGACTTCGCGAAGAGTGGTGGGAGGGACACCTTCATCGTCTTCATGGAGACGAGTCTTTTTGAGAGCAACGATCTTCCCGGTGGCTTTCTCCCTGGCTCTGTACACTTTCCCGTAAGTTCCCTCTCCTACTTTCTCAAGCTTCTCGAATAAATCCATCGCCGATACCATCGTGTTCGTTGCTGTTTCTGTCGCTACTCTCTCTCTCTCTCTCTCTCTGCTTTAAAAGTAAACCCAGAAAATGGAATGAAACGACACTAAAAGTTTTCTTGCCTTTTTATAATGAAATTTGATTATTGATCGTTGCCCAGCCCCAACCCTAACGGAAACTTATTTTGAATTTTAAAATTGGGCGGCACAGGCGCTCCAAAAGGCCCATTCACTATTAAAATGTTAGCACACTCAACTAAATGGGATTCTTCGTCCACGCCCAATTAAAGGCCGCGGGTCACATTTTTTCAATGGTCCAGCTTAGTCCATAGCCTAGCCCAAGACATGGGTTTGGGTAAGCTGACCAGAATAAATAAATAAAATTATTATTCTATTTTATTTAAAAAAACATTGTTTTGAAGTTATTGTTTTAAATCCGGCTTAAATCAAATTTAGAATTAATAAGTAATTGAGTTGTGATTTTCCAAATTAATAAGTTGGTTATTGAGTTGACATGACAGGCGATGGTTTTATAACAATTATTTTTGCAAAATATCTACGCATTTTCCCAGTGTGTATATATAATAAATAAAGCAATCGTGTCCTAAAATAAAAGGAAAAACAAATGATAGCTTGCCGAATCATGGGGGGACTACCCAAAAAGCAACGCTTTGCATGGCCAGTACTAGTCGGGCATAGGAGTATTGATGAGTGTTTTATGATGTATTAAGGGCATGTTTGGGAGTGTGGTTGTGGTAGCTTTTCAAAGTGTTTATCGTGCCGAAATATATCAAAATGATATTTTTTTTATTTTTTAAAAATTATTTTTGACATCAGCACATCAAAATGATCTAAAAACACCAAAACATATTCATTTTAAATGAATTTTTTTTTTCAAATTTCGGCCAAACACCGGTAGGATCGCAATGCCAAACGGGCACTAAGTCATTTTAAAAAAATAATAATTTTTTTTTTGTTTTTTGTTTTAAATTAAAAAAATATTTTTATATTGTTTTACACGATGTCAAAAATAATTTTTTATTAAAAAAATATTTATTTTAATATATTTATAAATAAAAAACATTTTCAAATGCAATAAAGTGGAAACAAGAAACCCATGTGATTACTGATTCATGGACATGTGGAAGCCATTGCTTACAGAATATTTACATATAAAATTGAATGAATCACAAAGCGTGTATCCCTCTATCTTTAAAAAAGCACTTGCCTAAATTGCTTGATTATGAAGCTGTTTGGCACGGCGTTTCACCCGCCGTGCCGCAGCTTTTGGTATTTTTTTATTTTAAATGAATATAATTTGATGTTTTTAGATTATTTTGATATATTGAGCTTAAAAATGATTTTAAAAAAATAAAAAAAATATCATTTTGATATATTTCAGCACGAAAAACACTTTGAAAAGCTACCGCAACAGTTCTCACAAACAGTCCCTACATATGACAGGGACCATTCAGATACAGCTCTCCTCATCAAAACATGGACCTTCAAACTGCACTTCCCTATATCTATCTATCTATCTATAGATTCTTTTTGGCATGTCCTGTATGGCCACGTCCAGTAAAAGGGGTTACATCCATATAACTTCACAGTTAGATTAGCATTTGACAATTCATCCTCTCCCAGGCGCTGACCATGAATTGAGACTGGGGGGGGGTGTAGCCATTCGAAGCCCACAGAACTACAACTTCTGGCTACGTCCAATCTAGATTACCATGACGAAAATGAAGACATGACTGTGATTCAATCTTTCATCTTGAGTCTCACGTTCTGAACCTTCACAGATATCCTCAACTTCCGTTCTTCCATGTCTTTCATAACTGAGAGCAGTTTTGTTCTATACGCTTCACATCGCTGACTTGCTTGTTCTAATTCAGATCTCAACTCCTGAATTTTCTCGTCCTCGTCCTGCAGAAGCAATGAAATAGAACCCTTTTAATCTAGATGGATGGATAAAAAGGTGCGTTAATAAGAAACAAAGCACCCAAATTAAGTCCCTGAAGGAACCAAGATAAGAAAACAGAATGCAAGTTCCTGCACCCCTAAAGCACACAGCACATGCCAGAATCCAAAAGACCATAAGATTGTCTTGGTCTGATGTTTGGGGACTCAGGTTTTATTTGCTATAGTTTCATACATTTGAGAAATTTCTTCCAAACACTAATAAGCAAACAGTCAGACAAATCACAAATTTATAGGAATATATGTGCGAGCGCGCGTGCTTTTAACTTCTTATTTAATGAAGCTAACTCTTTAGATGATCTGGTTGAAGATAGCAAGAGAGAGACTTGCCCTATATATTTAATCGAAATCTAGACAAAAACTTTACAGGAGTGATGTCAAATACATGTCCTTTGCTGGAAGGAATCCATACAAGCGCCCTCTATTGTTTGCAAAATGTTGTTTAGAAAAAAGAAGCAGCCATAAGCACTGCACTGAAAAGCATTGCCAAGAGCCAATAAGCACTTCTTGCTGAACCATGTTCAGAATAAAGGTGTACTTAAGGTAGAACCCGAGAAATAAAATTCTGTATTAAATAGGCCTATTAACTTCCAATCAAAAATAAGATCTATAGATTGGAATCTTATACGGTTCAATACTCAGCACATTTAAACATAAATAATAATAGCAATGATTGATAAAGATTTATCCCTTCGCGTCGTGTGCTACATTTTTAAGCACAGAACAATGATCCTATGCAGGCCAAGCAAAAATAAATCCTTGCATGAGTAACTTACCAGACTACACCACTGGAGCTGCTCACTGCCATTAAACACAGTAGTTTGTAGAGGAGCAGAGCCACACTTTTTTGCAGCAGCAACCTTTCTTATGGCCTCATGAAGGGCACCCATTGCCACATTATAAATATGTTCTGATTCTGCTCCTTCTTCTACATATCTGATGGCTTCCTGGCGTAGATTTTCAGAGCGAGCAGCTAAGGACGCTTGGGCATTACATGGCAGTCCAAGAGTGTGCTCATCCAACACAACCCCACTTTTGGCATTTCTTGTCCACCGTTTCAGAATATAATTAGATGGAAGAGTAAGAACATTTTTCACTCTAAACACTGCTAATATGTGCCTACAAATAATACCCGAGAACTCAAACATTTGGCAGCTACAACTAGCTCTCTTTTCAAAAGCATTGAATCTAACATGGTGTACTTTGTGGTCTTCACCAAACTTTGCTACCTGATATGTAATGGCTGATCCAGTATCATCAACTACAGTGGCAAGATAAGCAAGCGTCTCAACTAGTTCCTCTTGGAATTTCATAAATATCCTCCTTGTATATAAGTTAGCTGCTTGTTTCTCCGTAGGAGATGGAGTTTTTAGAGCAGGTGGACTATTCAGTGTATCATAATCTGCCTTCACTTCCTTTTCATGGCGAACCGCCATTGCTTTTTCATACTGCTTAATCAGATTGTGGATATTAGTTGATGCATTTATGTACCCATCAAAATATGAGTTTATACTATCACTTCCTTGCATTATGGACATCTCACCAAAGAAAGTATCCTGGAGATAAACTGGCACCCACTGCTGGCGAGCATTGTACATTGACTGAAGCCATTCATTGTCACTGAGATCAAATCTCTGAAGAAGTGACTCCCAACAAGACTCAAATTCATCAACTGACTCAGCTACATTGATGCACCTGTGGAACTCGGGTTCAAAAGTGGGGTGCGAGTGATATACATGAGATAGTTTCTCCCGGGCCTCCCTAAAAACATTCCATTTACAAAATCGGTGGCGAGTCCCAGGAAATGCTTTTGAAACAGCTGCACGTATGATTCTGTCCTGGTCAGTTGTGATTGAGATGGGACAGCGACCAGACATTGCAGCAAACCAAGTCTCAAATAGCCAAACAAATGAGGACTCTGATTCATTGAGGAGTAACGCACACCCAAAGAGCAAAGGCTGTCCATGATGATTCCACCCGGTAAATGGTGCGAATGGAACCCGGTATCGGTTTGTTCTATACGTCGTGTCAAATGTAATAGTATCTCCAAAGTAACTATAATTCATTCTTGCATTAGCATCAGCCCAGAAAACGTTTCCTGTTGAGTTCTCAAAATCACCTTGCACAGCATAAAAGAAACCAGGATCCTCTGCCTGCATTTGCTTCAAATAGTCAAAAACAGCCTGACCACCAGGGCCAAGAGTCCTCTGCCTACTATTGCTCATATAATTCTGGCAATCAACTTTAGTAAACCCAACATTATTAATTCCTCCAGATTCCCTAATCAGCACAGACATAACTCCACTTGGCCCCATCCCTGCAGCCTGAAGCGTATCAATGAGGCTCCGTGCCGAACCAGACACGTGCCTATGAGAGCGGAGAGAATGCACCTTATCAGGCGGCACAAAGTCATGATTATGGTCCTTGACAAGTTTTGTGACTGCCCATTTTCCAGAACTCTGTTTCTTAACAGTCATTTGAGCTTTGCAACCAACCCTAGTAACGGTTCGCTGTCTTTTAGACCTATTCTCATTGCCCTCACGCCGAAACCCTTCACGGGAACACACAATTTGACGGCAAATAATAGAGCCATCTCGACGAGAACGCTGATAGACACTGACCCTGGTACTAAAACCAACACGACGGGCATATGAATTGTAGAAAATGCGAGCAGATTGCTCAGAATCAAACTCCATACCCTCACAGGGATCGAGATTAGGGTCAGATAACGAAGTGGGTTCTAGTAAATCATCATCATTATTATTGGGATAATCAAAATCAAAATCAAAATTATGAGGCTGATGGTGTTGTAGGTGAAGGGCAGTATTAGGGTCATCTTCACTGCCCATATTGATATTATCAAAGGGAATCACATTCAAGTGATCCATGTTCATTACCATAAATAAATAGATAAACACAGTGCTTGCTTGCTGGGATTGGATTTGTATTAAAAGCTAAAATGCGAAGAAGAAGCCGAGACTGACCAGATTTCTCAACTCTGTCTTTGACTTGCTGATCTCTCTGACAGTTGATTTCTTGAAGAAGCAGGCACTCAGGGAGGGATTTTTTTTGGCTGGGTGTGAGAGAGAGATGGGAACAATTTTACTAACGAAACGAGGAAGGGATATGGATTGGATTCTCTGTCAGTGGCACTTATTTGGTGTTATGCGATACAGCGTACTGTCTCTTCTACCCCACTACAATTAATTACCATCACATTTTCTTCTAGTCGTGGGCCATGGGAAATAGACATTGCATAAAAAATTGAAAAAACCCTAGTCCTTTGACCAAAATAAAGATGCAAGAACAAGCCCGCATACCCATTGCTGGAGCCTGGAGATGGCGTTGGAGAAGGGGAGGGTTTGCGTGACAGGAGCTGGAGGATACTTGGGTTCTTGGGTCGTCAAGCTTCTTCTCTCTAAGGACTATCTTGTCCATGGAACCGTTAGAGATCCTAGTAATTCTCATACCTCTCACTTGTCTCTCTTTCTCATTCCACTGCTATGTTTAATTTCTTGTTGTATGAATCACTTCATCTATCACTTTTTATTACTAATTTCTGGTTTAAAGTTTCAGCTTTTTAAGAAGGTAACCTGTTCTTGAGAGATATTTTCACGTTGACCAACTTACTTTGATTCTTAACTTCCTGTTTTTGTGTCGTTCCTTCCCTCCTTCCTTGTATATATTTGCCTACTTTATGGAGCAAATTAGCACGCTCTTCTAATACGAATAGGCCCCAACTTTTCATGTATTGTTCTCATTTTGTTAGTTTTTGTTCGACAAAATCCGAATTTAAATTGCTTCTAGCTGCCATCGCTGACTACATATCCATTCTGAGCATCAAACATGGGCAAGTGCTTCTCAGATGAAATTATTTCTTATGATATAAATTTGTTGATCATATCATGCAGCGGATGGCAAGAATGCTCACTTGATGAAAATTGACAGGGCAACCGAGAATCTCAAACTCTTTAAGGCAGAATTACTGGACTACAGCTCCCTGGCTTGTGCTATTCAGGGGTGCAGAGGGGTCTTCCATGTTGCCAGTCCTGTTCCCTTCACTGCAGTGTCAAATCCTGAGGCAAGTATTGGCTACTCCATAATGTTTTTCAATCAAATAACGAAAATCAGTCGCGCTATTAGACGGTGATTAATCACCGGGAACGCCTTCTCCTTGTGATCTTAGGTGGAGGTGATCGAACCAGCTGTGAAGGGCACTCTAAATGTGCTTAAAGCATGTGCTGAGGCAAAGGTAAAAAGAGTTGTCATTGTGTCCTCTGGAAGTGCAGTTTTGTCAAACCCATTCTGGCCCAAGGGTCAAGTGATGGATGAGAATTGTTGGTCTGATAAGGAATACTGCAGAGCAACTAAGGTGAACAATTCCAAAAGTTAATTTCAGTGCAAATTTGGCAGTTCCAAGTTGAATAATAGTGGTCAGGTTTTTTGCAATGCTTTGCACCGTTTGTTATCTTTTGTGGAATAAACATCTTGTTCTATTTTCGTACTAGAATTGGTATAATCTTTCCAAGACAGAAGCAGAAAGTGAGGCTTGGGAATATGCGAAAAGGAGCGGGCTTGATGTGGTTGCAATATGTCCTTCCCTCATTCTGGGGCCAATTCTGCAGCCCACAGTTAACGCAAGCACAAAGGTTCTTATTAAGATTTTGAAAGGTAGCTAGCTATTCATGCCGCACCTCGTTTGCAATTTTTGTTTGTGTTGTGTATAGCATAGTCAATTTTAAGCCTGTTTGGGAGAGTTGTTGCGGTAGCTTTTCAAAGTGCTTTTCGTGCCGAAATATATCAAAATGATGTTTTTTTTATTTTTTAAAAATCATTTTTGACATCAGAACATCAAAATGATCTAAAAATATCAAAACATATTTATTTAAAATAGGAAAAAAATGATTTTTTTGGAAACGGCGTTTGACACGCCGTCCCAAACGAGCACAAATACTTTTTATTTTTCACTCCTGGAAAATTTAAATAATTAAACATAAAACATTGATATCATAGTTTGCAAACCATAGCCTCTACCCCTGTCACTGCAAGCAACTTGCTATCTGGGTCAAAATGCAAATCCTATCTGTTATCTTCCCTTACTAGCTGGTGTTCTGTATGAACTGCCCTTGCAGATGGGTGCGACTCGTTGGAAAACAAGCTTCGGCCAATAATAGATGTTCGTGATGCGACTGAAGCACTGCTTTTTGTATACGAGACACCTGAGGCAGAAGGTAGATACATATGCACGGCGCATGCAATCAGAGTTAAAGATCTTGTGGAGAAGTTGAGGAGCATATATCCTAACTACAAATATCCTAAAAGGTGGCATTGCGATCCCACCGGTTTTTGACCGAAATTTGAATATATTTTTTTTTATTTTAAATGAATATGTTTTGGTATTTTTAGATCATTTTGATGTGCTGATTTCAAAAATGATTTTTAAAAAATAAAAAAAAAACATCATTTTAATGTATTTCGGCACGATAAGCATTTTGAAAAGCTACCGCAACCACACTCCCAAACAGGCCTTTAAGTGAGGTGTTAGATAATATTCTCAACCAAATAATTATTCAAGCTTACTTTTGTACTGGGATTCTCTAGGAACTGTTTTTGTAGATGACGCCACAAACTGAGCCACATTTATGAGTACTGGTTTCCACTTATGGTTTTATCATGTATATTGGTAATTTGATGGTACACCTGCTTGTTCACTGCCAGTTTCACTGAAGAAGGTCAGGAAGCAATAATGATGAGCTCAGAAAAGTTGCAGCGGCTTGGCTGGAGTTTTCGTTCATTGGAGGAAACTCTCATTGACTCCGTCGAAAACTATCAGAAGACTGGGCTCCTGGATTAAACAAAAACACAGTTATTCCCACCTGCTCTGTATGCGGGTTTCAGAGGGAGGACATATGGATAAATAAATGTGATTTGCAGTATATTGCTGCCCGTTTTATATTTAATCGTTCGATATGGAACCATGTAGATGAAGACGGAATCATCCAAAAAGAAAGGAGCTAGTAAATACCCCTTGAGAAAGGGATTCACTCACACATTCTGCCTTTCAAAACTTCCAGTAATGCTTTCCCGTGAGTCCCTCTAGCTGTAGAATGACTCCATGAAACTTGTCTGGTGCAATTAGCCACCTCTTTGACAAAAACAACCTGCAGATGCATACGAGGAGAGAGATAAATGTCTCTCATGATATTAATGGTACAGACTTTTTGTTTTTACTAACATGGATGTCCAGACTAGCTTGCGTGTATCTTGATTAATTTTACAGGTCCTAAAATTAACAACCATGTAAGACTCTAGTGACCCTGTAAGATTCGAACCTGAGACCACAGAAAAAATAAACCCCTTAGTTTTAAACTCTTATCATTAAGCTACCTACTGGATGGTTATTAATGGACAAACTTGTTTGGATAGAGGGATGAAGGCAGAGACGAGCAGTTTCGATTGATTGAAACAGATTTACTACCATTTTTTATGTTAGCCGCAGCTTAATTTTGGGGCGGCTGTCTATCATCATCTTGAAGGCTGCATTTCTTGTTCGTTTCATCATCTGGCTGTAGCATACAGTTTGTTGATGCTATATTTCCATGTTCAGAGAACTTATGAACAATGATCCATCATGTTTTATTGTAAATTTTAATTGTTTTTTTCCTAGATTATCAGTTAATCTTATCAAACGTACTGTTATAAACCCAGCATAATCAAGATTTCGGAGATTTTGTTTTAGCTTTTTCAATTCCAAAAAAGTTACAATTTTTTATTTATTTTTTTCATTTTAAAGACCGGCGGTTTAGTGTTTTTAGATCATTTTAATGTGCTGATGTCAAAAATAATTTTAAAAAAATAAAAAAATGTCATTTTAATATATTTCAGCACGAAACACTTTTTGAAAAGCTATAGCAACAGCTCCCCAAACACCTCATCAACTTCACGCGGGAAAGTTACTGCTGATTAAAGAGAAGAAAAATTGTCTTATTGCCATCTAATTAAAATCCGCGTGCAGTTCAGAAGAAAAATTAAGAAAAAACAGCACAATGTGTGCCGACGGGAGTACGTAATTGTCAGACCAAGCTGCAGCATGGAGGTGGGTCGAGGAAAAAACACGTTTAAGCTGTGCTCTTAAAGAGGTGTCTGGCCATTGGATGAAGCTGAAGACATAACAGAGAGAACATCTGTCACGGAAGACATGACACTCAAAGCAGCTTTCAGAACATCCTGAGAGCACCCTGGTTTCACAATGTTTCTTACCTGGCAAATTGAGGGTAGACCAGTTAGTGAAAGCAAGCAACAATACCACCCTCCTACCACATGTTGCTCCCATCACATTACACAAGCACAGAGGATAGAAAGTTGATTTTCGACCCCAAGGAATTAGCACACAAAATACGCATAAACATTTAAAACAAAAGTATGAGATAGTGATACACTGGATGTATGATGAACAAAGTGGTGGGCTCCTACGCACAAAAGTCATTAAACTTTGTTCTTCATAACTAGTTGAACAGTAATTTCATCAAAAGAAACGAATGGTTAGACAATCCCCATTTACATTTTAGACCAAATTAATTATGCTTTAGGTTCTTTCATTCCATTTTACCCCTTCATTTTTTTTACTTGTCCTAGAATTCAACAGGAACAGATCGAAAACCATACTAACTTCATAGGCAGAGAAAAAATAATAACCATTTGCAAAGGAAAAGGCGATCACCCAAACTATTGAGGGAATATTTAAATGTGAAACACATAATTGGGAGAATAACAACCGAGTACCTTGTCAAGGTATTCCTGCATTTTCTTGATCCCACCCATATAATCCTGGTCTTCAACACATAGAGTTACAGCCTTAGAGTCCGCACCAGGACCATCAAATTGAAGGGGACCTGGATTTCTGTACAGATCATCCATCCAAAACCTTCCTGCATTTTGTCTCAGCAGCCTGCAATTAAGCCAAGCAGAAAACAATTATTGCATGCCTCTCTGACTGTCATGGGGAATTTATGTAAAGTTGTGATCACAATATCTATAAAGTTCCTGATCTTCCCTCTGTCCTAACATCTGAATAACATAAACATTTGATGAATTATAAAAAAGAACTTACTCATATGCTTTGCCTTTCAAATCCACAGTAGCAGGATGAATAGCAGGTTTTCCAATTGAAGATGCACCAGGGCTTTGAGCCCAACGCTTCACTGTCATCATTGCCTATGATTTTACAGAATATAATATAGATAAGCTGTAAAAGAAGGGATTGCAATGCAGGTATCATAATTTTAGCTAGAAAAAAGAACCTTGCAAGTAAAAGAAGAAAGCTGCCTTTAAGATAGAAATTAAAACTCAACTGTAATTGGAGCAGCTCCACATCGCCACTTGTTCACAGGATTCTTTAGGTTAGTTACAGTGGCCATGTAACCATTCAAACCAGCTGCTAAAATATGGTAGCTGATGTGCCCAAGAACCTGTGAAATATATCACCCAGTATTAATAAAAGATACTTGAATTGGACATAAAAAGGATGAGAATACATATCAACCCTGGTTGATAACATACATAAGCATAGTCGCAATCAAATTTTGATGGTAAGGACCCACGGGCCTGATAACCAAAAAAGTGGCAGATAGCGTTGAACTTTTTCCCCTTGTATGTGCCTTCTTTCTGCTCAAAACACCAAAGACACCAGTAAAAAGCTAAGTCAATTGCATCAAACATCACAATCATTAGACAGTTAACAGAAACCAACAATAGGACCATTTTGCTTGACATGAATGTCATAGGTATATAGTAAAGCGATTATCAAACATGGATCATAACAATGATGGGACTTGTAGAGTCTCATTCAATCATTTCACAAGGAAAACAATGTAAAATTATGGAAGGACCACACAGAAGTTAAAGATATAATAAATTTTTATCAGGGCAAGGGAAATCAACAATGATAAAAAAAAAAAAAAGCAATGTCATACCAGCCGCTTGTTCATTTCTGTCTCCACAAGATGAGCTAGAAGTTTCTCTGTTTCAATCTAGGGTAAAAACAAATGAGCGATCAATTCATCAACAATGTAATTTTTAATAGTTCCTTTTAATAAGAATTGCATGCTCGTTACCTGGGATAGTTGTGCTGAGTCATCTGATTCAGGATGAAGCAGCAGCTGTGCCATTAAAAATATTAATATTTTAAAAGGGTTGCTTTAAATTGATTGACAAATATCTTGAAATGCAATTCATTAAGGGGCAATGTAAACCTGTTTCCTAATATATGGTGGCAAAAATTCAAATAACGCAGATGTCCATGGTGAAAGCTTTGATGAAATGTTGTCAGGAGCAACACCATGCCTGAGCAAGCCATGTATTTCCTGAAAGTTGTATAAGATTTCAGTACACCCTTTCACAGGAAAAGAAAAGCCATTAAATATCTGTATAGATGTATTTTATACACATGTGGACTGTGTTTGTAGAAGACTGCAGTCTGAGGGACAACACTCACAAATCCCCAAATGAGGCCAGGCAGGGAGATACAAAAGCAATTACCTTCAAGAGAGCATAGACCTCTGGAATGCTTTCTATGAGTCCCTCTGGTAGTAGAATGACTCCATGATTCTTGTCTGGTGCAATTAATCATGTCAGATGACCAATATTACAATTTATCACAATACACGATATACAACGATTTAGATTGTCTAAAACCTTGGCCTGCTCGGGCTTGGACTGCATCACAAATTTGCGCTGTCAGGTCAAAAAGAGTAAGCTTTGATGCAGCCACTTCCTCACCAAGAATAACCTGCAAAAAGCAGCTCAAGAATTGTTCAGGAGAGAGAAAGACAAGCCAATAAAAGTTTCATTTGAAGCTCACAGGAAAAAAAGAAATGAAAAAGGAACTTAAAAAGTGATGGGCTACTAACCATGTTCGGATGAGACTGAAGTGTACATTCCAAAGCAACATGTGATGCCTTCCGTCCCATGAGCCGGATGAAATAATAATACTGGAAAAGGAAATAAGTTGAAAGTTTCAAAAGGACAAATTTCACAGTGAAGAATGATCTCTTATATTCCTTTATCTTGTACCATCTCAATCATAATTACATCAACGAACAATACAATGATAGTGAATTCTTCACTGGAGGGTCATGAACCAGAAAGTTGATGAATTTATTACCTTCTCAGCCGAGAGAGCATCTGTGCAGACATTGCTGATGAGCTGCGAATTGACCTGCATGAACGGAGAGCATGAAATTTGTTTTATATAATTAAATACTTAAGCATGCATATTCACAACATAAACATTTAGCTTTAAGCCAAGCACTTGAGTTTTTCAAAGGACAGGATTAGACACCACTGTCAAGTTAAGAAATTAAGAATACCAAAAACAAATTAAGGCTGATGTTTTCCTCCTAAATCATGAACCCGAGCACTTTCATTATATTGCACTGCTGACACTATATGCAACAGAGTTTCATACATTATCATACATTTTTCCACCTGAAAAGTTTGAATGTGAGAATGGACAGTAATTCTATGAAGTTGTCTTTGATATGCTACTTGAATCAACACAAATGGTCTTATAAATATACAAAATTTTAACATTCACAGCAATACCTCCTGCTTTAATTGGCTTTGATGCCACCTAAACCATCCATTTTTGTTCTTGTAATTCCATTTTACTAGAAGAAGCAAATTCCTCGGTGTATTGATTAACAGAGAACTGCATGGTGTCATTTGATCCATACCTTGCATATTGTATCAAAACCAACATTGGTTTCCACAAACTGATTCTTGAGATCCCCATTTAAAGTAACAGGAACACCAACCACCTGCAAAACTCAAACAGTGTATCCAGTAAAATTCAGAGGCTGGTAGCATAAAAGTACACACAGGAACAGTTGCAAAGGCTGCTAGGATTACACGCATGAACTATTTGTGGATGATATTAATCCTAGATGAGAAGACATGCAGAAATACCTTTGTTGGGCATTTTGCCTCAGCAAATGTTTCAGCAAGCTGAGCAGCATCTGTATTTGATGTAACTCCTTCAAAAGCAAAAAGCATCCATATTTAGTAATTGTTGCAAAATTGCATCTGTATCTCTTTGAAAATACTAAAGGGACAAACTTACCTCCAATGATAACAAGGCCATCCAATTTCAGATCTTTGCATGCAGTTAGAGCAGCATTAACCTGTTCAGTTGTTCTTATTTGATCTTTTGTCCGTCCCAGCAAATCATAACCGCCTTGCCAAGCATGACAAAATAACAAACCAGTCAAGTCTCATGGCTAAGTGACAATCAAAGATCCCATCATGGCAATCATATGATAATAACACATACCTTGATTTTTGTAGGTAGAAAGAATATCATCTGTAATTTCAAGTGTTTTCTGAGCGAATAATCCTTCAGAGCCTCCTGTTGATTGATAAAAGCATTTTATAAAGTAGATGTCATTTGCTTTTAAATAAAACACAACAGGCTATAATGATTAAACAAACAAGCACACAATATGAGTTCGTTAAAAAAGTAAAATGGAATGAGATTTGCTAGAAACCCAAGACAATCAAATCCAAAGAAAACACTTGCATGAGATGTGCCACTCTTATGCTTACCTAGAAATCCAAGTAAAGTGCTGTTAGGGTTATGGGTTTTAAGAGCGTTGTGAAGACCCCATATGACATTATGTCCTCCAGGAGATTGTCTCCCACAAAAAACTATTCCGACCCTGTTGATAGAGAATAAATGCATCAGCAAAACATGAGCTTTTTAAGCACACTCATAACAATCAGATTGCAGAGTCTCAACTTTTTACAGAAACACATGCAGGTGCATACCCACACACGCAAACAAAATTAGAAATTGAGAAGATTTGACAAGGAACTAGGTTTCCGATCGGGCCCTTGTTCAAAATGTACACACATGGTTTGGGGAACAGCGACAGCAGGTGATAATTGAAAGGAAAAGAAGACACTAATAAATCACCAGGACCCAAGGCATACCTGACAGCTGGATGGTCAGTTATAACTTGAGCATCAGGGACTTTAGAAGTTGCCCTGAGGAAGTGAGCTAAAGGCTGACCATAAGTGAGGGGAAAGGATCGGCATATGCTGTGGACATCAGCTGGGTCTGCAGCAGTGGTTGCGTCACCAAGTTCTACCCTCACTGCAGTCCCCTGGAAAATGCACAGATCCCAAGTATAAATGAAAATCCAAGTCAGCAATTGAATAGAAAGAAAAAAATGGCGAGGCTGAAATCAGTGGCATTGTGTTAGCTTTTGTGTTTTGAAAATTTAGGGTTCAAGAAAAGCTGTTTTTTCTTAAGCAAGGTCCCGATAGAGTTTTCTGTGGGAACATGCAAAACGGTAAGAATGTGGTGTGTATGGATTAACGTATCACAAAAACAAAAGGAGCATGAGGCACGGTACAATCCAGTATCAGTATCACAATTTTGCCTCGCAAATAGTTCAAGCACAGCATACGCCTATCAAGCATGAAATAATGAAGGTAGATCTATTCTTAATAAAATAAAATAAATCATCTCTCGTCTGTGTTGAGGTAGATCTGCTAGCCGGCGAAAGTATAACGCAGATTAAAGCGAAAAGATCAATCTAACATAACATCGATTGCATTAAAAGAAACACTAGACTGATACTACGACATTACGTGCTGGTGTTGTGGTAAACAGAGAAAGGAGAAGGAACGGTGGGAAGAAGGGAGAGGGAGAAGGAGAGACCTGAAGACAGGGAGGGAGTTCTGGTTGGTAAAGAGATCGGAGTTTCTGGAGATCGGAAAGTTCTCTGGGAATGCCGAAATCGGAATCCATGTCGCTTTTCTCTTCTTCCTGTTCTGAGGTAGGTAAGTTGTTAGTGCAGTAGAAGTAGGAGTGGAGAAGTGTTGTGGTGGCCGGGCGTTTTCAAAAGACCGTTTTTATAGGGGGGGAGAGGAAATGGGGGAGAAAAAAAGAGGACTGGGCGATGCTACCTACCATCTATAAAGCACACCTGTTTTGGCCTCTTATGACGTGTTCCCTTTACCCGCCATGGTTTCTAGGGTTTATTACGATGCGCCCCTCCCTTCTCTTCATCTACCTCTCTAGAGTTCCGTTACTAAAATGCCCTTTCATTCCTCTACCATTTCATTTGCTATATTTTTGTCTCATTTTCGTCCCCTCGTGTCCTGATCTCCTTCAAACCAAATCAATTTTAACCGCTCGATTGACACCATGGCCGCATACGCTCTTTTTTTTCTTTTTGCAAATGGCAAAAGATTTTAAGACAGCCTCGGTAACTCGGGTGTGAGCGGTACAATTTTAAAATGTCAAAGGGCTCGGGGGTAATTGCAAACGATTGCTATGATATTTATAATAGGGTCGTATATCCAAAAGATGCAGCAAGGCAATAATATTCATGGGAATATGCCACGAGGATATCCTGGTAACTTCAAAGGAGCGCAAACTTCACCTAACAATATATTAAAATAATAATTATCTAATAACATGAAATAAAAAAATCAATTTTAAAAACAAAATTCAACCTCAAATAATAATAATAATAAAAATCTATATTTGTCTTTTTTTTACTTTTTTGCCTTCTTCCATGCGAGAAGGGCAACTAAGGTAAGTTTGGATTTTAATTTGCTGCCCTTACAACAACTCCAATAGAAAAACTAAAAAAATATTTTTTATTTTCATATTCCATGAGAAAAACTATATTGAAGAGTAAAATAATATTTCTAAGTTGAAGAGCTATCCATACATATTTAATAAAAAAAAACCAAAAATTGTTTAATATATTTTTATGCAAAAAAAAATTATTTTGATTGTACTTGTATTAATTATTTATTATTAATAAATAATTATCTCAAAATTAAAAGAGATAGCATGTGAGTGAAAATATTGTGGATTGTAATCAAGGTTATCAAAATCGAGATTTTGACACAAATCGGAAGGGGTTCCGAAAAATCGGATCGTAAGATCGAATCATAAAATCGTAAGATCGTACCCGAATTTGTCCGTACAAAAATCGTAAAATCACAACTAAAATCGTGTGAGAAGAAAAATCGTAAAATCGTATGTAAAATATTTCTGAATACAATATATCATAGTTATAGCCATAAAACTTTATTAATTAAGGTTCATACATGATTTAAAATAACTTAAAAATACATTACAAAACAATTATGTCCATAAAATATTACAAAACAATTATGTTTTATAGAGCAATTTTACATTTTCTGCTTGGTAATTATCTGCTTACATTTTCTGTTACCTAAATATTATTTTAATATATTTTTATTTTAAAAAAAAATAACCTAAAAAATAATCATAAATAGTGACTAAAAAGGTTGGAATTCTTAAGGGAAGATGCACATTTTTCACAGTAAGAAAATTAAAAGAAAATACAAAACGCAAGCGTTTTGGTAAACACATTATAAACACCCTCGGTTTTTACCCCCTTCCACTTTTAAGCAACATCACTTTCCTCTTTTATTGCATTGTCCTCCCTTGGCATCCCTGGGAGCTTGCTTTCAACAATCCACCTAGAAGAAGTTGAGAATTGGAATGAGGTCCTTCGTATGCTGGAGGAAGCTATCCAGTGTATGCCTCAGTCCGATTTGATCAAGAAAGTCATCACAGTATGTTACTTTAACCTGCCAGCAAAGCTGAAATGCTGCTTCCTTTATTCTGGAATGTTTCCCTGCCTCTCTCTCTTAAAATCTTCATTTTCCTAAAAAATCTCTCTTTAAATCAAACCGGTGAATCACACATCACCACTTCAAGATCTGTCCCCTGCAACGATTTGGGGAAGAGAACGAGTTTAGGGCATGAAAAAGAAAGAGTATTTTTGGAAGATTGAAGTGAAGAGTGCAGATTGAAGTGAAGACTGAAGAGTGAAGGGCGCCTGAAGACCGAGCAGCTGGGATCGTGAAATCGGACCGATTCGGTCCGATTTCACGAGTCAACCCGATTTTGATCGAGTTTGACCGGTTTCGATTTTTTCTTTCCGGTCCAACCAGGTTTGCTGAGCCAACTCGCAAACTCGTACGAGTTTGCGAGTTGACTCGCGAGTTTGATTACCATGATTGTAATAGTATATTTTTGGGACGTGGTTTTCGGGTCGGGTCAAGTCACTAGTTTATTATTTATTAATTATTTTATATTTTTTTGCACGGTAAAATAATTATTTTATCCTAAAAAAAACAACAATGGTTAGGAGGGGTGCCACGAGAATTTTATATTTTTTAAAATGACTAAATATTAATCTACCCCCTATAAAACAAAATGGAGGATTTAGCTGTAGGGGTGTTCCGGTAATTGATCATATTATTTTATTATTATCTGTTGAATACTGTATGCGTGTGTGTCACACACGACTGACAATATTTGGCCTCATGCCCGCTTCAGGCAGCGTGTGCGGCGGCATCCAGTGTCGAAAAATACCTATCCAGCGTCTCAACCGATTTGACGTCGTGTCTTCTTCCTTATGGTGTGGCGCGTTGTGTCCCAAGATGGTCAGTTTAGTGAAAGTGGTCAGTTGAAAGTTGTTTTCCCCTTTTTTCTTTCCTACATGCTAAAGTATAAGGCAAAACTCCCATTTTATGGTGTTTTGTCCCTGAACTTTTAATTGTTTTGCATGGTCCTGATTTCTGTTATATAATTTTTTATTTATTTCAATTAGGTCCTTCAATTGAAATTGATTATGTATTTAGGTTTCAATTTGGTCCTCATATTTTTAATATTTGGATTCATTTTAAATCCCTTAATATAATTGGTATAAGAGGTTTTGATTTTTTCAATTTTATCCTTTAATTGAAATTGATAATATATTTGGTTTTCATTTTGGCCCTTATACTTTTAATTTTTAATTTTAATTCCTTTATTTTTTTTATATTTCTGAAATAGTCCATATTTTTGTCCATGTTTATATATGTGTGGTCTTGACTTTAATTTTTAATTTTTATTAATTTTTTATTTATTGATGTGGTATTTTTTTGAAAGATTTAGTTTTTAAATTTTAGTTTGTGTTTGTGATAATTTAAAAAATGATATTTCTATTTTCTCTCTCTCTTTGTTCTTTCTTTTAGTGTTTTTATTAGTATTTTGATTATTTTCAAGTCAATTGATTTTTTCACGGCTAATAATTTTTATCTTTGTTTTCTCTTTTGTTAAAGTTTTTAAGCTTTTTTTTGTCTATTATTTAATTTTTTCCATTTTAACGCAGTAATAATAATAATAATTTTATTTTTGTTCTTACTTAATATTTTGTTAAATTTTTTGAGTTTTTTTCTGGGGTAATTTAATAATTTTTATTGTTTTGCCAATAATAATAATGATAATTTTAGATGTTAAAACTTCGATTTTGTTGTTATAATATGATGTGTTGATATATTTTATTATATCAAACTTTGCATGTATAAATATTATATTTTATTTTGAAGTAGCAAATCCCATGAATTGTTTTAATCTTAATAGTTATAAAAATTGACTAACATAGACTAACATATGAGGCTCTAACACAACACATTGAAGACAATTTAACTAGTTTACTTACATTGTTTAAAAAACATATTATTAATTGGCTTTTCTAAATAGCATTAGCCCACTGATTTTGAACCCCAAACAATGAGCCCATTTAGTTGCCCTTGCTGACCACGTAAGAAAAGCCTTGGTCTGGAAATCGGTTCGATCAAATTACATGTCCACCAATAACCACTGCAAACACTCTCTTATATGCTTGCAAGAGTGATACGAGTATAGCAACAGTCGTGAGATGTGGCAGAGGCAGGGACATGTTTGAGACACATGGGAGTGTAGTTGTTATAGAATAAGGCAAGGCTAATTACTCTCCTACTTTCCGGCATTATTGTTATTATACAAAGCCTGGTGACATTCAATAAAGGACATAATCGATCAAAGTCTAACATTCAAGGACATGGAGAGAAGATTTCCAGACAGCATTCATAAATGGATACGACAGAGTTCTAATTGTCAGAATAAGGGGACAACATTGTTCCATGTGCTCATCAAAACATTCAACCATCTTTGATCACCCAGCTCGACATGATGATAAAGAGTACTGGACCTTAATTACAAAACCAAGTTTAGAGAAGGAGAGATTACATCAGTGAGTTTCATCCTTGGCCTTGAAGCTTTGCATCTCCTACTGTTTGCTAAGGATATGAATACTTCACTTCCTGCTCCTCTTAGAGCCGCGTTTTCTGGTGCTTTCTTTTCCATGGTTTCTAGCTGAACTTCCACCGGAGTTGATTGGGGCATTGCAGGCTGGGGGAATAGGCACATGATGCCCAGGAACCAAAGCAGGGAACCCAACAGCAGGGATTCTGCAAGAAAGCAAGGATAAAAGAGTATCTTAAGGTTAAGCAATCCAATGTGCTGCCACAATTCAGTATCGAGAAAGCATCGCAAAAAGAAACAAATATTTTGTTTCTATTGGAGCCGTAAATCCAACATCGAGGAGAATGGCTACGTATCCAGTCAAAACTAACAGGACCCACTAAGGTAACCAGTTCAAGCAAAGGTAACTAGTAGCATTTGGTACATTCTTAACAACATATATTAGCAAAGCAAACCACCCAGTTTCGATATTCAACATCATTAGGGTTCATAGCAGAGGTGCCCTCAGCAAATTCAGTGAGCAATTACGTAGCTGCAGAAGTCATCAGCCTAGGCATAATCAGTAATTTCATTCAGAAAATAAACACAAACTCCCAAGTCTTTAAATGGCTTCTACAGAACATGAATTCCGGCATGAAAAGACGACGACGATAAGAAAAGAAAAGAGTGAGCAAGATGGACTGTGAAACATACCCAAAACGAGCACAGCAGACTCCTGCTTGGCCGAGGTAACACCAATTGCACCGCCCCTCTGTAAACAAAGGCGTAGAGCATGGTTCTCCGCGATAAAACACTGAAGTAACCTGTCCAGCCTCCTGCATTCCCCTTCCAAATACCTACTCTTAACTTCAAGATCTCTCACATGCATCTTCTTCCTTTCCCTTGATCTCACCGCCGCATCCTTATTTCTCAACTGCCTGGAAAACAAGTTCAATTACTACATACATCAGGGTCCACGATACTCTCTTTCTCCAACAGATAGAAAACGATTGCATAAAGATCGTCACAGCATAGCAGAAAAACAAGGAAGAAACAGTACCAGAGTATGACCAAAAATACGTAGTTTCAATGTGCAGAAAATAAAAGAAAACCCTTATGCACAAACAGAAACGCCATAGCTTCGAAGACATTGAAAAGTCTAATTTATGAACTAGAGATACCTTCTCCGTTTCTTGGAGACAGTGTCATCAGGATCTTCCTCCTCGTTGTTTTTGTTCTTCTCCTCCGCTCCGTCGTCTTTCTCCTTCGGGCCGCCGTCAGCATCATCGGAAGAAGTGGAATCCTTATCTGTGGAAGCATCAAGGACCTCGCCACCAGACTCATGAGCAGCAGGAGAATCAACTAAAATATCTGCCAAAAAAGCGTTGCAGTCATCCAGCTGATCAACCTTATCGTCGTCATCTTTCATCAACAAGGTCTCAATCTCTCCGATCCAAGACGACACCACAGCAGGTGATAATGAATTCGAAGAATCGTCGATCGGTTGCAAGTATGTGGTCGAAGGAGGTTCTAATTCGAAGATGTTATCGGAAAACGGCAATCCATCCAACAAATTATCCCAGTCGATTTGCCCTGGCGTATCATCTCCTTGTAGAAATTTCATTGCATAAATCAAGGCTAAGAAAAAACAAGATACAACCACTACTTCCTAAACACCAATTAAACTAAAAAAAAGAGGAAAGAAAAGGAAAAGGAAAACAATGAAGCAGAAAATATTATCTCGTGCGTGTCTGTGCCTGTGTATTTATGCGTAGCAAAGTTCGTGCTTCGTGGCAATTTCCACCAGCGAAACTCGCTTTCTTAACGCGTAATTAATGACGATCGACCGTACACGTGCTGGTGGTCACAAAATCTAACGAGAGTTGAGGAGCCGGTGAACTTGCCATCACCCGACCAATAGGAACGCGCTGAGTGGACAGCTAGAGGCACCGTGGCAATGGACGTGGATTTTATAAATGGACATGGGCCATCTTCTTTTTCCCTGTCTTTTAGCCGAACTATTTTTTCTTGATGTCGGATTTGGACCAGACTTTTAAGGAAGGCGTTGCAAAAAACTTGAATGTCTAGAAATAATAATGCCATACATCGACCTTACGTTAGTTGATTGGTTAGCTTGAAACCCATAGCTCGCGAGAATGCATAACGAACACTTACGATTCAAATATTTTATATATAAAATGTTTCGAGTTGAGAGAAATGGCGTGCATAACAGTGTTAATAAGTACAACCATCCTCTTGATTATTTTTTCTTATATTTTTTTAATTTAGGTATAATGGTGATTTTAGGCCACCAGCATTTTTTTCAGCGTTATGAAAATAGCGTTTTAATATGATATTTTTTATATGTAAAAAAATAGATTTTTTCCTGTTTAGTTTTTTTTAATATTTTTAAATATTTTGATATTAAAAATCATTTTTTAAAAATTATATTATTTTAACATATGTTGAAATAAATAAATAAAAAACACTTTAACTCAACACAACAATACTTGGGTAAAATAGAAATGAAGCTCTCTCTATGGTTGTTTTTCTTTTCCGAACTCATATCAACCGTGTAATTTACTTTTGCAGGCAGTAATTTAAAAAATGAATAAAAGCATCCATGGAATGGTTATAATTTATTTGCCGTTATATCATGTTTTGATCAAAGGAACGAGGACGCCCACCATCAGATGTTCTATGAAAGTTCTCTTTATTAGTGTTTTTAATAGGATGGCAAAATCATTCAAGAGCAAGAGCTCTAGTTATAATATTTTTTATTAATTAATTTATTTATTCACTAGAATCAAAGGATGTAAAATGTTATAAAATTATTAATATTAAAAATATAAAGTGGATTTCAGAATGCCAACAAAAAAAAAAAGTAATCAAACTCCTCGATGTAATTATCCCAAAGTTTAGTGGTCACTTTACCATCAGAGTTCCGACGAAGAGTGGACGAAGAGCTCATTGACTTTTTTTGTATAGAAATAGTTGAGCTGAAACCTTAGGAAATGTTAAGAATGGCATTCGTTCGCTACTGAAACACCATTACAGCATTTGCAAGGCAAGCAACCGAGGATCAAAGGCGGGTCATTCTAGCAAAATCAGCAAGAGCTGTTATGATCCTGGTTTGCCTCTTCTGCGCGTCAAGGTCCAGGACTCACAATCACATCCTGCCCCTATTCCAAAATCAATAATAATCATATCTAAAATTCATTTCAATTGGCGCATGGACTTCTTCCGACAGACCACAGTCATCTTGGCTTGCAACCACATAGCATGGTATCATAAATGTCTCTTGAGAGTATAAGCCATGTCGCTTCTCATCTCAACAAAAGAGCATGATTATCAGAAGCCGTGCCAGAAAAATCTTTATTCCTTTTTAAACGATATAATTCTAGCACTCAATACCACTAAGATACCACTCAAACGACATTAGAATAATAATTTGTTTTCAAAGCGTTTTTTACTTGTAAATGCATCAAAATAAAAATATTTTAAAAAAAACTTATTTTTAATATTAACACAACAAAACGATCTAAAACCACTAAAATATTAATTTCAAGAAATAAAAATCAGATTTTTTCAAATGCCCTGCTCAGCCGAAGAAACAAACACTACCTCGCTGGACATGAGCACCGTGCCCTTCTTCTGACCAACTTCGTATTCACCTGGTCCAATTCAGAGATCCAGAACTGACCCTAACCTAAAGACAGTTGGAATAATGATTAGAGAAAACAATGTTTAATTGCCTTTAAACAACGGGGGGGAATCATTGGAATTTGCCGAACACAACTTTTGGCCCCCAGATCACCTGCCTATGTGATGTATCTGCTGGCAGGAGCAATCCCTACACCTACAAGCTGCTAAAGAAGTTGTGATTTTAAGTTCAATGAAAACATGAGAGTTGCCAAATAAATTTAATATCCAATGAGCCTCTATAAACAAGAAAGCAATGCTTTAGCCTTTTTGCGCACCACTGTCAAGTATGTGTGAACAATGAAGTTAACCCCGATTGAGCACCATGTCTCTACCCAAAAGGGAAAATCTCAAACAAAAAGTAGACAGCTATTAGCAAATCCATTTAAACAAGTGTATTCCAAACTCTCAGCTTTCTCAGGGACTTCTCAGAGGAGTATGCATTCATGCATTCAGTAGCATGACAAAAAGCTGCCGTTAAATTAAGTCATGAGAAAGGCACCCAGGCTCATCATATACCGCACATAGTGAGCAGGTTAACAGCTTAACCCAGCGGCTTCATGAGGTGAAATAGCTTTGGTTAGTTACACTTCCTCTTGACAACTCAAGGCTTCCAACATGTTAGGCTGTTCTAAAGCTTGGGAAGCCTCAAGTTAATATCAGCCTAAAGTAAATTAAAGGCATGACAATCGAATAAAAAAAAAAACCTGAAATCTTCCTTAATGATCTAAATATACTCTCACTTCCTATGAACGTATCACAGCGGTCTAACCACACTATATGAAAACCAAAACCAGACTTCTTTTTGGATTACTGAAAAGACTTTACCATGAAAAACAAAAATCCAAGATAAGGCATCCATTCACCAATGCTCTAAATACAAAGTACTTTAAATGAGCTCTTCTTTCATCCAGTTGACCAATGCTTTACTCCAACTTCTACCCCAGCTCAAAAACAATTTTTAATAGCAACCACAAATTTCTGCCAACAACCATGACTTTCACTACCAAGCCTAGCAGCAACAATCAGGTATATAGAATTTATTTATACAACCTGCTAGATTTAAATGCTAGAACTATAGAAGTAAAGGAGAAGCCCTTAGAGCATGATGTGGGTCGTAATAAACTATGTATTTGCCAATGAATAAGCCTAATGCATGTATTTGTACAAATATAATCAGCATGTGCAATGGAGTAAATGGTTTCTAGCTTAAAGTTAATGTTCACAGGCCACAGGTAAACATTCAAGCATGTTCATCATACATCAGAAAGGATCACTACAACTTGGTATGGAATTGAATAAATCACTTTTAACATTTGCAGTAAAATTAATATGCAAAATATATGCTTTGGCAGGCATGGTTTTACAATTCAATTTAAAGAGATACAAGTAACACAAACCCAAAACCAAAAGACAGAGAACAAGAAAGATAAAACTCATAAAAGATAGAATTCATAACAACAATTTAATAGCAAGAAGAATTATCACTAAACTAAAACTTAACTGACATAATTAACTCCATAACAAAGGTAATAACAAAAATAGTACGAATCCTTCATAAAAAGAGTCAAAATATTCAAAGCAGGAGAGATAAAAACCAAACATCAGAGCCTAGAATCATTACCAATAAGAGAAAAATGCCACCATACATCTCCACTCCTGGTCCAGCCAAAACAACATTCTCCATCTTCATATCACTGCTTCTCCTCCCTCTCTCTATTCCACTGCTCAATCCTAGCCCTTCTTTCCTCGCTGCCTTCCCTGACCGGGCTCCTGCTCCTCCTCGGACTCCCGTGTCTTTTCCTTCCTCCGTCCCTGTCATTCCTCCTACCATTTCCACGATAATCACGGTCTCTTTCTCTGTCTCTGTAATCCCTCTCACGCCTCTCATGATCTCTATCCCTCCTCCTCGGACTCACACTCCTGCTCCGACTCCTACTAACCCTGTATCCCCGATATCTTCCAAACAACTTTCTCCGCAAATCCTTCCCAATCAGCTTTACATGCATAAAATTACAATACCCACCACGATTGCAGTTATTCTCCTCGTACTGTCTGCAGGTAGCTTCACGAAAATCAGTGACAGGTGAGAAATCGGCGATAATAGGACGGCCAGAGTAAAATCGTCCCTGAAGCGATTGCAAAGCGGCGGCAGCTTGGTCCTCCTCCTTGAACTGAACATAAACGTTACCGATCATGTGATCGGCGAGGTTATCACAAACATTAAGGTTCTCTATCTCACCGAATTTGCTGAGTTCCTCAAAAATATCCTCATAGAAATCTTCGAAATGCTCCTGGATCTTGTTTGGATCGAGTGGCTGGCCTTGAGCATCGACACCGGGAGTAATCATGTCAGGGCGGTGGTACGTGTTGGATAATAAGAGAGTGGGAGAGATGGTGGGGCGATTGTGGAGGCGAGAGCAGCGATCGCCGTGACGGCATGCGCCAATCTTGAAGTAGAAAGGACAATTAACTCGGTCTTTCTCGGTACCGAAAATTGAGGCTAAGTGTTCAGCCATGGTTTTGTTTGATAATGGGATTTATTTGGGGTTCTGTTTGTTAGGATTCGAGAAAGCCCTCGTTCATGAGAGAAACCCTAATTCTAGAGAATTTAGGGAATTTTGACACACCGGACTCTCTCTCTTAAGAGAGAAGAGTGGCCGTACCAATACCACCATTAAATAATTAATGAGTGAGTGAGCGGGCGAGTACTCGGGTGAGATAGTAATAAGATCCGTTTTCAGGGGTTTTTTAAGTTTTTTTTATTTAAAGGGAAAAAAGAAAAAACAAATTAATCATCATCCAATGGCGTAGTCATTTTCACACTTAACCTTTACCGTTTATATTAGTGGTGAGTGGAAAAAAGAAGAAGCTATATTATGATTTAAGATATAAATTATTACTTGAATAGCAAAATTTAGAAAATAAATTGCAATTTTTAAAAACATAAAAGAGATTATTAAAGGTTAAAACAAAATAGAGGTAGAATTGACTTGGATCATAATTAAAAAAAACTCATTACGTTTCATTAAAACTGCATTATTTTAATTTTTTAATTATTAATTATTTTGTCAACCCTCCAACTTGGATTTCACAGCGGATTGAGTTTTAAAACTATAGATTATATGGCGACTATGATACGTGATTTTGTTTTTTCAATGATTTTAATTTTGCTTTCACGGCCAAGTATTTCGACTTACCAACTAGTCAATGGTCGATGTGCTTTCTTTCTGCCTGGCAATTTTTTTAAAATGGGCTTACCCTGCAGAATTACCTCCCATGTTGCAGCAGCTCGCTATCTGAATTTCTGCCACCCGCTATCAAATTGCCTCGGGCTAGGATTTCCCTGATAAACTATTCATCACCTAGGTTTGAGGTTGTCTTTCAGCACACTGCTGTCATAGATTTTTTTTGAACTTGTGGATTCCGATAAGTAAACGCACTATCACGATAGCAAATCCACACCCATTTCATGTGCAAAGCACAATTGTGCTAGCTCGCCACAAGCCAATAATTTCAGAGTCAACGTTTCATTACAAGGAAAAAAAAAATAAAAATCTCAGAATGACTTGAACCAAATTTGTAGATGTTATTCCCTGCCTGAGATATGGATCAGGCTTCAGAGATAAAAGCTGATTATCACACAACACTGAAAGAAAGGTCAAAATAACAAGTCTGTTATTAGTTTGTGCTGCGCGAAATCACCTAGGAAGGCTGCGCAAAGGAAAATTCCTTAGTGGGTTCTGCCTTAGGAGGTCTGTTTCCCTGCTTGTTGAAAAAAAAAAGAAAATAGTTCTCGCTGAGAAAATATCCTCTGTAATCCATAAAGCACAATCCTTGAGTGTACAACGAAATAGTCAAGCAACTAGCACTTACTTCTTAATGTCTTGGCCATCTCCCTGCCTCAGCTTCAACTTCGAAGACTTGCCATCGTGATCATGTGATCTATCCATTCTGATACGACAAGATTGCAAGTTAACAACAGCACAAGGCGCGACTTACATATCAACGAGCACTGCATAGTGTATATCCGGACTGGAATTGATGCAATCTTCTTGATGGAATTATCTCCATCAATTGACAAATTATCATTTATCACTTAGAGCAATGGTATTATATACTCACTCAGTACATTCCTCGTCAACAAACACTTCAATGGAGGCACTTGCAGTTACCCCTCCAGGTCTATGAGGAATCTGAGAGGAGGCATGTTCTCAAGGCTTAGTGTCAACGGAAAAGGAATTCCGATTAAATTTGTATTGAGAGTGTTTTTAAGAGATGAAGCCACCTTGTATGTTGTCCATTTGGTAGGCATTGCGCTATTTTCTTTGTTTCTCTCTTCTCGAGCTCCAAGACTGCTCCATGGATTTAAATCTGTCTTGGACTTGCCTGATTGATGTCCTGGCATGGTGTCAGTATTTGCTGTGTCTTTGAAAACAGAAAGGGGAATCTTTTGGGTCCTATAAATGGGATCATAAGAAAGTATATTGGAAGTTAGAACAGAGATCCAAATGATAATGCCAACCGAGTTTGCTTCCATCAACTATAACAAATGTTCGAAATAAAGCACATATCGATAGGCATATTCGGCTGAAACACTTGCATAAAACATGCGGCGCTGTTTCACATGGGTAGGGAAGAGGAATCAATGCAAACAAAATTTGCGACAGCATAAACTACTGGATTGCAAGTCAATAGATGAATTCATGCATTTCAGTCATAGCCATAGTCATTTCTCAACTTTCTATTTTATTCCTGAAACACTGAACGAACCCGTCAGTTGTTCACTTTTAAGCAACGATGCTGACATCATAAAAGTCTCTACATTTCCGAAGATGTATTAAGAGGAACATAAAGAAAGGAACAAGCTGACATTCAGGAGAATCTATTACAAAGGAAACTTGTGCCTTTGGACATTAGTAAACTTTTACATCAAATGATATATAGATTTGTTTCCACCTTTCCAATTATTTTCAACATAGTTTTTAAATATATATATGAACTTCCAATTAATACAATTTTAACTGAAATTACAGCTGCTGTGGAAACACTTGTAACAGACTTCTTATAACTGTTATATACCAAATTATCCTAGAGTCCCATGCGAAAAGGGACCACAGCTTCTAAATGGCTGTGCCATTTCATCCCAGTTGGGTAACAAAATAACCAAGTTTTTAGAGATTCGTGTATGCATGCAGCCTGGCAGATCAATTTCATTTTTCCTTCTTCAAGAGATAAATCCTAGAATGGAAAGGAAAGTGGGACTAGGAAATAAAATAAAACTAGCAAATCTAATACCACATCCTTACCTGTCTGGTTTCATTTGTTTGTTTGCAAGTTCAGATCTCTCCATATTCTGCCTCCCTGCAATATTGGTAAGTTTTAGCAACGAATTCAAAATGGCAGGTTAGAGCAGTAGAAACTTACGATTATCTGCACTGGACAGGACAGTTCCAAAGCTTCGTACTGGTAAGTGACTTTCTCCAGAGTCATCCTAAGAAGAAAAATGGAATGATAAACCAATTCCATTTGTTTGATCAACTAAACGAAATAATTTACCAAATGCGCGTACCTCCACAACATTTGGTTTTCTTATTGACCTAATAAAAAACTTCCTATAGGCATCCTTCAATTTCTCTATTGGTTGAGCATCCCTATAAAAGTAAACATTCATTGGAAAACAAGATTTTAATTGTATAGTCAAGTCTATCAAACTGAAGGACAAGTAACTTCACTGTAGTTGCTTTTGATGGGAGAACAGCACAAACAGAACTCAAAACAAGAAATGATTTTTACAGAGGTGAGATATCAGACCATGAAAAAGTTCAGCTGATTATAACAAACAAAAAACAAGATCGTCTCCTCAACATCCAGCACGCACCATAGAACTTTTCCATGTATTAAATTACAATAACTTAATGAAGTCAGTTATGTGTGGATTCTCATTCTCATTGCTTTCAAAAGTATAATTATTATTGTTTGCAAACTTATATCTAAACACTTAAATGTTTCTCAAGCTGCCAGGCATAAAAATAGCGTATTCATTTAAATGCTGCTGCTGCTGAACTGCAACAAATCTAAAAGCTTGCGCTTGCTCAGAGAGTTCCCAGTAACGGCAACTCGGAAAGTTTCATTCTGCGATATGATGTCTGATTAGTTGCTCTTTAACCTACTTCAAATGCTGTAGCAGGAAAATGCTACTTCCTATGCAACTTAACTAAGTGAATATATAATGAAGATGTCGAAACATCAGTCTGATTGTGAGGGAGTGGTATAAATCCATGTAAACAACTCCATGCCCTTGAGCAATCAAACTTACTCAGTTATATAGAATTAAAATATTGGAGGAGAGAGAGTTACCTAGATATCCCAAGATTGAAAATGTCGTTTGCAATTTTCATCTTAGACTTGGATTCCATATGCAAAGCATATGCTAGGTAATAAGTAGAATGTGACTTGCCAATTTCATTTGCATCAAGAAAATTGTAAATGACCTCTGCATCAACACAATTTTCAGCCTGGCAGAAAAAGAGAAGCACCATTTTCATCACGACAAAGAACCCCCCAAAAATTCGTAAGCACGGATGAAAAAAAGTAAGAACCCACATATTCTAACCAGACTTTGAGGTAACGGAGATCATCCTTGTACCGGTCGGAATGCCAAAAAGCACGAACGCATTGTTCGTATATGAGTATGAGGCCTGAGCAGTCTCCTCCTGGTGGGAATGCCTCTTGAACCCATTTTATACACCTTCAAAAATCACCATCAATTTTGTTACAGCTTTAAGATTATTCCGGTCATAGCATTTCATTAATAATAATAGGAGGTGAAAGGAGAGTACTCACTGAATCCATGGAAAAAGAGGATCATCCCCTTTATACTCATCAATCGCTTCAATCAACTTCCTAGACCCATGAAATTAAAAGGTAAACAGAAATCAAATCAATAAGTAATGAATATAATCAAAGAAGAAGGAAGATGGAGGAGAAGAAGGACCTTCGGGTGTCAAGGAGAGATTTCTTGAGTTGATAGTCTGTGTGAGATTTGAGGGCTTGATTCAAGAGGCCAACGTTTCGGCCTCTTTTCAGGGGTCTTACATTTTCTTTGAACAATTCCCACTCGTTACCCGTCTCTTGTTTTGTCGCAAGAAACTCCGTCTCTGCGTCCAACTTTTCCATCTCCATCTTCCCCCTGAGTGACTGCTGCTGCTTCTTCCTCTTGAATCTTGAGAGAGAGAGAGAGAGTGTTGCAGATGAGATCACTAGCCGTTAGTTATATATAGATAAACTGATCTGTGGAGGGTGGTAATCCGTGCCCTTCTGGCCCCTGCAACAAATTTGAAATTGAACTGCTGTTCATTAAAAAAATTGAAATGTTAGCTCAGGGAGTTTATGGGCCTGGGACACACAAAAGCAACGCCGAACATTTGAAAGAGGAGACCGTTCTCATGGGTTGGGCTCAGCATTATCGAGTTCATTTTAAACTCCACGTGGCGTTTTCCGTAAAGGTACAAAATTTTAACACTGTAGCTCTAGGTATAATTTATTTTAAATTGTAATGGTGTAATTATTGGTTTGCCTTTCAATCCATAAAATTTTAATTGCTGGGTTTTGGATTGTTTATGTCTTTTACCCTTTTTTTTAACAGGTTTAATAACTGTTAATAATTTTAGTGACTGTTTTTATTTATTTTCTTGGTTGCTTTTTTGTTAAAATTTTTGGTTTAGTTTTTTTATTCTTCGGTATAATTTAATGATTTGCATTGTTTAAGCAATAATAGTAATTTTAATTATTATAATCATGATAATAATAATAATAATAATAATAATAATATCACTAATGATAATGATTATAGCAAAATAATTTATTGTAATGATTGTGGTGCTTACGGCATTAATAAATATAGCTGTGAGGATAATAATAATTTTTTCATAGAAGTTTTGATTTCTTTTTTCTTCTAGATTTTTCCCATAGAGACTTTGATTTCTTTCAATTTTAGTGATTTTTTTAATTATTTTTCTTACATTCTCTTTTGTTAAAAAATTAAGATCTTTTATTTTATTTTTTGGATAATTTAATAATTGTCATTGTTTAAGCAATAATAGTAATAATAATTTTAAGTGTTATACTCATGATAATAATAGTGACATTACTAATGACAATGATGATGATGATGATAATAATAAAAAAAAAATTAAAATTAAAATTAATTATAATAATTATATTAATAATGGTAATAATATTGATGATAATTTTAATGATATTGATAATAATAACGATGTTAATGATCTGATATCTACAATAAGAGCAATAATAATGCGAACGATAGCAATGTTAATAATAATTAGAATATTAATTATTTATATTAATGATAGTTATAGTGATTGTAATAATTTAACAATAATAATAATAATAATAATTGAAATCATTTATAATTCAATGTTATATTTGTTAAGAATTAAGTCTTGCAATTTCTCCATGTACAATATTTCAAATCTAATATTCCAGATTAATAGCTTGGAAAACTTTTGTGGCTCATATCCTTAATTTTCTCTGTTATTGTTTTTAAAATTGTACTACTTAACATAAGATTTTAAAAAAAAAATATCGTTCAATTCTCATTTAAACCTATTAAATAAATAAATTTATATTAATTTTAAATTTATATATTTTATTAGAAACTCACACTTTATAAAAGTTATGTCCGGATTTATTATTTTGTTCATATTTATTGTACCATGAAAAATTTCTCGCACTTTTATAATTTTTTATATTTTTTAACAATATAATTCTAACTATGGTGAAGCTCAGAGCAATTTGTTCATTATAAATAAACATGTTTCCAGTATAGTTGTCTAATTTGTTCCGTTTCGATCGAAATGACTAAAACATTTCGTTCCAATTAAAAAAAAATAAAACAACATCGTTTTTATCTATATTTAAATTTCAGCATGTTCTGGATTATTCGTCCAAATATGGGCCAAAATATTCCGATTTTGTTTTGCCCATTCGTTTCAACCAAATAGTATTTTTAAAAAATAATAAATAATTTTACAATATCAATCATATCTCTCAATCCGACCGTTAGATTGAGATAAAATTTTATGAGGAATCTCTTGACATATATATATATATTATGTTAAAATTTTAGAGCAAATAGAGAATATAATGAACTTGCAAGATTGATAATGATATTCTTGTAATATTATACATGTTCATAATTTTGCTTAGAAAAATAATTTTATTGTGTTTGTTTTTAGATTTAATTGCACAATTCTAAATATATTTTTTTTATTTGAACTAATTTTTTAAAAATTAATATATTTAATTATATATATAAATAAATATTATAATCCAAAATAACACGCTAAAATACTCTAAAATTAAGAATATTTTGTTTTAATTAGAAAAACAAAACATAAACCAAATCGATATTAATAATCTTGGTCTGCACTCTCTTATCTCGTCTGAAGACAGTGACTGGATTCTGCGGTCCAAAATTTAATTTTAGTGCACCAGATTTCATTTTTTCCTTAAAACAAGTGAAGGTTAAAAGAACTGGCAGTTGAAAAACCACTTCGATTAACTAACCATTGCTCGCATGTTGTGCAAAAGAGATGGGCGTTTTTTTTTCTTGTACTTATCACTCCATGAATTTCATGAAGCGAGGGGCTTCTTTTTCTCTTTCCTTGTACTTATCACTCCATGAAGAAGTTGGTTGGTTGTGGATAATGTTTCAAAGCCACTTGCTGAGTAGAGTAGTTTATGATTATGTTTATTTTTTAAAATGTTTTTTTGTTTAAAAATTATATTGTTTAATTTTTTAAAATTATTTTTGATATTAATATATAAAAATAATTTAAAAATATAAAAAAATAATTTGAAATAGAAATTAAAAATTCTTTTTATTTTTTTTCAAATTCATTTTTGAAATGAAAGGGCAAACGCGTCCACTCACTCTAGATGCTGTCTCGGAATTTCCAAATAAATCTTACACCGTTCACACGCCTGGAAAAGCAAATCCAACACCTTCCTGCCACCTTATTCGATCTTCAAGCCATAAATAACGGCCCTCGTGTCATCCACGCCGCTGCTTGAAAGGAAGTCGGGGCCCATTTTTAATGACCACCCAGAGTGGAGGGCTGTTTTGGTAATTTGACAATGAAATATAAATCCAAGCATGTCCATCATCAAGCACGAAATTACATTCATATCCCTAAGCACTCGTGATGTCAAAAAATACAACGATCGACAGTGTTGAAATAGAGGGCAAGGTAGATGTGGATAAGGACTGTTCTGTTTGCTTTTGATTTGCTAGAGAGGAGAAAACGAAACAGATGGCATCTCTTTCCTCGATCCTGTCTTCATCTAATCCCTCGTTAAGATCTGATGCCTTGGGCGACAAATTGTTCAGCATAAGACCTGTTGCTGTAAAGACTACCGGGAGGGAGACCAGTAAGATGGCTATGAAAGCAAGTGTGGGAGGGGGTGGGCGAGGCGTGGCGAGGTTCGAAGGGACGCTGGTGAGGAGCCAGCTGCTGACAGAGATGATAGAGCAAAAAGTGATAGAAGCGAAGGAAGCATGCAAGGGAGACGCGACATCGGACAAGTGCAAGGTAGCATGGGACGAGGTGGAAGAGGTGAGCCAAGCCAAGGCCGATTTCAGGCTCAGGTTGGCGAGCCAGGATCCTCTCGAGTATTATTGTCAAGACAATCCTGAGACTGACGAGTGTCGCATCTACGATGATTGATTATAATGATGATCACCGCAGCTCCAACTTGATCATCATGATCACCTCTCTCTCTCTCTCTCTCTCTCTCTCTCTCTCTCTCTCTCTCTCAAGTACTTTGTGTTTTGCTTCTTTATCTTGATTATTCATTACCCTGATCCCCCCCCTGTAAATTACAACCCCTGTCTCCGCTGCAAAAAGCCAAGCCAGCAACAACTATTTTACAGCAATAATGTCATATATATATATATATATATTTGTGCTATTCAATACTACTAGTATCTTTATTTTGCTTAATCGATGAATACTACCCGATCATGGTGATGCATCTTAGTCTTGTAAAACAACTAGCAAGTAAAGCAAAAGCATTTTCAGCCATGATTCGATCATTAAATAGCATGTAAACATCAGACGCTGTCCTACCATGATTCAGAGGAGAAAGAAGGCTCAAAACTGGCAGTATCTGCACCCCGAATGTCTATTTAAAGAGGAAAACTGAAAAGGCATGGAATGTAGCTCTTATTCATTGACTGGAAAGATCATTGGAATTTGCAGAGAAGACGACAGAGGCACAATCTGTATCCTGTTCTCTGTATGACCGGCAATGTATCGCGTCCTAGTTACGATAACCTCCAAGAAGGCTGCCTTGACCCCCATTCAAGTGAAGCTCACCAGTGATAAAAAAGACTAAATCGATGAATGTATACTTGGTTACTTAGCCGTTTCCACCATAAATCATCTAATTTCACCAGTGTTGAAGAATATCCAACCCTTTTCCGAGCAACTTCAACTCAATGTTTCCCCAGTTAATTCAACAGCCTGCAAGCCAAGATTTTCTCTCCCAATCACCATAGCAATCCTTGCAATCTCTTTAAGATGTGCACTATACACTGCACAGATGACACCCTGAATTGGCACCGTCAAATTCAGCGCGCGGTCCCTGTCAAAGTACTGCTCGCTAATCATCAGAAAGTACTGGTGATGAAGAATATAATCAACATCATTTCAATCAAATTTGCTGGAAGGAAAAAAGTAAAATATTGGTGGTGAAGTTTCATATATCTTTCATCTTTCTCCGATTAAAAACTTCCTAGTTAATTTACATCCGAACCAAAATTCATTGGAGATCACAATATGCATATATAAAAAAAATCCAAGAGATTGATTGGAGATTAGTAGCGGCTCGACGCTCTGCTCGCGACAGATAGAACTGGGATTTCTTCTACTTCTGCTCCGTTTCTCTTTTGCGCGAGACCGGGTACTTAATTGAATTTAAAATTTTTATTTTTTAAAATATATTAAAATAATATTTTTATCACGAAACATATTAAAAGAATTAAAAATACCAGAATAATTAATTTAAAACAAATATTTCCTTAACTAAATACTTGACCTACTTATTTTTAAAAAATATATAATATAAAATCTCATTAAACGAAATCATTTAAGATAAATATTAACTGTTTTAGTGGTTTAAATTTGTGTTAATAATGTTTTTTAAGAAATGATTGCATTTATTTTCTTTTATTAAGATTTTTTCCTTCATATTAAACACAACCTAAGGCGATGCGACACCAGATTACAAGTTCGTTGTTAATATACGTGGATGGGTTGCGCACGGACCACGTGTAATCCTGTCCATCATCATTATTAGTATTTTATTTTATTTTATTTTATTCTATTCACTATAACCCATCCATTCGAATCCAATTGCAATAGCTGAAGGAGAGAGACCACTGATGGTCATGGCTCTGGCAGTGGCGGCATCGCATCCACCTGCTTCCTTTTCTGCGTCTTCCTCGTCTTTCTTCGCTCACCAAAGAGTCTCCGACAACTTCTTATCGGATTCTCGAAGCAACTCCAATCACAGCACCACCCTACCAGCTTCCATCTGCAAAGCTTCATGGCAAGAGGTACGAGCTTCCCTCACTCTATGCTACATCCTTAATTAATTTCGCTTTCAATCTAAGCACGGATATATACAATTCCTTCGTTTATCTAGCTGTTGAATCTATCTATCTATATATTATTGTTTGAATTAGGTTGCTGGAGTGGTGATATTCTCTGCAATTCCATTCACGGCTGTGAAAGCCATCGCCAATAGCCCACTTGGAGAGTCTCTCCAGAGGCGATTGGAAGAGAGGAAGAAACTTGCCGTTCAACAATCTTCCAAGTTCAAAGCCTTGGCCCAAAAGGCCCGTAAAGAGAGGTAATTTCGACCGGGGTAAGCATTTTTCCCTTCTTCTATTTTTAATCACAATTAAAACGGACAATAAACTTTGAGAACAGATTACAAGCATGAATTTTCATCCCCGAGGTCACCATTTGATCCGCCAGCCATAAATTGCCACCAAGGAGATGCTTATTGGTAGTGACAGCAAAGCACCTCCCTTCCCAGGAATTGGTTTTCGTATAATATCTTCTTTCAAGCAAATCGAATAGATTGCATGTAGCAGGTTTAAAAGGCATGAAGTGCAGTTTAATGTTTTTTCTTTGTTGTTTGTGTTGGTTTCTAAATAGCATACAGCTACCAAAATTATAAAATAAAATAATTTTGAAATCTCTAAATCTCATTAAACAAATTAGATATTTATTACATGAATTGATCTCCTTCAATTTTGAGTGTTTTTAAAAGTTAGGTTATCGCAAACCATAAATCTTCAATTATTCGATTTCCAACAATAATTCACGTGGACCACAACAAAAAATCTCTTAAATCCCTATTTAGTAGATATGGATTGTTATGACTAGAGTGTTAGCTCCCTGTTATATGACTTACATAATTTTTATGTCTAATAGATAATTCTTTTTTTTTTTTGATAAAGTATTAACTTGTCATATGAATAATATTAGTATATTAATTCTAAATAATTTTAAAAATTAACTCAATCAAGTCCTTACCTGATTTTCTAGGTCTAGAATCATGATCCTTATATTAATTATATTTTAGTATTTAATTTCTAAAATATATCTTAATCAAGTCATACTTAATTAAATTGTTCCAGATTTATAACTGATAGTTTTTTTATTGTGTATGACCTATTAGGTTCCTGATATATTGATCCAAATATGTATTCTAATTCTAAAATAAAATTGATTAAATTAAACAATTCATTAATTTATATTTGAAAATCATGCACTTTCTAGCAACGTGCCAGAATCCTTCAAATATTAGAAAAGTTGGTGGTTTGATTTAATATTTCATTGATTGATTTCTCAGTGTAATTAATATTCTTTCATCAATAATATTCTTATTTAACATTTAATTATGAAATATGTCTGCAATGTTAAATTATGTTTGTTCTCTACATATCAGTAATTGATCGTTTGAATTAGATTGAAACCATTTTTCAAATTTCATTCTATTTTGGCCAATAATTTTCCATTCAATACTATTTGATAACATATGAAATTCCTGAGTCATTTAGACTTTATATTTATTGATGACGATGCTGATAGACTTTATATTTACTATAGATTCATGAATCAAATATTATATTTCCAATAATTTAATATTATATAAATATTAAAGATAATTTAAGTTTTTATACATAATTAAATTTGTTTTTACACCAATATAATATATCCAACCATTGCTACAAGTGATATTAAACGAAGAGTTTGTTCCTTGTTAATTGACTTTACAATCATGCGAATTTGCAATGTGACAGCAAGAAGAATTTTAACTTTCAGCTTCTGGTATGGAGAGGAGCGCCCTCGGTGGCTCGGTCCCATTTCGTACCAGTACCCAACATATCTTAGTGGAGAGCTGCCGGGGGATTATGGGTTTGATATTGCGGGTCTAGCCAAGGATCCGGTTGCTTTCCAGAAATACTTCAAGTATGCCATTGCTGTCCTCTTGTATCCTCAATCATATGAATGCTGGGTTAATTCCCATGCAATTCTTAGTCTATAGCCCTGGACAATGTCCTCCGCAATTGCCAATCCCAAATTCAAGTCAAATTTTCATCTATAACAAGTCTAGGGGCAGCGTTTATGTTTCCGGAGTAAGGCACCACAGCTTGATGCCGAAGATTGTTATCTGAATATAAGCAATTAATTCTTCAGCTTTATATGGATATTGCCTATAATGGTTTATTTTGTTAATACAGGTTCTGCAACTTTTACCGTGTATTTCATTTTGTGTTCTTTAAGAAATTAGTAAAACAAAGTTATCATTTCAATCATTGAGAAGCCATCTGCTCAATGTGATTCCATTTTTTTGCAGCTTTGAAATACTTCATGCTCGCTGGGCCATGCTTGCTGCTCTCGGTGCTCTGGTTCCAGAAGTATTGGATTTGTCAGGCGGCTTTCATTTCATTGAGCCTGTATGGTGGCGAGTTGGGTATTCAAAGCTTAAGGCTAGTATATTCACACCCTACCATTCACTTATCTATTTGTCCACTGCAGTAGCTAGCATGCTGATGTACTTCTTTCTCTCCTTGCTTCTTCTTCAAACTACTACCAGGGAGAGACACTGGACTACCTCGGCATCTCTGGACTCCACTTAGCGGGAAGCCAAGGAGTGCTTGTAATTGCTTTTTGCCAAGCCATGCTAATGGTAACCACTCACTCTATCAAGAAGAAACCCCTTCATTTCGTCTTGCTTCATTCTCTTTTAATTTCATGGTAAGATACTTGCGGTGCATAGCGTTTCTGGGCGCTGGCTTGAATTGCTTGTACATGTCCTGGAATCTAAACTCTTTGGTAAACAGGTTGGGCCGGAGTATGCAAGATATTGTGGAATTGAAGCGTTGGAACCTCTGGGAATTTATTTGCCAGGAGATATGAATTACCCTGGGGGAATCCTCTTCGATCCCTTGAAACTCTCCAAGGACCCTGTATCTTTTGAGGAGTTGAAGGTGAAAGAAATTAAAAACGGGCGCCTGGCAATGATTGCCTGGTTAGGCTTTTCCATCCAAGCAGCTTTGACTGGTAAAGGGCCTGTTCAGAACCTGGTCGAGCACATATCAGATCCCCTTCACAATAATCTGTTCTCCACGCTCAAGCTGATGTAAATATTTCTTTTAGGTGTACAGAGAGGCATTGCTGAGTGTTTTAAGTAAGGTGTCTCTTACAGCATCAAATATCAATGGTTTCTCAGAGCTCATTTGTTTTTGCCAATGTGCCATGATTTTAATAGATAGATGCTTGACAGAGCTAGTAATAAATACGTGGTTAGTGCTAATGAGAGTTTTTTTATTATTATTATTTTTAATGTATAGATATTATTAAGCCCGGGTGAAAAAAATATACGGGATCACTATCAACTAGCCTTTAAAAAAATCGTTATCGTCCACGAGATACATGAATTAGCACATGGGGTGTGTAGGTACGATCTTGGCCAACTTGGGGCTGGACCAGCTGACCTCTCCAAGGCCTGGCGTGGTTGGTTGGAGTTGGACCACCCCATCCGTTAAGCTATGGTGAAGGAACCGAGGGTGGGGCCAGTGGGTTCAGTGCAGCTACCATCATCTGTGTTTTTCCCTTCGAAAAAAACATATTAAAGAGATAAAAATTAAAAGCATAGTATGAAACGCCACCTTAAACAGGGGGCGAGCACCCGGTTCTCATTGAATGGTGGCAAGGGCAGGAAGCAAAACCTAAAAAGATCATAAATGAAGTGGAGACCGTGCAGATAGTGGACGTTTTCTATGTTGTCATGAAAGTGATGATAGATGTGACTGCTCGATCTTATCGTACGGTTCCATGCTGTCTATCTAATTGTACTAGTAGTAAGTAACTACACTCCACTTGTTATCCTACTCCTATTTGATTTGGTTGATGCCAAATTTACAACGTTCCTGATTAGCACAGCTGGCACTGCATGTTTTTTCGTGTTTCAGCAGTGCGTGGGCACGCGCTCTGTACTTTCACCACCCACGTGATTCGCTTCGTACAGCTTTGAAAACGAAAAACGCTGTAGTAGTGTAGTGCAATCTAATAGCATTTTCTATTTTTAACACCGTTAAGGTTTTAAAAACATTACAATCACTTTCCCCCCTAAATTTATCTTCTTCCTCTCTCAAATTAAATTATTACTAGAGGAATTTCATAAAATTTAAGTTTATGGACTTAATAAGATTTTTAACTATATTTTAATCATGAATCAAAGGTTTAATTATATTTTAAAATTAATTTAGGTTAAATTATGTTATTTAAGTGTAAATACTTTATTATATTTTTAATGGGTCAAATTAGCCTTGTTTTATGATCAAAAGGCTCCCTATCCCATTGGCCCCACTTGGTTAGGACCGGACAAGATGGTTGGGTCAGGCCCAATGCATATATTAATATTATATTACATTACATTACATTATAATGATATAATATTAAAAAATCAAAAGTTTCAAATTGACATCTAAGAAAATGATTTTCTAGCTTGTTTTCCCAATAATTTTATATAATATTGGGTTTATACTCACGCTTTAAGATCTTTTACGATACACATATGGTTTTAAAAATGGTTGGTCTTCTCCAAAACTTAAAAAAAAAATCCAAAAAATTCTAGTGATCATTTTAAAATATTTCTGGTTTTATTGCATGCATTTTTACTAATTTTATTTAATATCAGGCAATAGACTTACACAATAAGATACAAGCTCAGTATAAATTCTTGATTTTCTCCCAAATTCCATAAAAACATTCTTATTTCAAAAACACAAAAAAATATTTTATTTTTGTGCATAAAACGACATCCCAAAATAATTTTGAGCATATTTTTATATATAAAAAACAAAAATTGATTTTTACTCATGTTTCAAACACACAAAATGGATATAATAACTTATGAGCACCCATTAGGGTTTGGTCAAATACCAAAAACCCTTCACCAATTATCTTCTTCACTTTACAAAATTGCACATCATGATATTGTGTTCAACCAAACAAACCCCTTAAAAAATCAAAACAATTCTAACAAAATCCAGGACTATCTTAAAAATTGCACATCATGATATTGTATTTGATTTTATATTTTTTTATTTCAAATTTGATCTTCGCTCCTTTAATGATTATTTTTGTTTGGGATTATTTTGTGAATTTATGGCCTTAAGAATTTTCTATTTTCCCCTTCAATTCAATATTTGATGTCATATGAGGCTATCACCCTCAATGTTTTAGTTTTTAGTTTTTGTTCTAACTCTTTTATGAAATTTATTTTATTTTATTTTTATATCCTTGATTTTTTTAATTTCATTACTCGTGTTTTGTGGTATTCCTTTTCTTCTTCTTTTTTTTATTTTTTTCTTTGTTATTATTTTTTTAATATATATATATATATATAAAATAAAAAATAAGCTTGACCCGTGACAAAGCACAATCAAGCTATCTGGTACGCAGGTTAAATAATATTGGGAATAAATTTTTAAAAATAAAAAATATTATTTTAGTATATTTTGAAGTAAAAAAACACGGATTATTGGCGGGTGAAAACGCAGGGAGAAAAAAGAAAGAGGTAGAAGTCATAGAATCCGAACAAATGCATGTACCTTAAAGACAGCTGGTTCCAACACGCCACTGTGTCCGGACGATAGCTCCACCATTCCCACGTCTGTTATCCTGCACTACGACCACTCCTTCTCTATTTTGCACTGCCCTACAAAGTACACACACAAGTTGATCAGAATCATCACCCGACCCCGCCATGCAAGTTGTCCATTCGCATCAGCCAAGAGGAGACAAAGATGAACAAGCAACTCTAGTCAAGGACATCTGATCCCAGGGTTGTTTTAGTCATTTCAGCTCACCTGGCCGCCTCAAATAGATCCCCATTATTGCAAATTTACGAGGGCAAAAGCAGATGGAGAAGAAGAACCAGGCTTGGCTCTGGTGGCGGGCATGTGAACGTGGAGTGCGAAAAGTAGAGAATAAGGGCGGCATTTACGTGACTCCTAGGACAGAGGACGACGCGGTTCGCATTACCCGTGTAGCGTTTCATTTTCTGTAATAAGTGGTGGTTATTACAGTTGAGAGGTCGATTTAGCAAGTTGGAATTCCTTCATTTTTATTATTTTTAATTTAGATATGGACTCCGAGGTTTAACGATTGGAGGATGAGTTTTGCCGGGAATTATTTTGCAGGTAGTCGTAGATATTTACCAATCTCCCACTATTAGTAAACGAAAAAATATATCAAGTGATTAACCTTTGTTGACTTTTGTATACCATTGCGAAAAAAAGTCACAGTCTCACTCTCAGGCAGAGAAAGTCAAATCATCATTTGACTTTAATTTGTACGACTGCTGGATTTTCGACTTTAATTTGTATTATCTAAATAAAAGTTAAAATGACAGTGAGACACGCAACTTAACATGAATGGATAAAAATCATAAAGTTTAATCCTCAATTAAAAGATAAAAAAATTATCACCCTACCTTTGTTTCCTGGTTTTGAGTATTGATTCTAAGATGGTGTTTGGGAGAGCTGTTACTGTAGTTTTTTAAAGTGTTTTTCGTGTTGAAATATATCCAAATTATGTTTTTTTATTTTTTAAAAATCATTTTTGACATCAGCACATCAAAATGATCTAAAAATACCAAAACATATTCATTTAAAATGAAAAAAAACTCAAAAGCTGCTGCACGGCTTGAAAAAAGCCGTGCCAAACACTAGAAGGGGAAATATATAAAATACATTGATTCATTATAGTCACCTAAATTTTTATATATTAATTACATACAGATTTTTATATATGAGATTTGTCTTTACAAACCAATAGGATTCTTTGTGGCCACATGTCTTGTTCTTATTCGAATGAGATGATTAGGTGAACTATGTTTACTGAGAGACGATGTCCATGTGAAAACAAAATAGTAATGTGCATCCAATGCAACAATTGAATGAACATATAAGATAACATGAAAAGCCATGCATGTAACGGTAATAGTACAAGAATGTTTCCTTTATAACCCTAGTTATTTTTGTTTATGTCATTTCTTTTAATTTATATAATTTATGAAAAAACTACTTTGTTAAAAACCTTGAACTAGTTTTTTTATAACCTGAAAAGAAAAAATTCTTATAACTATAATAAATTTATTTATCTCTTTATTTTAAACAGAAATATAGATACAAACAAAGTCAAATTTATCTTTAGAAAGAAGAATATTATTATTTCTAAAATGGCATCTATGTTCTAACTTGAGACTAAAAGAATTGTCAAGGTCAGGACTAAAATAATCCTTATCATATAAGAAGTTTTTCTTCTACCTCTACTATAGAATCCCGTGTAAGAGGAAGATTGCTTCAAACATTTAAGGATGACACCCCTAAAACTTTAGATGCAAGGGATATAGAGTTTATTACTCATATACAATGAAAAAATACATCTTAAATGTTTGATCGTGTTGAGCGTGTTTGTTGGTAGAGCGCATACTTTGCCCAATGTCAGTTTAAAATTACAACCAAATTTTACATGTATATATTGGGTTATTCCTTCTATCTCTAAGGATTTATGAGGGAAGTGTTTAGGTATTACCAATTGATTCGAGATCAGATGCACCTTAATGGATATATTACTCTGTTTTCCTTTGATAAGTTTTCTAGACTTATTATAATTAAGCCTATAATTATTAACTTTATACATTATTACCATGTAATTGTTGGCACATATGATAATAACGACATGCTTTGATTTTAAGGTATAACGGGCTAATGAGTCCCAAAACATACTTTTAGTTTTATTTCTTTTTTATGTATCTAAGTTTATTGCTAACTTATTTTTTATACAAAACCAATAACTAAAAAAGAGAGAAACATTTATAAGGTTTATGAAGGGAATTCATAAAGAAAATCTTTATATTTTGTCGTGAGTGGAGGCAAAGCTAAAAAATTGATAAAAGGCATTCCATTATCATTGATGAACTTTCTATTTTTAAGGGAATAACGGTGAGAGTTAAGACTCTCATGAAAAAGAAGTTAAAGGGCAATTGTACTTTCATAGCTAAAAATCAAGTAGATTTGGCTCCCTCTAAAATGTTTACAGACATTGCTACCCAATTTAAAAGAAGGAGGATGTCCACCCCTATTGAGACCAATGTTCCAACCTCCATTGTAGAGGTTTATACGATATAGTTTCCTCTACCTTAATTTCTAGCTTTATCTATAAAGCTACAACAATTAGGTCATGGACTTAGGTTGCCATTGAGGAAATCAAGTTTAAGGATGTTCTTACTAACTTCACTCATAATTGGGCTCCTTTTAGTTTTCCCAACCCAAACAAGAATAAAATAACTTGTGGAGGTTGTTGTTGATGGAAAGATAGGCATTATGGAGGTTGGCCTTAAGGTGATGAGACTACAAAAAGAATTTTCGCCATACTATTAAAAATCTTAATGATATGCAATGAGATTTATGATTGTTTTTTGGTTTTAACCAGTCAAATAACTTTTAATTTAAACAATTTTCTCATTTCACCTTTTAGTATGGTTATTTAACTATTATTCCTAACACTTAGTACTTGGTAAACTTTTTTAGTGTTACTCATTACAAGAGATATTGGGTGGTTACGGGGGTCCATAAAAATGAGATCGTTGCTATAAATAAAGAAAATTAAGTTACCTTTAAACCATTAAAAAAACTGTTATGAAGTCTAAACTAAGAAGTCTCAACATGACTTATTCATTGTTGAAGAAACAAATACAAGATGCTTTTTTTTGTTGACTCCAATGATAAACTTTTTTCAAATCACCTATAACTGGATGGGTACCTGAAATGGGAGACCCTTGAGGCAAAGACCACCCAAAAATGTTTAAGGGTTGAGTTTCTCGCTATCAAGAAAAGAGCTTGGAGTTCTCAGGCTTAGTTAAAGACTTCAAAGAACTCTTATAAACAGTTTTAGAAATTTTTTTAGGGGTAAGGAACTTTAACGAAAATGGTTAGAGATAAGATTGTTCTTACCATGTGTAGCCTATATTTTTTTTTTCAATTAATCAAGAGGAATGCAAGAGGACTACATTGTTGTATTTCATCTACTCCCAATGCCTATTTTTGTAGATATATTATATGTCAAGACTGGTATTACATAGTATGAGGAATATCTAGGTGATGAGTTCGAGCTGAATATGTAAGGATGTTTTCCATTATACCCTTACTCATGTACATATCCTTGATCTTGTAGGGTTTATTTATGTTTTTTGTATCTTATAACATTTGATTTTTTTTTTATGTTGACTTGTATGTATAGATCTAACACCCATAGTAAAAATTCCACTCAGGGTCTAACACTCATAATTAGAAAAAGTTAAGGAATTCGTTATACAATGTATGTGGTTTAGATATCTGTGATAAAAAAATCTATCTAGGGTCTAAAAATACTAAGGAAATTATTGATAATTTGTATAGGTTTAATGCTCATACTTACAGAAAAATTTGTCAAATTTGAATTTTGAACTTTGTCTAACCTTAAATAAGATGTAAGAGGGATATGTTTTAAGCCTATAATTGAGATAAAGTCTTGGTTTGAAGTATTTTCTTGTTAGTCAAGATGAATTTATAATGGGTTGTTAATAAAAAGCTAAGCAATAGGTTGTGACCGGTGTTATTGCATTAAAAGGTTTTAAGTTTGATATGTTAGGGAATATAAGGATGTTATCATTAAAAGGCAAATAATCTTTGGTGATGTAGTTTATTTCATCCTTAAAGAAATATACAATCGCATCACGAAGAAATATATAATCGCATCACGGAGAAATATGTAATCACACCAGGGATAATATGTCATTTTTATAATGTAAATTATGTTATCACACTAAAAAGACTCTAATACTTTTCATGAAAAATTGTGCAATCATGTTTAATAAATTGGGTTCATCTTATCCTTGAAACTTTATAAGGTTATTGTCTTGGGGAGATGTTATGTCAATCCTATCATTTGAGAAATTAGCAATCGCATTATAAAAACCATATCAATCCCTTATAAAATAAATTATGCAATCGTACTAAAAAAAAAAGTCCATATTATTCTTTAAAAGTTATGGGGTTGTTTCTCTAAATAGATGTAATGTTAATCCCATCACTAAAGATATAGTCAATCATACTAGAGACCATGACATTCCTTTTGATTGTAAATTGTGAAATCACACTAAAAAGATTTTGATATTTTCCAATATGAATTATGCAATCACACAATATAGACAAAATTCATCCTATTATTTGAAGGTTGTAGGGTTATTACCCTGGATATGTTCCATATAAATCTCATCATTGGAGAAATATGCAATCATATTAGGGATATTTTAACATCTTCCTAAGTAAATTGCTCAATCACAGTATGAAGACTGAGTCCATCCCATCCCTAAATGGTTATGGAGTTATTGCCTTGAATATCACTTGTATAAAATGAAATATTGTTACTTTAAATAATTTAGTTCATATATAAGAAACTTGTATTTCTAGTCATTGATCATGGTATATTTTTATTGCCATTTGAGGTATAATCAATTTTATAGTATTTCTATTGAGATCATAGTCTTAATTCTAAGGAAAGAGATCATATTTTCTTTAGTAAATGTTTCTAAGTGATTGTGAAATAAACTTCACATGATATATGATTTAAACCAACACTCCATTTAGCCTCATTGAATGTTTTCAAACTTTAAAATGTGAGTGACATTTATTAGGTTAATAAAAATATATAGCTTAAATTTGTTTGTATCACCAAATTCTTTGACAAATAAAGAAAATCATGTAGACTTAAAAAAACAATTACTTTAAATAACCTTTTTTGATTTTATGATGAACAATGTGCATCTTGTTTATGCAATGGATCATGCATTCTAAACTGGTTTGGAACATTCTTGACCATTAAAGTTGTATTTTGCACTAAAGGAACTTTATTGATATTGATGAATGAGATCATATTAATGCATTCCATTCTCTTAATTGAGTGATGTTATGACTCTTTAAAGTTATATATAAGTTGATATATTATTGCTAAAACAAATTTAACATAGAGGTTGTTGAAAACTATAATATAAAATTGTTCAAGGTTTTTATGTTAGGCTCAATGATTTGGGCTCAATTGTCCTCAGGAGAGACTATCTTTCTTTTGTTAAGATTTCAATCCTAGTTAAAAAGTTTATGGTATTATAATAAAGTAACCATGTCAGCACCTATTGTGATGTTTGTTAGGTGTTTCATTTCAAATGTGTTATGATCGCCATTTATTAGTAATGATTAAAGATGTTAAAAACCAATTCTTAAAGAATAGTTGATGATTTTTTTATAATGTTCTTATAATAGAGTCTTTAGCGAGGTTTTTTTTAAAATCAAATAGCTTAAAAATAAGACTTATGTGTTGGATAATTGGTTAATTTTTTGATTTTAACAACTCGATTCATTCTCCCTCACTAAGTTGGCTTGTACGTTATACCTAATACCTAGTAAGCTAAAACAATCAGTACCTGTATCGATATTGTTCCCCCTGTTCCGTTTCAGCCATATAGTATTTTTTAAAATAATGAATAATTTTACAATATTAATCACTTCTTTTAATCTGACTGTTAGATTAAGATGAAATTTTACAAGGAGTCTCTTGATATATTTATATATGTTATGTTAAAATTTCAGAGCGATCAAAGAATGTAATAATTTTGCGAGATTAATGATGATATTGTTGTAATATTATACATGTTTATAATTTTGTTCAGAAAAATTATTTTATTGTGTCTTTTTTAGATGAAATTGCACAATTCTAAATAATTTTATTTTTGATTTTGAACTAATTTTTTTTCAATTAATATATTTAATAATATATATACATATACATAAACAGTACAATTTTGAAACGGCGAGTTAAAACGCTACGAAACTAAAACATTCCAATTGAAAAAATAAAGCACCAACCGAAACGATATTGACAATTTTAAGCTTAACAACTACGAGACTCTAATGTGCATGAGTTTTCTTGTTTTGAACATGGATCCTAGAAAGAAAAAAACATGTATAAATTGCATTAATCCGTTGTTAGTGAATAATGTTTTGTGAATATAAATACAAATTTTACAAGTGTTAGTATTTTCCAAACCAAAGTTTCCAAAAGTGTTTTTAGTAGAACTTATATAAATTTATAAAATATATTAGTTAATTAAATATTTTTAAAATCATGATTAAAAAATATTTTTTAAAGAATAAAAATAAAATTATTTTAATATATTTTTTAAAGAAATATTTTAAAAAAAGAAACTTGAAGGAATCATTTTCCAGTGGCGCGTGAAGGAAGCCAAGCATGAAGCATCAACCCCATCGATCCACAACGTATGACCTTTATTAAATAAATAAAGTCCAGTGGTTGATGCGTTAGTTCTTTTCAAATTAATTAAAAACATAAACAATCAACGGGAACGTTTACTGAGCAAGCAATCAGCAGCAAATAGGTCAAGTACACTGTCAAGTTTTAAATGCCATTAACTTGAAACCCCCGACAAAAAATAAAATAAAATAAAAATAGACTATATATTGTTTTTATTTATTTCTGAATTTGGTAATTATTCAGGTGAAAAATAATATATACTTTATAATATATAAGTTAAAAGAAGGAAGAGTCTTGGATGCTTCTAAGCAAGTCCGTGGACGGCCTAAACTATAACCCTAAAAATGCTCGTATTTACAGATAGTGCCACAACCCCCCCAAATACTAAAAGCTTCCTATACAACTTCAGGAAAAAGTCAAGAAGAGAGAAAGTTCAAAAAGCAATTCAATTTGCCATACAGGCATCCACCCATCATCTTCCTCTGATTCGCAGACCGATAACTTACACCAGATGTATTCCGGCTGATTTGTCGCCAAGCAACGTTGTAGCACCTTTTTCTCTCCAGATCTGAGGTCGATGAGAGGCTTCTGTCGGACGTAATGAAGTTTGATTATTACAGGCAAAGAGAGATGCGGCCCTTCTCCTTCTTCACCGTTCTTTGAAGAAGAACAGGGTTAGGTATGTGAGTAGCAGATTAGATTTTGGATTCTTTCAATTCGTTCTATTTTGCTGCTTTAATTAATTAATTAATTAATTAATTATATGACTGACTGAGTGATCCTCTCTGTTTTCGTTTCAACTCAAAATTAACTATTTTAATCTCTTCTATTTATAACAATTTCACTAGTTCTATCACACCCCTATTTCTAACAATCTCTTTTTATTTTTAAAAAATATTTGATATAGGAAGCACTTGTACATAAATTATACAGCTGATGACCTTGCTTATTTTTTTTTAAATATTAATTTTCTATTTAGAGAGAATTTTCTTCTTCTTTATTTTCAATTTGTGGTGATCTTTTTTTTTTAAAATTATTTTCTGTGTAATTCTAATTATAACAGTGTATTTTCGGTTTTGTTTATTTAATCAGGTTTATTATTTGTGAGGTTGAGGAATTTTCAAAGACATGGAAGAGGTGGGTGCGCAAGTAGCTCCTCCCATGTTCATTCACCAAGCACTTTCTACTAGATATTGTGATTTGACTTCCATGGCAAAAAAACGTGATCTTTCATACCAGATGCCCAATTTTCAGCTCCAACAACATCACTTTCACGAGACTTCCTTAGAAAAACACTGGAATTCTAAGGCTTGGGATTGGGATAGTGTCGGTTTTGTTGCTAGACCCTCTGATGCTGCTGAAACTTCACGTCTGGGAACTGCATCTAGAGAGGCTAAGAAGAAAGACGAGAGTGATTATAAGACCAAATCCATCTCTGCTAATGAAGATGATGGTCTTGGCTTAAATCTAGGTGGGAGTTTGACTTGTGTTGAGGAGCCTGTATCAAGACCCAACAAGAGGGTCAGGTCTGGATCCCCTGCCAATGGTAGTTATCCAATGTGTCAGGTCGATAATTGCAAGGAAAATCTAACCAATGCCAAGGACTATCATCGCCGTCATAAAGTGTGCGAAGTTCATAGTAAAGCCACGAAAACCCTAGTGGGAAAGCAAATGCAGAGATTTTGTCAGCAGTGCAGCAGGTTTTCTTTACTTTGTTGTGCATATTTCATGCTTGACTATTCAACTAACTTGAGTGGCACAAGCCCTTCACTTCTTTTTTTCTTCTTAATTTAATTTATTAGTGCACCCAGTTTTGCTTGATGGGGCACACAATAATGTATTAATCTCCCACTGTGAGCTTATATGAAACCTCCTTCTCCGCCATATGCAGGTTTCATCCTCTTACTGAGTTTGATGAGGGAAAGAGAAGTTGTAGGCGTAGGCTTGCTGGGCACAACAGACGAAGGAGGAAAACCCAGCCTGAGGATGTTACCTCACGGCTAGCAGTCCCTGGAAACCAGGATACAAACACTAATGGAAACATGGATATTGTGAACTTGTTAACTGCTTTGACTCGCTATCAAGGTAAGACAATCTTTCAATTATTGACTATTGTGTTTCATCCATCGAGCTGTGCTGAAATGAAATCTTTGCCATGAAAATTATAGGGAGGACCGAGGATAAAAGTACCAACTGCACAACAGTACCAGATAAAGACCAACTTATTCAGATTCTCAGCAAAATAAATTCACTGCCTTTGCCAATGGATCTTTCTGCAAAGTTGTCAAATATTGCAAGTTTAAATGGGAAAAGTCCCGACCAACCTTCATCAGCGCATCAAAACAGATTGCATGGAACTGCATCTTCTTCATCAACCATGGACTTACTTGCTGTACTTTCAACCACTTTGGCAGCATCTGCTCCAGATGCTTTTGCAATTTTATCCCAAAGAAGCAGCCAGAGCAGTGACAGTGACAAGTCTAAATTCATGGGCCCCAATCATGTGACTGGTTCCGATTTGCAGAAGAGATCTAATGTAGAGTTTCCTTCTATGGGCGGTGAGAGAGTTAGTTACTGCCACGAGTCTCCTGTTGAAGATTCAGATTGCCAGATTCAAGAATCTTGTCATAACTTTCCATTACAGCTGTTTAGCTCGTCGCCTGAGAATGATAGCCCTCCAAAACTAACATCTTCTAGGAAGTATTTTTCTTCTGACAGCAGTAATCCCATTGAAGATAGGTCTCCATCATCGTCTCCTCCTGTAGTGCAGAAGTTGTTCCCATTGAAGAGTACTGCAGAAACTATGAAGTCTGAGAAGATGTCAATCAGTAGAGAGGTCAATGCAAATGTTGAAGGTAGCAGGAGCCATGCCTGTGTTTTGCCGCTTGAGCTCTTTAGAGGTTCAAACAGAGAACCTGACCATGGTTCATTTCAAAGTTTCCTGTATCAAGGAGGATATACATCTTCCTCTGGGTCTGATCATTCACCTACTAGTCAGAATTCTGATTCTCAGGTAGCCTGGCACTAGACCGCAATCAAGATTATTTTATTTTTTCCCCATTCAGTCCACTCTGTCTGCATGCTCCTATTTGCTAGTCTTGTTAAATTATTTGCTACATGGTTCATCTGCAGGATCGCACTGGGCGAATAATTTTTAAACTATTTGACAAGGATCCCAGTCATTTCCCTGGGACATTGCGCACACAGGTGAGCTTAGGGTATATTTTGATTTTGTGTGTATTCATGTGAGTTTTTAGTAAATTTGCATGAAGACACAGTAATGGCAGCTTCTTGTGGAATTCTAATAATGATTATACTGTTTTTCTTTCAGACCTACAATTGCATGCTGACAGTTCTATTGGGATAGAATCTAATATTGTATCACTTTCTTCCAGATATACAATTGGCTTTCTAACAGTCCATCAGAAATGGAGAGCTACATAAGGCCAGGCTGTGTCGTTCTATCAATTTATCTCTCAATGTCATCTGCTGCCTGGGAACAAGTGAGTGAACTGGTCTAATGAACCTTAGGAATTATAAATCTAACCTTATGCTGACCACTTGCAGGGTATATTTGTTGTTTACGCAGTTTGAAAGAAACCTGCTTCAGCAAGTCGATTCTCTGGTTCAAGATTCAGATTCTGATTTTTGGAGGAGTGGAAGGTTTCTATTAAATACAGGCGGGCAGCTAGCATCATATAAAGATGGTGCGTTGGATGAGTGTTGGGTTCCCCAACCCCTCCCTTATTTTTTGGACTGTTTGCCACTTGCATTTGTCTAATTCTAACCTTGCCCTTTCTCATGGGATTAGTCCATGTGGCCAAAAAGTGAAATGCCCACATTATAATCTTTCTATGGATTTCATGGAAATATCTGCTCTAGTGTTTATGTGAATTATGAAATCATTTTGCAGTAATTTAATTGTTTTCTCTTTTTGTTCACACATTGAATAATTTATTTGTTTTTTTGTTTGTTCACACATTGATATTCAGGAAAGATTCGCTTGTGCAAATCATGGAAGACATGGAGTTCCCCAGAGTTGATATCAGTCTCCCCAGTGGCAGTTGTTGGTGGGCAGGAAACCTCTCTTCAGTTGAAGGGAAGAAATCTGACCAGTCCGGGTACCAAGTAAGAAATTATTTACTCCCCTAAAGTGCTTTCTGATCAACCTTGTCTTACTGTTTTAAGTAATTTTCATATACAACATTGTGCAGGATTCATTGCACGTACATGGGAGGATACACATCGAAGGAAATTACAGGCTCCACTTCTCCAGGATCCATATATGATGAGATAAATGTGGGTGGTTTCAGAATTCATGGTCCATCTCCTGGTATTTTAGGTCGATGTTTCATTGAGGTAAGGCTGCACCTATTCGTATGCCCTTTAAGTCTAGAAATGCTTGTATAGTTTGTATGACAATGATATCATGTGACGTTTGCATATGCTGTAAACAGGTAGAAAATGGTTTCAAGGTCAACAGTTTTCCTGTAATAGTAGCTGATGCTCCCATCTGTAAAGAATTGAGACTCCTTGAATCAGAGTTTGATGAAAAGGCTAAAGTAGGTGATATTGTTTCAGAAGAACAGGCTCATGATTTAGGGCAACCTCGATCAAAGGAGGAAGTTTTGCATTTCTTAAATGAACTTGGATGGCTATTCCAAAGGAAGAGGGAGCCTTCTATGATTGATGTTCAAGATTTTTCTCTTAGCCGCTTCAAGTTTTTGCTCATTTTCTCAGTTGAAAGAGACTACTGTGTGTTGGTCAAAACAATTTTGGACATGCTGGTAGAAAGAAATATGTGTAGGGATGAACTATCCAAGGAGTCTTTGGAGATGCTGTCTGAGGTTCAGCTCTTGAACCGGTCAGTGAAAAGGAGCTGCAGGAAAATGGTGGACTTGCTTATTCATTATTCTATTGTTACCCATGATAATGTCTCCAGAGCGTATATTTTCCCACCAAATGTTAGGGGGGCTGGTGGTATTACACCTTTACATTTGGTTGCTTGTGCTTCAGGTTCAGATGGTTTGGTTGATGCCCTGACAAATGACCCACAAGAGGTGATTTCCCCCCCCTGTTTTTCTTATCTTCCTCATGTCTGCAGTTTTTTATATCTGGCTTCAGGGACCTACAAATATCCTCTCCCATTTGTAAATCTTTAATTTTCTGGGCATTTATCCTAATTGGATTGTATTGTAGCTTTCCATGCTACTATGTTTTTAGTCGTCATAGATTTCAATTTTGCACAATTTTGCATTTAGTGAATGCTACCTTTTCAATATTGCAATTATATGGGAACCAAACTGTGAATCTATATTTTACCTTATGGGCTTGTTCAGGTTCAGGGGGAGGTTGGGATCATGCATAACAGCTAGGATAGAAATGATTATTATGCGGGGTTCCTTTTGTATGTGTGCGTGTGCGTCTTAAATACATTTTCTGGTTTTTAATGATTTTCCCCATCTGCAGATTGGGCTGTCCTGTTGGTATTCTCTTCTGGATGCAAATGGCCAGTCTCCAAATGCCTATGCTTCCATGACAAAAAACCACTCTTATAACTTATTGGTGGCGCGTAAACTTGCTGACAAAATAAATGGCCAGGTTTCTGTGACAATTGGAAATGAGATAGAACAACCAGTGGTGGAGCAAGAAGGTAGGGAAATTTCTCAGTTTCAGCAAGGGCGTAAGTCCTGTGCTAAGTGTGCAATTGTAGCGGCTAAGTTCCACAAGAGGGTTCCTGGCTCACAGGGCTTGCTTCAGCGTCCCTACATTCATTCAATGCTAGCTATTGCTGCTGTCTGTGTTTGTGTCTGCCTCTTCTTCCGAGGAGCCCCAGCCATTGGCTTGGTTGCTCCCTTCAAATGGGAGAATTTGGAATTTGGAACCATTTAGACAAAGTATTGTTTTGAGGATCTATGGAAAGCAAGTAAAAGAAATAACAAGGGGCGGTGAAGGTCACAAAACTCAGATAATTGTTTCTAATTATGCGGTTAATTCAGTTGAGAGAATTCTGGTAGATGGTTAGACTCCTTGATATGGATATAAAAGCGGTTGCTCTCCTCGAAATGGTTAGACTCCTTGATATTCAGTTGAGAGAAGATGCATTGTTCTCCTGAGAGATGAGGAAACAGGCTGCTACTTGGATAGATTGATTCAGATGCGTTATGTTATTCATATCGCCATTTGCAAAAGGTGTAAGTTTATTACAGGCTGGGACTTTTTCTTTGCCCATTTGTCATTGGCAAATACAAAAAGTTTGTGGTGGTGGGAAATTTTTGGTCCTTTAGATCTTCAAGAGTACACATGCTTAGGCGAGATGGAAGATACACAAGGTGGGAGAAAGCGCTCTGAGCGCAGAAGGCCAAGACTACTGAGCTCAGGGAGAAAAAACAGAGGATAGTAGCAATTATACCGTCAACGAATATTTAATTAAGTTAATTGAAGTGGTGGTTTTCTCTTCTTTGAACTCTTTTTATATATATATATATAAAATATTGTAACGAGCTTACTGAGATGGAGTTATTTTACCGACTTATGTATCTGAACTGTTTACTGTAAAGCTGATCACTAGGATCAACCACAGAACTAGAATATTTGTTGAATTATATTTTTCTTAACCAGGCATTTTTTCCCTGCTTTTACCCTTGCATTAGTGCCGGTGGTGGAGGAAAGGGTGTTGTCTGATTGTTACCGAAGAATTCTCTGTGTTTTATTTTTCAAATATACTTCTTTAGGAACAAGCAAACAAATCCCATCCATGTAGAAATGCAAATTAAAAATAAAATAAAATAGAATGCTAAGTCATGTAAACTTTTTAAAATATTATACATGGAAAAAGTTATGGAAATCAATTCCTAGCAAATCTAACAATCATCATTGTTATTATAACAAACTCAAACTAAAATCAATACTATTATTAGTAGTATTATTATCATTGTAACAATTATTAACAATACTATTGTTGTTGTTGTCATAATTTAATTTTGACTTATTCCCCTAAATCTACCCGAAATTAAATAAAAATAACAAGAATAATATTTTTTGTATTTTTAAAGTTTTTTCAAAATTTTGATTTAAAAAAAAATGTTTGCTAAGGCCTTATCGGCAGCCATGCCCTTCAACCCACTCGTGCACTACAACACACCATTCATGGACATCACTTTCATGCCCTGCAACCTACACATTAAATCTATAAAAGGGGGGAGAAAATAACAGACATAGAGGGAGAACAATGAGGGAAATTTACAGGAAAAAAAACACACACAAAGGAAACAAGGGAGGAAGATGAAGACACATTGCGAAAATTGCCAAAAAAAACACATACATGCATAACCACCAGCGACAACCACTATCATCTTTCTCAGCACCGACAGAACCACTCTTTCAAGTCCCTCTCTCTCCTACAGTCAACCGGTAGTCTCTATAGTCAGTGGTAGCTCCCTTTCTTTAGTTCAGGAACAACAGTTTTTGATAAGAACCAACGGCTTTTCCTTAGAACAGACGGCTTCTCCCCTATGCTAGCAACTCCATCGTAACCTCCAGCAGCAGCAGTATCCAGCTCTGACGACGCACAACAACCCCTTCCTGTAAAAACTAGTAGCCGCTTACGGTGCTCCTCCCGGCCACTATTTTCGACGCCACCACCACAAGAAGAACCACTTCGATTTTCTCTACTCAGCAGCACTGACAGGTGAGCCTTTCATCACACTCGGCCGACCACCCTGTTACTGTTCATGTAACACATGAATAGTGAAGCCTCTTCATTTTTCTTTCTTGGTTGTGCCTTGGGCTGGCCTATTCTTGGCCCAGCCCAAGTCCATAAGAGACGGGCCTTTGGCCCATCTTGACTGGGCCAAACCATTTAGTTGAGTCAAATCACGTCCAATTTTTTTATTTTTTAAAATAATAATATAAAATTCATATTTGAAAAATAAACAAACAAAAAATATGTTGTTTTTCGTGCATACGGCCAAATTCCATGGTTTTTTCATGTATATTTTTTGTCAAAAAAAAATATATGTTGCATCTTTCACATGTTTTGAATGAAAATGAATATCGTAACCAATTTATAATTATCCATTAGAATTTAACCAAAATATCAAAAACAAATTAATAATAATTTGTTTTAGCTATCAGGATGTAAAATTACATTGTAAAGTACACATGTGGATAAAAAAAGAAGTTTTTATGCAGTGTGAAAATTTCTAAACTTTATAACAATTAGATTTTTAACTCTCAATGAAGTAGAGACTTTCTCACGAAGAGAGATCTACTTTGAAGTTTAGAAAAGACCAATGAATAAAACATTGACTTGGAAAAAAACTCTTCTTAACAATGCAATTTATCTTAGGGAGGGTGCACCGGAGGTGATGCGTTTTCCCCTTGCACAACAAGTCCTCTTACCCAGACTCTCGTAAAAATTTGGTTTCCTAGTGACCTTAATACTAGGCGGCGACTCCTAAGATTTATAGTCGTGATTTTATGACTATAAAACTCTTCTTTTATCGCCTGTCGTCTCCTTTCTAAAGATGGCGGGGCGTGAAACGCGAATAAACGTCGTCACAACAGTTGTCATAACTATTATCACATTGCAACCCATATAGTTATCCATTAGTATTATTATTATCACATATTATTATTACTGATATAATTATAATTATCATCATTGCTTCAACTATCACAATAACTACTACTATTATGATTATTATTACTATTTTAATAATATTACCACCACCTTTACTAATAATATAATATATATTATCTTAGTTAATATTAATATTAAAATCATAATTATTATTGTTTTTAAAACCATCCCTAAAATCTTTGATATCACTACAATCATCATCATACATTGTTATTGCTATTATTATAATTATTACTATTATTATCGCTATTACTATCTTAATAAATTATTATTATCCTCATTATTATCACATTGAATATTGTTATTATCAGTATTATTGTTGTTGATGATGATGTTACTGTTATTATCACAATTATATTAGTATTATCATTTGTTACTATTATTAGCCTCAACATTACTATTATGATTACTATTAATAGTATTATTATTATTACTACCACAATCATCATCATCATTGTTATTGTTATCACAACTATCATTATCATCACCACCATTATTAGCCTCAACATTACTATTATGATTACTATTAATAATGTTATTACTATTACTACCACAATCATCATCATCATCATCATCATTGTTATTATTATTGTTATCACAACTATCATTATCACCACCACCATTACTATCACAAAAAAACTATTAGTATTACCACTATTATTAACATTATTATCACTATTAATGGTATTATTAATAATATTGTTACTATTACTGTTATTATCATAAAATTGATTTGAAGAATAAAATTAAAAACCCTAAAAACTTTGATAAAAGGCAAAAAAAAACAAATAAAAAATCAAAACAAAAAGAGTCAAACTGAAATAAATATTATTAGTATTGAAAAAAATGATAAAATTAAAACTATAAAACTTAGGAAAAAGAACCGATGAAAAAGAAAAGGACGAGGATGAGATTGCAAGAAACAAATAAAATCTTAAGCTATCTAAAAAAATCAAAAAAAGTGAGGACCAAGTTCGAGAGATGAAAAATTCAAAGAGGATAAGATTGAAGTAAGCTTCCAATTTATCCAAGCAAAACAATGACCAAATCTGAAAAGAAAAGAAGTTAAAGGATTGCTGTGTTTTTTTCATAAGGAGTGCAAAAATCGAGGCATGTGAAAGAGAAATGGAGGGAAAGAAAGAAATCCAAAGCGGTATCAAACCGAATATTATCCTAGTACACGTGTCACCCAGACAGGAAAGGAACGCCAATATACATTCAATGACACGTCATAATATTTATTTCCACATCCACAGTCATCCACTTGTGTTGCCTAAAAATATGGAGTGGCTGGAACCTTTTCATTTTTTTTATGTCTGAAGAAATCACCCCCAGGAACAAATAATTGCTGCTAAAAACACCATGAGATGACAAATTGACCACCATAAAGATGCTTCGAGGATTTTCATTTCAAAAATAATAAAGTCATTGCAATGTTCCAAGAAAGTGAAAAAACAATAATGCCCTTAATAAAAACTACTTTCAAGGGTACTAAAATAAATCCACTGTAAAAATGAATTTTAAGGCCAAGTTTTTACAATGGATTATGATATACAGTCTCAGCGGAGACGTGGAGAACACGGGGAAGCTTTCAACTGACAAATTAATAGCTCTACCCCATTCCAATATACAAATATATTTCGCAAACACATAATTACATAACAGCTAGGTACAAATATATCCATTGTCAATCATCACCTAGCTAGTTTGCTACAAACAAATGAGATATTAATCAGCACATTTATATGTTTATGCAAATATACATATCTTAATTCAACCTCCGTTTTACGGCATATCAGCCTAACTAGCGACCTGGAGCAGCAGCTTAATGGATTAATCTCTATTATTGCTGCCGTTCACCGCAGGGCGCCTGCCTCTGGTGATAGATTGAATGAACATTTCTCCCACACCTTCTCCGAGCCCTTCAACGATGCCTCCGATGAATTCGACAAAGACCTGAGATGCAAGCCGAGCAGCAGTTCCTAGCATGCTGGGCGTTTCAGGGCCCTTTATACCATTAGCCTCAAGACCATTAACCATGTTCTTAGCGCACACCGCGTGCAGATGATATTCACAGACCGTGCATCGGTAAACTCGGCCGGATCTCTTCCTTCTGCACTCACCACAGACGAGGCCAGAAGCCGAGTCTCCGTTCGGTGAGTTGCTCGAGTTAGCTGGTAAGAGTTTTAAGAGGTGTGGATGTGCCGGAATGTTAATCTGGGTGGATAGCATAGAGCAGCAAGGGTGCATCTGATAGCTGCAAACATTGCATCTGAAAGTGTATCCTTTTGTGGGCTTCCAGCAGACATCACACTTGGATTTTAAAATCCCACCTTTAACTACATAGCAATCAAACAAAATTGGAGTTAGGATCATAAGCAGTGTACTTTCTGTTTCCTTAATTTTTGGATGAGGGGCAGAAATGATTTCCCAGTTAAGGATCAGAAATCAATGGTGGTTGGCTAAAAGTTTAAGCTTGTAAGTGAGGTTTCAGAATATGATTTATATTATTATCTAATACACCCCCTTAAGTGAAAGTCATTTGAGCTTGAAACTTGCACACATGCCCACTATACCTTGTGCTTGATTTTTTATCAAATATAATGGGGGTGGTGAGATTCGAACTCGTGACCGCTGGGTCAACAAGACTCTGATACCATGTTAAGGAACCATCTCACCTAAAATCTTAAGCTTGTAAGTGAGGCTCCAGAATATGATTTATATTATTCTCTAACATATGCGAGAGACACACAAGTAATCGAACTGACCTGGTTTAGAATGGAGGGAGAGGTGGTGTTGACTGTGGAAAGGGTGCTCCTTCAGAACTGGAGGAGCCAGGGCACAAAACTCGTGTAACTGAAACTGGCATTGCTGGCAAGTAAACCTAAAGCCTGAGCCGTACTCCTTGCAACCTGAGCAGGTAAAGAGGTCAGACAGGTCGAGTAGAGATAGAGGGTGCTGGGGGTGACTGGTATGGCGAGGCGTTTCTTCTCCCAGTATAATCTGAGGAGAGGCGGGGTATTCGATTTTCTGAACAGTACGAGGATGATCTGGCTTCGAGAGTTCGATTGGATTGTAGTTATTCAGGAGAAAGGAACTGCTCTTCTTCATCGATGATCTGCTGCTAGATGATCTCATTGAAGGGTCAGAGTATGCCTCTAGCTTAGCTTTCTAGCACTGGATTGTAGGAGTACTGGTGCAACTTGCAAGGGGATGTGGAGAATATTTATGCTGAAAAGTGGACACGATCGATGCACAGGCCATGCAGAAAGAAAGAAAGAAAGTGGAAGATGCCATGAAGATACATGTGCATGAAATTAGCTAAAATCAATCCAAGGAATAAAGTCATATGAAAAGAATAAACTATCCACTTACTTAATTACCTCTTTTAATTGATTAATTGTCCATTAATCTTCTTCTTACCCTTTAATTTATGGTAAACATCATTTTATATGGTATGGTTTGGTTATTTTCTCACTTTACAATCAAATTTTTAAATATTATACTTACAATTGTATGTTTGATAGATTCTGAAAAATAATGAAAAGATAATAATGTCTTTTATATATATATATATATATATATATATATATATATATAAACAATAATATATATATATATATAAACAATAATATATATATATATATTAAACAATAAAAAATAATCATCAACACGCAACAACTCATTATTATTATTTCTGCTAACCTTATCTCTCTCTGTCAGAAATCACATCCTCCTAAAATTTCTTTCTCATACTCTTGGCAACCCAATTTTATCTTCCCAAAACCCACAGCCCGTTACAACAATTGCTCTTTCTCATGGCGGTAGACGCAACCACCGCTCATCAAAACTTTTGAACTCCATAAGCCGTGACAGCCTATTAGGAAATGGATTTGGAAGATGCGTTTGACTGTCGAGGAAAAATCCTAACTTGCCTTCACTTTGAAATGCAAATAATAAAATATAACAAGACATGTATTGAATTATTAATAAAATAAAAATATTACCCTATTATGGTTGGATACACTAATTTAAACGTGAATGATCTGAAGACAATCAGAACCATTCATTAATAATTAACATACATGTACATAGTAGTAAGAATTCAGGAAATTAAACGTGCAAGTGCTATTCAGATGAGGATTAATTGAAGAGGACAAAATTCTAATGAATGAATAGGGTGCCTGAGATGATGTCCCTCTGGAAGGCGGCAAGGCAAACCCATGCATAGGACCCAGAAAGAGTGTTGATTCTTTGAGGGAAAGAAAATTGCAAAAGAAATGGATACCAGAGCAGGAAAGTCGAGGTTCTTTTCATGCTTTAACATATAATGGCCAGGTGAGACGTCGCCAACTTTAAGACTTTCTAGCTCCTTACATCCTCAGAGAACCATGCCCACGAATCCAAATCCCCCCAACAGACTTCTGATATTCGATTTTAACGTGTATAAAAAGAAAGCTTTGATTTATATATATATATATATATTTTTTTTTTTTTGAAACCCTATGCTTGTTATTTAATTCGTTTTAATTTCCCCTCTAATTTTATATCAATATAAGTGAAATGTTTTTTCTTCAGAAGATTCATCACCTGGTAATGATAGAGACGTGCACTCAGTCCTCCTACATCTGTGTGTTTTTCCGAGCATCTTCAGAAATCAATCTTTTAGGGCATGAACCACCTTTCTAATCGCTTGACTAAGTGTGGCTGACACCCAATTATTGTTGTGTTTGTGTTTCGCAAGTGATTCCTTTCATAGACACCAAGTAATTAAAACACAAACCAAACTAGAAAAGAAGGAAAAAGGCAGATATTCTCCTTTTTAATCCAACCCCATACATAAATAACAAGGATTCCCTTCGCAAATAGGGAGTGTTGCTGCCATTATCATGTCTATGGATCTCACATTTTGGCCACGGCCCCTGTCGACAAATTCTGCTATCTTCAGCTGAAAAAACCCAACATAGACACTGGTTTAAACTTAAAAAATGCTTCCCGTCAGGGATCATACTCATGAAATCCTGAGCATTCCTGGACAAGGATATTCCACGAGCAAGGTGTTGAGGTCCAGTTGCTGAGGAAGAGGGTGGCTAGCTGTGTGAACTTTTAGATCGACAGGAGTTTTGGAACAGGAGTAGAAAGCAGATCAGGTGCTTAAAAGGTCCAGAGAGAAAAGAACAGACAGTGTACGAGAATGATCAGTGTATGAAGGCCCACTTCCGGGCTCTTTCTTGCAAAAGACAGAAGCTCGGCCTGGGGCATGAAACAGATATTTAGGTTTGCAACTGATTTTGAGCTGGACCTTCATCTTCTTTGGTCCATTTTTTCTTCACCCAATCCCATGCACGTTCGCCGTTACAAGCAGTGATTAAAACATGCGCATCCGACATGCTGTAAATTTTTTAATTTCGAGAAGAATGCAGGTTCTAAAAGCAGCAGCGTAGCTTTGTTTGTTTACAAGAGAAAACCTTGTGCGTTCATACGATTTGATTAATTGTATTATTGAGAGTAGCGCAGACAAGAACAATTTTACAAAAGTTCTACCTTTTTATTATTAAAATATGGCAGGTTGATCCCTGAGGCAATTTATCACTCCGCAGGCTGACTTCTTTTACCCTATTTTCTTTTTCTTTTTCCTTGAGAAGAAAAGAAATTGAAGGAGGAGCTTCTCCACCGACAGCTCTGATCAGAATACAAAAACAAGGCCCAGGGAGGCAGTGATCGGCGTTGCATTTGTATTGGACGCCTCTAGAACCCCTTACCAAACAGTCATGGTGCACGCTTTACTGTCCCCAGACCCGAGCTGTAGCTTCCTATTACTTTAGGATTGAGGTCCACAGGCATCAATGCCTTGCTCCCTTTTTTCTTTTCTTTTTCCTCTCTCTCTCTCTCTCTCTCTCTCTCTCTCTCTCTCTCTCCTCCCTCTCCTCCCTCTCTCTCACTAGTTGTAACTGCTGCGCTGTGCATCGAATGAGTATTATAAAATTAAATTTTTAATCAATTCATTGTTAAGCGAAGAAATTGAACAAAAGAAGAAGAAAACTCATGTAATCTTGGGTATCCCGTAAAACTAGTGAATGGATTCACAAGACCATGATACAATTATGCAAAGAAATAAAAATAATAATTATAAAACTCAATTATCGATTCATCAAATTTTGGATTATAAAATCGTGTCAATAAAAGTCAATAGGATTAATTTGTAAAATTTGTTATTCAAATTATGAAACCATAATAATTTTATAGAAAAATAAATAAATTATGCAGTTCAATGTTCAATGAACCTTATATTAAAGAATAAAATTAGAAAAAAAAAATAAAAAGAACAAAACACGATTTATTTATCGATATAATGCAATGCCAAGTTGCGTATGTTAATTTAAAAGGAAAGCTCCAGAACTATTCCCAGGATTACAGGTTTAGAGCATGTCATGGCATGATAAAATAATGCTGTAGTTTGAGCTGGACCCTCCTGGCTGCCTTACCAACCAGACAAGAACAAGAGTACAGGCACGTTGAGGTAAAGTTTAGCTGTTTTTTTTTATAAACTAAACTGTTTTTTAAATGAAAACAGGGCCTGTTCTTCCTCGGAGGTAATGTAATGATAAAGGATAATAGGTGAAACGACGATGAAAAGTGATTTGGGATATGTGGTTGCGGATCAGATTCCTGGTTCCGACCGATCAAGTTTGATTAACTTTACTTGATTGGCTAATTTTAAGTTTCTCGTTGTTGACTTTCGTAAACTGGGCCGAGGGGATCATTTCCAAGACCAACGGCACGACGCAGCACCGACACATCTTCTTACATGGAACCTTATATTTACATATTAATTATATTATATATATATATATACACGCACTCCTGATTACATTTGAATTTAATAATCATATATTCTTGAAAAAATATATATTCTTGAAAGAATAGGGTGTGAATTCACCGTGTAAAAAAAGGGGGGGAATAGGGACCCAGACGGCAAGACCAGTTACCACACAAAAGCAAGAAGCAAGAAGCAAGAAGCAAATGAGATGATGACCTTAATTTACCCCCGTAAAAAGGATGGATCAGAAGTTGCCTTTCACTGATGGTGGGTCCAGACAGTAGAGCCCAGTACACGAGAGGATCTGACATCGAAGGCCAGGCCAGGCCAGGATTTCCCCACGGTGATCCAACATCTAGAGCACCACCATCGCCATGGAAGCGATTACCGTGTGGGATTATCCAAGCTCCATTGTTTTGGTTTCTTAAATCCAAGTTGTGTCATGTTTCTTCCTCTTGATCTTCTACATAAAAGGGAATGGCTTCCCTCTTAAAAATCTTTTTTAAAACTTACAATATTTATCATCTCATTAATAATATATATTCACTCTCATGAGTCATTCACCGTCCCAAATACAACTATAATTTATGTCTGCGTTGCACCCATCTCAATTTATAATAAAAAACAAAAATCTATTAAAAATAAATCGCTCAACTACAAATCCTCAATTTTATTTATTTGAGTGTAGTCGTTGAATGTAATTTTCTATGTTCACATGATTGATTTTCAATAGAAAACACACAATAACTACATAAAAAGAGAGAGAGGGAGAGAGTTAGAATGGCAAAGTAAAACCAATAGATTTAATTTTACGAGGGAAAATATAAAGTTAAATATTTATAAATTAATAATTATAGGATTAATAAAAAATAATTATTATTTATCCAATCAAGATATTATTTTAAATTTAAGTTGGGATAAAAAAAATAATCGAGTTATTAGCGACTGAGTATTAATATACGTAGTGTAAATGGTGAAATGTTAATTTAGTAATAAAAGGAAGATGAAAACCCAAAGAGGTATAAGTACTCCGCACCAATAAATATTCCATTTCCAAGGTCCATCAAAACCTCAGAAATAGCAAAGAAAATAAGAGGAAAAAACAGTCCAGAAGTTTCTTTGTGCAGGTCTCTGTGGCTATGACTGTACTTTGACCTCTGGCCACCACCGACAGCAGTCTCCGGCACTTGCAAATGAGAAAGGACTGCCAGCCTCCCTCCTCCGGCGCCTCGGTGAGCAAATTACCAGCATGCTTCGAGACAAAGCCCTTGGTGGCCACATTACTAGCCTTGACCTTGGTTATGCTGCTTTGGAACCTCCCTCCTTACTATCAAAACCTCCTCTCCACCACCACACGCCCCTCTTGCTCAGCCCCAGAAGCCACCGTCTCCTTATCAAATACTTCCTCTTCGTTCACTAGTGCCTCGTTATCTGACAAAAAGTATTTATCCAGCTCGTCATCACCCTCTTCTAACGCCGACCCAAACAGGCGGATTTTCCAGGCCTACGGAAACGCCGCTGCGCTCTTTGTTCAGATGGGTGCATACCGAGGAGGACCGACCACCTTTGCCGTGGTTGGCTTGGCTTCGAAGCCCATTCACGTGTTCGGGCGTCCCTGGTACAAGTGCGAGTGGATCTCTAACAATGGCTCTTCTATAAGGGCCAAGGCTTATAAGATGCTTCCTGACTGGGGCTATGGTCGTGTATACACAGTGGTGGTTGTGAATTGCAGCTTCCCTGTCAATCCAAATCGAGACAATGCGGGTGGAAGGCTCATGCTTCATGCCTATTATGACGAGTCACAGAGGAAGTACGAGAAATTCACTGCGTTGGAGGAACTACCTGGCTCTTACAACGAGTCTAAGTTCCACCCTCCTTATCAGTACGACTATCTTTACTGTGGGTCTTCTTTGTACGGGAATTTGAGTGCGTCGAGGATTAGAGAATGGATGGCTTACCATGCCTGGTTCTTTGGACCCAGCTCTCATTTCGTGTTCCATGACGCTGGCGGCGTGTCTCCGGCGGTGAGGGCTGCTCTTGACCCTTGGGTTCGTGCCGGGAGGGCTACTATTCAGGATATAAGAGGGCAGGCTGAGTTTGATGGGTATTACTACAACCAATTTCTGGTGGTGAATGACTGCTTGCATCGCTACAGATACTCTGCTAATTGGACATTTTACTTTGACGTGGATGAGTATATCTATTTGCCTGAGGGGAATGCTTTGGAATCTGTTTTGAGGGACTTTTCTAATTATACCCAGTTCACCATTGAGCAGAACCCAATGTCCAGTGCACTCTGCTTCAATGATTCCACTCAGGACTATCCCAGGCAAGTGCTCTACATTTTCTTTAATTACTACTTTTTCACTCGCCTGCTCTCTGTTTTTGTAAAGGGAAATGGGAAAAGAAGGGAAATTCGACAACAATTCTTGCTTTTGTTTTTTTTTTAGAATCTTGATTGATTTCCACCTAAATTGTGACCGTTCAAAATCCAGCCACTATATATAGAGTGTAATTCAGCCGAGACACTGATGTGTGTTCGGGGATTCTTAATTACAATACAGGCAATGGGGATTCGAAAAACTTTTATTCAGGGAATCAAGATCCGGGATACGAAGGGATCGCAAGTACGCAATACAGGCTAAGAATGCATACGCCACAGGAGTGCACATGTCGGAGAACGTAATCGGCAAAACCTTGCACCAGACTGAAACGAAAATACGATATTACCACTACCACAACTCCATACAGGTACGGGGCGAACTGTGCAGAGAATTCCTTCCTCTATCAGCAAAGAACAATGTGACTTGGTACAATAAGCTCCCTTATGTGTTTGACGATAACATGAAGAAGCTGGCCAGCACCATCAAGGAGTTCGAGCGCGACACAATTGGAAATGTACAGGTTTACTCATGATTGTTTGAGCAATAGTCCACATGCGCGCATTATTTGACTCTCCACACCTGCTCCCCGTCTTGGTGATCCATTCGCCTGAGTGGTTGGGTTGCTCAAAATTCACTCATATGTTTCTGTCCTGCGGATAACCAATGAGTGGTGATCATAGATCGATGCAGGAGAAAAGGTGGAAGTGGGTCCGTTATTACTTTTGATTTGTCTGCTTCTATATATATAAATATTCAAAAAAACTGAGTACACGCTTCTTTATTTTTATTTGCTTTATGACTGGCTTCGTTAGCATTGCTAGACCAAAGGAATTCTGTAAAGATAACCGGGTCTTTAACCTCCTTCGGGTGGTGGTAAAGATGCTTTTAGAAATTTTCTTAATTTGACAGGCTAGTTAACTACTTGAATTATTAAGAAAAAGGTGCTTCTTTTTTTCTTTTTTGATGGAGACCCCTCAACCTATCGTGAGATTGAAGAGGGTAAATAATAATGCAGCAGAGTACCCGGGCCCTTCAGAGGGTTAAGTGAAAGAAAAAGAATTCATCGTTGCCCGTCCTTCTTCTTGATTATTTTAGGTGAACAAGAACGACATTCACGAGCGTGTCTGTGCATTTAACATTTTATTATCAAGTAATTTAGGAGATTTTCCTGCACTGCTCGAGACATGTGGCTTCCAGCACAAACTGCATTGTTAATGGAAGATGCCTTATGATTATGTTTGGTGTGATAATTGATTTTGGAAACCAGGAAATGGTTTGAGGAGAGAAGTGCAATGATTGAGAGAGAGAGAGTAGTTTCCCAAGTATGGGGGGGTCATGGGTGGCTCTTCTTTTCCTCTGCCCCACGTTCCATCCTTGCTTGGCCTTCCATCTAAACACACAGATGCCGACCCTCATCTAAGGTGGCCAAATTTCATGCTGTCATCGGATAACCGTTGCACGGCAGAGCCACTGCTAAATCAGCTTCGATTTCATGTAAATATTCTTTTCTTTTTTCTTTTTAAAAACCTTTTATGACAATATTTGCATTTAGCTTCGTGATCAAGTTGATATCAGTAAATTGTTGTAAATAAAAGTTCAAAAGTAGGTCAAAATTCGTCGTCCTTCCTTCCCGAGCTGATTTACCTACACGGGGGCGGCCCTTTTTTTTTAAGAAAAAAAAATATTTTTAATTTATTTTAATATATTGATGTTAAAAGTAAATTTTAAAAATAAAAAAATATTATTTTAATATGTTTTTAAATAAAAAAATATTTTTAAAAAAATCAAGCCAACAAATGTTTAGTGTTCTCTTAAGCAATGGGAGACACGAGTCTTTTATCATCCATGTTAATTAATTTTATTATAAGGTTGTCATACAAGCAAATATGCATGACATGTGTGTGTATACATGGACACATAAATAGGTACATATGAATATGTTTTTTTTTTTTTGTTTATGTATCTTTTAAATTTCTTTTTTCATATAATTGTTAAATTATGTTATTTTATTTATGGTAAAAATAATTTAAAATAAATTTAATTTAGAAGCATATTTGATAAAAAAAAAACCAAAAAACTGTTATGAATAGATAACTAGGATGATTGAAAATGATAAAAATGAAGACAAATTGAAATAAAAAAACCCACTTTAGAAGTAATCATGTTCGACATTTTATAACCTTACAAAATCCTAATTGAATGAATAAAGGCAACCCATTATTACTTAGCTAATGCTATATGGTACATGAAGTAAAGCAATAACTAAACAATAGTCATCTCTAATATTAAGAGATTTATTCTAACATAAAGATACCAAACCAAAATCCTAAAACTATGCTGCTTGATCTTGAGAACCACAATGCACAAGCTCAACAACTCCATCTTGAGTTAAGTCATGCAAAAAATAAAATTGCACATTGATGTGTTTACCGTGTCAATGCATAACAGGTTTTTTCGAGAGCTTGATGGTTGTGTTGTTATCACACATCACAGTAGTGCATCTATGATGTACATGACTCAACTTCTTTAGAATCTTTCTCATCCATACTATTTGGCAAGCACAGGCTGTAGTTACCATAAACTCAGCTTCAAATGTTGAAAAAGTGACTACAAGTGTTTCTTTAAAGACTAAGAAATTACTCTTCCACTTAGTATAAAAACATAGCCAGATATGCTCTTCTTATCATCCAAGTCTCCTACATAATCACTATTAGTGAATGCAAACAACTCCTTGTTCCTATTTTTCTTGTAAAATATTCCATAATCAGTGGTGCCCTTCAAGTATCTTAGTTCTCTCTTTGTAGCATGCCAATGAAATTCTGTTTGTCAAGCCATAAACCTACTTATAAAGCTCATAAAAAAACATCATATTTGGTCTTATAGCAGTGATATACATAAGATTGCCTATCATTTGCTTAGTATGTCTCATCAATTCTGATATTTTTTTTCATCTTTTCTAATATTAAAACCAGGTACAATAGGATTCATCACTGTATTATTTCTCCAATTCCAAAACATCTTAGAACCTTTTGTGTATACTTTGACAAACATAAATTCCATCATCTTTCTGTAATACTTCAATACCAAAGAAGAACCTCATATTTTCTAGATCAGTCATATTAAATACCTTTATCATTAACTCTTAAATTCTAACATCATTTGCTCATCATTGCCTGTAAATATCAAGTCAATCGACATAAATGCTGACAATTAGAATTGAACCTTTGTTGCTATGCACCCCTCGAGCCCTTTATGAATAAAATGAGCTTCAATCCAATTAAACTAAGCTTGAGGAGCTTATTTTAGTTCATACAAGGCCTTATATAGCTTATAAACCTTGCGCACACCTTCCTTCTGCACATAGACTTTTGGTTACTACACAAACCCCTCATCACTCAATTCTCCATGAAGAAATGCAGATTTAATATCGAGTTGATAAGTGAACCAATGATATTTTACTATTATTCCGGGATAAATTTAATTAGTGATAAAATTACAATTAGCTTGATGAAAGAATAAAAACAAGTGTCTAATTTATTTGAAATATTAATTATATTTTATTATTATAATTATTAAATCTATAATATTTAAAAAATTATATATATATACATATGTATATATACACACATATGCCTTTTAAAGTAATTTCACAACTTAAAAGCAATATGAAAAGCTTGGTAACCAAACACTTTAAAACTGTTTTTTTTCAACCTCAAACTCAACCATAGTTTTAACCAAACACTTCACTATTTATTTTGAACCGCAGTAAAAATACTTTTTATGAAATTGTTTTTTTTTCAACCTCAACCACAACCGCAACCGCAATACCAAACAGGCCCTAAGACCGTGTCTTCCACCCGCGGAATAGTGTAGACCACTAGTACTAGCCAGGGGCTAAACTTCGACACGTTGATTCCTTTGATCACGTCAGCACTGTAGACCAAAATGCACTAGAGTCTATGGGCTTAGTCGAGCCTACGAGTCCACTTATAGTTGGGTCAAAGGGACAGGCGCCGAAGCAGTCCATTAAAGCGTTTGAAGTTTGAACACCAAGCTAATGGGAAGAATCATGACAAAAAATAAAAATAAAAATAAAAATAAAAATAAAAATAAAAATAAAGCTACGGAAGAGCAACGCTACTGAGCTTTCGTGAAATAGCATGGGCGTGGGCATTCTTTTGCAAGGCATGCTGTCCACGGGCAGGCACGTGAAGTTTTTGTTGGGATTTATTTTAAATTCTAAATTCTAGCTGAATAAAAAATTATTTTTTATTTTCCTACTCAAATAATCTTTTTTATATTTAACTCTTGATTGACCATGAATATTTAGTGGTTGATAATAATATTTTTTATTGATTATTTATCCTTTTAATTTTCAAATTTCATTGTAAACATTAGGATGATATAAGAGTTTTAAACAAGTATTTTTAAGATTTTTCTCATCTTATTTTTACTATTTTTTCTTTTGATTTTTCTCTGAGCTTAGAGTGATCTTATTGATAGATCTTTGAATTGTATAATATTTGATTCAAAATGTTAGAGTTTTATGAGTTATATTGTAAACAATCTTAGCTATACGCGAGCAATAAAATTTTAAAAATAAAAATAAAAAATTATCATCGACAACAATAGAAAATTTGCTTTCATTTAAAGTGTTTCAACAAATAATTTATTTTATTTTATTTTGATGTTGAAAACATGTTTGTTTTAAACTATGCTTTTATATTATTAAAACTTTCAACATGTATAAACTCTAGATTTTTGTTGGGTTTAGAATATCTTTAATAGCTTTCACCGTAGACAGTGTTGACTTTGTGATTTATTGACTTGAAAAATGATTGATGTTTAATTTTGTATTAAATTAGATGAAAACTCAATCAATCCAGCCAGAACTCAGTTAAAACCTGGTTTTGTTTTTTTGAAATTAAATAACATTATTCTTGGTGGATCCAACTTAATCTCTGGGTTTGAAACGAGCAGCGGTTAATAAATTTTCATTTTAAATAGGTTAGAGGTGTCAAATCAATATGCAATTGCTCCATCCATAATCAATCATCATGCATATTCAACGAAACCAGATGCAGCAACACTAGACAATCCAGGCAGGCTCCCGAATCAAACAATCATTTCATTGGATTGAGTTACCAAATTAAGCATGTTCTCTTTTACCGATTGGTCTACCTATCTTATATTTTTAGCAACACTTTTGACCTCATAAATCGCTCATTTCATGCACTGTTGTGGGTGTTTTTTCCGTTAAAGTATTGGTTATAGACAATTTACTCCTTTTTTCTTTCCTTTTACAGCAGCTTTTATAATTGAAATGCCAAACCCTTAAATTATTATTATTGTGGAATGTTTATTTATTGATGAACCTATGACTTGTGCACACTATTTAACATGATGACATGATATCATATGATATGGGAAGTCGAATTACTATTTACTAGATATTAACCACAGTTTGTACCATTTTTATCGTGCCGATTTAATTTCATGTACGCATATAATGAGAAAAAGGACACTTGGCGTGGTGGGAGTGGGGGTCCGTCCCGAGGAAAAATCGATGTTGGATACTCTTGCTCCTAAGCTCAGCGCTGGCTCTTCCTGCTGAAAGTCTGACCTTGGTGAGCAGCAAACAAGAAGAGGAAACACAAGTACACAGCCTGACCGAAATAACCTCCCAGTCCCATGTATGTAGTTTCTCTCAACCTGTGAAAAGCAGCTGCCGACTCGGGTGTCCGAAAATTCAAAACTGCCCCCCACTCAAATCCGACGGTCGAGCTTGGATAAGGGAAACCTTGTGTTTAATCTAGAAAAAGTGATCGGACGTGAATTAATATCTGGGTGTTGCTGTCCGCATTCAAGCCCCGTCGATATATACTACTGTTATAAAATGTGGGCACGTTTCCTTCCTCCTATCTTTTTTGGTATATTATTAAACTAAAATAAATAAAGGTGTGCGCTGTTTTTGTTACCGCCTTGTAATATCGCCATGATATCATATTTATCTATCTATCTATATATATATATATATATTTTCATTTCAGGATATCTTTTCTCGTCTAGAGTTTCCCTCGAAGCACATACACCTTACTATATATATATGAATACAAAAATATCACTGCGCATTCCTCTATCTTAATCTTCGATCGGTGTGGTGGTTTCTCTCTGCCAGAACCTGTCGAGGTTTGTGTCACAGGCAGATGAATCGATATCTTCTTTTTTTTCATCCCTGTAATTTTAGTATGGGTTGCTGATGAGTCCTTGACTGCTGTTCGTTTTCTTGGCAGCTGTTTATTATCTATAATCTACAGGAGCAGAGGTTGTAGAAGACTGGATTTTCATCGAAACTATTAGTAACAACAAAGTCATGGTATTTTCACCTCAGCATCTCTCTGTTTCATCTGATTACTCTTCTATTTTGTGTTTGGGGTTTACTCATTTGAGCTTGTGATAATTGATTGCAGGTGAGTTCATTTGGGCATATGGGGAACCACGACATGGGTCCGCCATGGTTGATTCCCATGCTCAGTGCAAGCTATTTCATTCCCTGTGGAGTTCATGGTGAATCCAATAAAAGCGAATGCAATATGTTCTGCTTGGATTGTATGGGAAATGCTTTCTGTTCGTATTGTCGCATTTATCACAAAGACCACCGTGTTGTTCAGGTTTGTCGACTCTGTCTTCGAATTAACACTTTCTTAATTTGACATCCACCCACTACCAGTACTGGTATAGTGTTTTCCTCAATTATATAGCACTGTTTGGCTGATTGAAAAACCGCATGGTTTGTGCAGATCAGGCGATCCTCGTACCATAACGTGGTGAGAGTAAATGAGATACAGAAGTACATAGACATATCGTGCGTGCAGACTTACATCATCAATAGCGCCAAGATTGTGTTCCTCAACGAGCGCCCTCAGCCAAGGCCGGGAAAGGGAGTCACCAACACTTGTGAAATCTGTTGTCGAAGTCTCCTTGATTCTTTCAGATTCTGTTCACTTGGATGCAAGGTAGGTTAATTCTGATGATTCTCCTTCCTGATTATGAATCGGCGCTCTGTTCTGTTCTGCTCTGATTGCTCAATACAATATCCATTGTTTGTTCGAGTAAAGTGCTGTTTGCGTTTTGTTAGCTGGGAGGGATGAAGCGGGGTGACCCAGACCTTACATTTGCGGTGAGATTGAAGCACAATAGGGATCCCTTCTTTGGTGGGTCAGAATCGGACGAGTCCTCGACCCCTAAGAAGATTCGCAGGACACATGCTTTCAATCGTTTGATGGAGGGACTCTCAATCTATTCCTCTAATAATGATGGCGCGGAGAGCTCCGGTGATGATGCAGCTACCAACATCTCTCCGGCTACTCCTCCCATTTTCAATCATCGAAATGCAAGGAGAAGAAAGGGTATACCTCATCGAGCCCCATTTTAAGATTTCAAAATCCAAATAATAATATGTGTGTATATATAAGAAAAACAGATTTCCAGCATGCTTGGCATTCGGTGGTAAAAAAAAAAGAAAAAAAAAACGGCACATAAAAATAATGGGAAGGAAGGAGGAGGTGGAATGTGGGGAATCAGGAACTGATACACTCTCAAGTTTCCTGTGTAGATACCTCTCCACTAGTATAAAATAGGATACTAGCTAGATAGGGTGTTTTTAATAGCTTTGGAGCAAGTAAATGGCCCCTTCGTATACATTTAGCAATTACTGTCGGGACTTAATTTCTTTCCAAGTCAAGAAAATTTAGGACATATGTAATCCATATACACGCATGTACAGATCATGTCTATAAATATATAAGACGGGGTTTTAGATTGTTGGGAAGGTAGAGCGCCATAATAGAGTAAAGTGGCATTGTGATGGCATGTGTACAGAACAGAACATTGTGTTGTTTTTGTAGATATTGATAATTAAAGCTATACCTTGTGTTCTGGCATGTTTGTGATCTTCTATCTTATATTCTGGGACACCTTTCGTCTTATTTTGGAGATGAATGGATGCATCCTGAATTCCTAGCTCGAAATGTGAAACTTATGCTACTGCTCCTATATTTTGTAATGGATATGATGGAGAATCTTCGTAGGGAAGTACATTCGTGCTGATCAAGTTTTGGATATAAATTCCTGGAGTGAGTGTAGACAACGGAATATTTTTTTTAATTTTTTTAGGAAACAATAAGATACCATTCCTGCAATAATAATAATAATAACAATAAGATACCATTCCTGAAGATAAAAGATGCATGCTCAATGGTTCTTGATTGGTTTTATGCTTCCTACATCTTTTTCCCCACCCAAAACATAGGAGGGTACGGGTATAAACTCCCAAGCTCGGTAACAATCAACTTTTTGATGGGAATCGACTTTGACTGCTTTTGATGTGAAGGTGGGTTCTGTTTTATCGTTTATGGACAGCAAACGCCCCGGAGTAGTGTTTTATCTTCCAGCACGGAGACTTTTTCATTTTTAACCATAAAAAATAGGATTGATGGTATTCTCAAATGAGATATTGCTAGTAGCGATCGAGACGAGCTGTGAGTTTTTGAGGCTGGGAAATCTACGAGGGAAATGGATGAAGATAATTGCAAGTTGGCAGTGCTGTAGCCAGGATGAAAACCAATAGCAGATGAATTAGTAGTTTCAAGATGAGGAGGAGTTCAAATCAGAGAAAAGTTGAGGAGACACGAAATCCCCACAGGGACAAGGACGTCCCTCTCCAGATGCTCCTAATCTCTCACTATCTTCTCTCACTGATTTCTTCTATTAAACAAAAACAAGTGGATGAGAGCCGTGAGGAATCTGAAAGGCTGCGTGATCACTGCACTCCCCTTCCACTCGTCAATTTTCTCTTTATTTCCCCCTTCTTATCCCTTTTGCACTCTTCTTTTTAGCTTCATATATAATATTTAGTGCTTACCACAGTAACAATTGCATCCTTTTTTCCTTGAAAATTTGACTGTTCAATGAATTATTGGGGGCAAAATACTGGTCGTGTAGAGGCGAATGGTGACGTTTCCCAAGCTCAAAGATCGCAAGAAAATCAGCCCAAACTTGGCAGCAAAGCAAAGACCAGTTTGAGGCTGCTTTGTCTGTTTGCGAGGTGCATGCACTAAGTCGTTAGTTGTCTAAAAGAGTGCCACGTTTTATTCACTCCATGCCTGCTCCATCCATATGGGTCCATTTTTATCCAAGAAGGAGCAACTGATGCCATTCCTCACTCCGATCAGTTTTAAGACTCCTCCGTTTATCTAAAAAGAGAGCACGATGTTCCGCAAGTTGGCATTTTACTATTGGGTGTTACTGTGGAGTGTGGATAATGGATATTGGCTTTATTTATTCCTCTCTCTCCCCCTCCCTCTCCCCCCTTCTTGCTGCTTTCACTTTTTTTTTAATCTTTTATTCTTTGGATTTCATAATTTATATGCGAGCGAGTGAATGACGCTTCATCATCCTCGAACAAAAACAGTACGGAATAAACTAATGGTTCTCGTGAGACAGTGTTGATAAGGCTTGGGCTGAGGTGGAGGCTTTGAATTTGGCACCAGACATGTCGTCGTTTCTACAGAGCAATCTCTATTCTATGAATTCACTTACAGCCACCCCCTCTCCCTCACCCCCTATGCTAGCTATATGTTGCTTTCGGTGTCCATAGTTTATAAATAGCTCTGTCGTCTTTCACCTTGGTAAACTCTAGCTGCCTCTGTGCAACCTAACCCCAACTTATTTATCTACTTTTGAGTGCTGTGCTGTTGTCATGCGGGGGAAATGACGTCGTTCCATTGACATTCATCAAATTTATTGCATTTATTTCAAAGATGAAATTCAACAACATTAATTAGCCAAGACAATGAATTTGCATTGCATTTGGTTTCGTATAATTACAGACAGAAATGTAAGAAAACTTTTGTCTTTTTTAGCATATTTTTTTAAGATTTCAATATTTATTTTTTATTTCTTGTGATATTAATTTCAACCATGTTTTAAGTTACACGAGCCTTTTGCACTGTAATTAGCCTTAATGAAAAATACCACAAATAAAAAGGACTTACTTGTATTTTCAGCTACATGAGAGAAAAAAGGGGGAAAAACTATTAATTGACCATTATCATGTCTTCAACCACCATTGAAATGACACGCACACCACCATAAAAAAAAAACATAACAACACTTCTGGTAAGACATCGGATAAATATGTGTTTACTGTTATAATATTTTCTCTTTAATACCTCATCCATGTATCGAATAATATTATTTATTAGATTTTTTTATATTTTCTAGAATATATAAATAACGATCTGCTTTGAAATATGAGGCGTCCATGTGCAGGATTTCAACTAGGGAATATGTTCAGAATTATTTCTAAGATTAGTCATTCTCATTTGTACACATCAATAGATTTAATTTGATTTTTCTAAAAAAAAATAACCATCGTTTTTATTTAAATTAGATAAAAGAAACAATCAGCTACATTTTACGTAAACGTTTTTTTACCAGGATCCATATAAATAGATGTTGAGATAAATAAAAAGAAGAAGGCTAGGCTAAAAATTAGAAAGGATTTAGGTGTTTCTTTTGGAAACATATTATGTTAATTATATTTATGTTTAATTAAATTATTCTGACATGATATAATTTCAATTTGGAGATAATTTTAGCATATTTATAATCTATTTAGAGATTATTTTTCAAAAAAACATAAATATAATTAAAATAATATATACCTTTTAAAATAATATTTTTAATATTAAAATGATATAAACATAATAAAAAAAACTAATTTAAAACTCTTAAACACTGCAGTAGAAATGCATGCCTTCATCTAGTTGCTACGAGATTGTAAAAGCCTTTTCTAAAACGATGGGAAGGCAGAACAATGGGCCTCTGTGGCCTGTTCTCTCTCTCGTAATTATTATTTAAACTTTAACAGATATTGAACTGTTCTCTTATGGACTGTGTGCGAATGGGTGTATGAACAACTAAGCACCCGTTTGGCATTGCGGTGACATTCATATTTGTCAATCTATTTTTGTATTTAATGTTTGGTAAAAAAGTAAACATAGATTTAAACCATGGGACTCATACTAAATTTTCTCCAAAACACCGTTTAAAGAAAAGCTGGAATTTGATGCTTCTTAATTTGCGATTCATCTTCTGTCAAACGGCGATACACATTTTAAATAGGAAAAATAACCGTTGAAAAAAAAAAAACCTAAAATATCCTCACCATCAATATCAAAGAATCACTCCAGAACACAACACAAGAAACACACTGATAAAAATACAGTCATAAAACACATGAATTGAAAAGATGAAGCTTAATTATTAGGAAAAAAAGAAGAAAAAACCTCAATATCACCAAGAAAGAGGCCAACGATTTCTTCAGTCTCGGTAGACAGAGCATGAGTGAGACATGAGTGCAATGGGTGTAAGAAACTCGAGGTGAGCAACAAAGGAAGAAAGTGAAGAGGAGGATGAGGAGATGAGGAGGAAGAGAGTAGGATGAGGACATGATAAGGAGATGAGGAAAAGAAGAGATAAGGATCTGTGTGTGGGCGGCGCAAGGCAGAGGGAGGGAGATGTGTGTGTGGGGGGAGGGGGGGTAGGAAGTAGGGTTTCCACAGGATGGGTTTTATAATAATAATAATAATAATAATAATAATTAGCATAAAAAAATAATTTTAAAAAAATTCACAAGTAATTTTGGTAACCCTAAAAAATTATATATATATATATATATACCATTTAAAGTAATTTCACAAGTTAAAAGCAATACGAAAAGTTTAGTAACCAAACACTCAAAACTGTTTTTTTTTCAACCTCCAATTCAACCACAGTTTTAACCAAACACTTCACAACTTATTTTGAACTGCAGTAAAAATGTTTTTTTTTAAACTGCTTTTTTTCAACCTCAATCATAAAAACAAAAGCAATACCAAACACACTCTAAGCTGGACCTCGTGGCTACGGCACTTCCAGATTTTGACTATTTTTATTTTAGTCCTGATTGCTTTGAATTTTTTAAAGAAATGTTATTTTCAGAATACATTTTCCACTTAAGAAACTATGAAAAGTGCCAATTTAATTTACACACTCTAAGCTGGAGCTTGTTTCAATTGGATCATCATATGTACACGTTTTGAGGAGTCTGCTTCAATTCAAGATAGGGGAAATCAGGTGCAAAAGAATGTTTTCAACCATAAATATAATGTAAATCCAGCTTGGGTGAGTTTCTTTTCTGAAGTATATGGGATGAAGAAGGCTGAACCATTCCTTGTCCGACAATTCGAAAGAAGTCTTCGATGGCGTCCCAGTCTCCGAAGGCGAATGCTCATTTCTATGGACCTGGCCTGACCCATTGGAAATAAGGCCTTTTTTTTATATTTGACTGCCCGCGTATCCTATTGCACGCGCTTTGCTTGCTTGCCAAAACAAGCAGAGGAATATGCAATTACGGAGACAAGAGTATATGAACCTGTATTGGGCTGTCATCACCGCCAGACCCGTCGGACTAACCATCAGCTCCGTGGGCTCAAGAATTAACGTACGCGTTGGCATTGGTGGTTCAGACTCAGAGTTGTTGACTTGTTGGTGCTCCTAGCCGCGTACCACGTCGTCATTGCTGAGTGGAGTACACCAGCACGAGGGAAGTGATTTGTCATGGGAACACAAAGAAATTCGCCTGCTTACGTCTCTCCATGTATGAAGATGCCACCTCATCACCCCGACCGTACCATAACCACACTCGCCCTTTTTTTACTTTATTAATAGCAAAGGTTGGGCGATTTCCATTCATTGTTTTCCCCCTTAACGACACAGCCTCCTCCTCCTCTTCTTCTCAAATCTTCTCCAGCACTGGCGAATCAATACCCTTTCCCAGCACTTCACATCTCTCTTCTAGGGCCTCGGAATCAAATATATAGAATAATAGATGGGTGGTTGTTTTTCTTCCTCTTTCTTGGGCGAAGATTCAGAGCAAGCTCGTCCTCAAACCGCCAAAGTTATTTCCATTCATGGTGATCTTCGAGAATACAATCTTCCTGCCTTTGTTTCCCAAGTTCTTCAGGCTGAAATTGCTTCCTCCTCCTCTTCATCGTCATCATCTTGGTTTCTCTGCAATTCCGACCTTCTATTATACGATGAATACATTCCTGTCCTGGATTCGGATGTCCCTCTCCAGACCGATCAGATCTATTTTGTGCTTCCTAAATCAAAGCTCCAACACAGGCTGACCTCTTCAGATATGGCAGCTTTGGCAGTCAAAGCTAGCTTAGCCCTTCAAAACTCCTCGAACAAGGACCCCCGTCGCGGAAAGAAGGCCCGGATTTCTCCTGTTTTGTCAGTTAATCCTGATCACCAGGAACATGAGGTTGCCAAAATCAGCTTTGATCGGAAGCCGAAGCCACAGGTCCAGCAGCGGCAGCCAGCTAATCCCATTGTATTTTCAAGATCAGGGTCTGTAAGAAGATTTCAAAAATATACTTCCAGACGAGCAAAATTGGCTGTTCGTTCCTTTAAGCTCAGATTAACCACCATTTACGAAGGGACCGTTCTGTAGTCAAAGATCCATTCATTTCTTTCTCACCTTGATAATGGGAGGAATGCAATCCGATTTTGAAAGAAAACAAAAAAAAAAACTCAGGATTTCGTTAATTCTTTCCTTGCATATTATTTTACCTTTCAATTTGTATCGTATAAATATAGACTCTCTACGTGAAAACAATACACATACCTTTTTTTTCACTTCAGGTGCATACATGGTTTTGATTGTTTGATGATTATTGATTTTCTTACACTGGGATTGCTCTATTTTTTTATGTATATATATATGAAGTTAGAAAATGAGAGTTCTGTCCGGAAAGGTTGCTGCAGGAAAGAGAGAAGGCGAAAATGATACCACCGTTATCTGCCACCAGCTAATGTCCTTCATTTGTTTTTTCTTCTTGCAAAATCTTCACACGGGACTGTCCTGGGTTTTGAAAGTCAAACATACGCGCCGGCGAAGCAACGATATTTATATTGTGATGTTTTTGAAATTTGAAGCTGTTTTTTTATATTTTAATATTAGCATATATAAAAACACCAACAAATAATTATTTAAAATAAAACTTTTAAATGTCTCAAAAACACTTGTCGATCCAAGTGCAATCGGCCTTCACAATCTTCATGCGTAACCTTGACTTTTTGTGACTCATTCATATATATTATAATCACGAGATCGTGCTGCAGCCTTCATTTGCACCAAATCAAACTCACTCCATTTTTGTGTGCATGCTAAGACGGAAATAATTAACTTCAAAATCTGACTTCTTCTTGTGCTCACGCTTTTGGAAAGAAAAAACAAGTACTATGAAAGCTGAAATAGTCAACTCTGCTGACAATTGCATGTAAGAACAAAAACACACACGTCTGCCCTGACCTCTCCCGCCGGCATCCACAAATATTAATTAATTACTGCTCCTCCAAGTACAGGTTTTCATGCAGGCTCTTTAGTGCAGTTGATGTAGGTCAACAAACACTGCCATACACGTGTATGCTCCTGTGATGACGTCACTCGTGCTTGGCTCTTACATGTTCAACGCTGGCTCTAATTCTATACATGGTTTTGTGCTTTCAATTTTTTATTTTTCGACTACACAAACTTCGATTATATTCACGCGTCGTCGTGATGGATATGCACGCGCGTCGTCGTGATGGAAATCATATTTATTTTCAAAGAATCATTCATGCATGGAATTCGTGCCCTCCAGACTGCATATAAGGACAGCAAATTTCAACTTGATGATTCAGTCAAATGATCAACCATACAAGAACCCAGACGCCAATTCTTTCAAACATGCATGCATGCAGTTTTGATGCATTTCTCTTCATCTCCAGGCGCTCCAGATTTCCTTGATAATGCATGGTCAATGCCGTGATTAAATTCATTCTCGAGGGCAATGATGGTATTTTCCTCAAATTCAACTATACATACTACCCTAATGGGTATGAGTGTGCTGTCACGCCAGTCGCCATGGCATGCCCAGCACCGGAGTTACATGTCCGAACCAATTTTAATGAATATGCCCAACACCGGATTTACATGCTTGGATACATGCACCCCATACAGACTTATAGTTTATCTTTAATGGACCCGGGCTCAACATGGGCTAAGGATTTTTTCGACACTCCATACTGGTCCCCCAATATTTTATATCGACTCAATACATATATTAAGTAGAATATAACTTAAAATATTACAATGGTAAAATCACACTTTGATTTTCTCTCTCTAAAAGTACAAGATTCATAGACCGTAGAAGATATATCATGGATTTTTCAAGCCAATTTCTCACCATCTATCAATTCTTAATATTTTTAGCATTTTTTTTAAAGTTTATCTTTCTAAAATATCATCGCAATTTCTCATCATCTGCTACCAATTACTAACCCTTTATGCTTTCCATAACAAGTTACTAAATATCTTGACTATGAAGAATGGATTAACTTGCTTGAACTAAAAAAATATCCACTTATCCAACATATTCACTATATTCTCAAACATTTTGAATCTGAGAACCATTAATTGGTTTCGTATGTGAGAAACTAATAAAAAACCCATCAAATTTTAAAACTTGTTTTGTCATTTCCAAACCATTGTATGACATATAATCAAAACATACTTAGGTAAAGAAACATGATAAATCTATATGTTACCACAAATATTTCTACCCAGCCAAATCTTCAACAACTTACCAATCATGTGAAACTCCTAACTTAAATTGTGTTGGCAATAAAGGGTTAAAATCTGATCTTGCCACCTCGACAAGCCTTTGACACCCTTGACAATATACAACACCTCAGCGCCACAACCACCAACCAGATCGGGCTCCTGTAGATGATCACACTAATCAAGGTAGACTAAACATAATAATAGTCTTAAGAGTCGTTTAAGGGGTTGCTCACGCCATTACTATACCCTTGTATAAAATTGATAATGTCCCCCTCTTAGTTATTGTGAAAGGAACATCAATTATTGTAACCATAATCCATGTCTAACTCTTAAGAGCCTAACAAACAAAGGACTAAAAGAATATTTATACACAAGTATACCAAGGAGAATGATTACAACCCTATCAATGAAGGGGTTCTCCCTTGTCCAAACGAGTATTGAATAATCAACTCCATAAGCATTATATTTCTATAAAAATAAGTTTGATCAACTATAATGGCTTATATGACCTAAGAGAGCTTGTATAAAATGTATGTGGTAGCTTAAAGTTGGTCATCTAGGATAATAACTCAATGTGAAAATTTCTCCCCATAACCTTCTAGCTTTTGCTAGTGTATGGTATAATAATTTAGAGCCAAGTTCTATTGATGGGTTTAGTGACCTATGTGTTAGGCTAGGAGCACATTTCAACACTGCCATACCTGCCAAGAAATCTTCATGAAACTATTTTATGTTACCCAACAAGAGGTCAACCCTACACAAGCATATTTGAAGAGGTTCAATAAGAAGATGCTTAAAATAAAAGCATTACACGAGTTAGTAGCTTTATAGGCCTTGATAATAAAGCTAGGAGAAAATTTTATGCTTGATACCTTTCACGTAAAATCATTATCCTAATAAATATGAAAGCTTAAGAAAAAAACCATGAGGGATTAATCCATGGTCATTTGGTGTATCATAAAGATCACTCATTTGAAGTTATTAGAGAAATCAAAATAAACATCTTAACACCATCTCTAAAACATGATACTCTTAAAAACCTCTTCTGAACTTATCACCAAGATCACTTTAGGATGTATAATCCTCAATAGTAATGTAAGTTTATTTTTGAAATAAAAATAATTCATCTATGACATTTTATATCTACATATCTTCGGTGAGAGCTTTCAGATATTTTTCAAGGTTAGGATTGACTTGATCTCCATAAGGATATCATGAATTCACTAGGGGTTGATTTGGGACCCCTATTCATTCGAGGTTGATTCAAGATCCATCATTATCTATATGATACTTATGAGCCTCTTACTAATTTGCTAAGGTTTTATATGTGATCTCTTATTCTCTAGGTGATATTGTTAAATCCTTGAAGTTTATTATAGTTCAATTGACTCCCATAATCTGGCCATTTACATCCTGCCCCTTTTTATACTAGTTCAATTTAGTATCCCAACTAAATGAAACTCTAATCTAACTAATTTTAGCTAATTACAACAGAAATGCAATAACTTTATTTGGAACTAACTAACTAATTTGTAACTAACTGATTATCTCAACAGATATCTAGTATGGTATCCAGATTAGTGAACTGGGAAGATGTGGCCTCAAAGGTGACTGTCGAATCTTTGTTTCAGCCTGTAGTAATTGAAGTCCAATACTTGTGCTTCGGGAGGCGAGGCCCAAAGTGTTTTTTGCTCGGAGTCAAAAAGCTCCTGCCTGCTACAGGCTACAGGCTACAGCACAAGGGCTGCGTCAAAATGCAATATACACCAAGGAGAATGTTTTGGAGTTAATGCAAAAGTCAAATGGATGCGTAAATTTTCAATCAATATTCACTTTTAAGAGAAACAGGATGCAACTGTTCGCCCCTACAAGCTTCCCACTAACCCTTCCTAATTACGTGGCATGTTGAACTTTAACAGCAGAAACTATACTTGTCCCCCATGTAAAAGCCAGTTTGTACCCAACCGCATCGACATTTGTCACTCTCATGACAAATTCATGTTTTTGCCCTACTTTTGTAATGTATAGTCAGCTAATATTTACACAGCCTGGCCATAATTAGTCTCCATAACGCCAAAAAGAATCCTGTGTAATATTATATCATGGAGTCATATATAATTTACATTAAATTCAAATAAAATGAGCGATAAAGCAAAGAGAGATTCCATCCTCCACTCACTATAGGTGCGGGCACTGGATTTTGCTCCTCAACCCCGATTGTTCATATAAATATACATGCATGCATACTATATTACGAACAAAGAGGAAAAAAAGAAAGTCAGTAAGAAATCTATTATATTCCGTGGTGGGAATGGAATGTAAAGGCATCCATTCGAACAGTATATACACCACAGATAAGTTAATTAAAATATCTATATTAATATATGTATGTATGTGGACTAAGACGACGAGGTAGAATGATGATGATGAGGTAGAGCCACCTAATTCTGCATGCCATGAATGTGAATGAAGCCACGCGTTCGATTGATCGGAGCAGACACATTTGAAAGGGGGGGGCAATGACATGATTGCAACCCATGATAAAAAAAAAACAAAAGGCAGGCTTTGCTTTTCATAAAGGAAAGAGGAATATATTATGTGGGGGGGAAGATCCTGTCATTTTGTTTTGTTCCTGCAATTAGTAGACATAAAAAGTGCAGATGCTCTTTCCCGGCGCAGCTGGTTGGATGCAAAGCTGAGAAAATTGTTTTTTTTCTTCAATAGCAGCACTATATCGAACGTTTATAGTTTCTTTTCAGATTTTTAGCATTATATCTTGACGTCTTTATAAAATTAATGGCTTCTTCTTTTTGTTTTAAAAAAGCATGCTATTTTGTTGCTGTGTCTGCGAGTGCTCGCATTTTATGCATGCCATAACCTTTTCCAAGGTGGAGAGGAAAGTAAATAGTGGTGGGAAGCCTTGAATTATTGAATAATCAAAGCTAAAAAGGTACCAAAGCGTGCAAAATCCAAGTCTGTGGGCCAAAATGTTCTGGACATGATTGCAATGGCTTCGTTTTTCTCATACTCTCTTCTCTATTTCCCGGGGACTCGACCAACTTTACCACATGTTCAGAAAGAAACCTAGCTAGCTTCGCCACCTTTTAATTTTCCAGTGGCATCAAAACATTGTTTAGTTTGAATTTCATGGTAACCTTATTGTTCTAAACAATCATACAAACCAAAAGCATATATAACCTCGCATTCACACGCCCATACATGCACACTGATAAAGAAATTCATCTTAATTGGAACCATGATTATGCATGCCTGCATTAATGATTATGATGAGTACTTCTTTGTGTTGGCAGATCTACTAAAACTTGCTTAACTTTATGCGATCCTTTTTTTATTAGTGCTTTTAAAACACCATACAGAGTTATTATTATTAAACTAGAAGAAGCATTTGATTATGTTTCATTAACTTCCTGTAACCGGTTGGTCACCCTATTGTCTTTTTTAGAATCTGGGATTATTAGAAAAATCACTAACGTAGAAAATAACTCAGGAAAAGGAAGGGCACCATGGAGTTCAAACGCGCTGGAGCGGTGAATGAAAGATATGTTAAAACCCATAGCCATGTAGCCAGGGGAAAAAAAGAGAGAAGAAAAATGCACAGCGAATCCCTCAATAATTGCTTTGTTAAGTAGCAGTTTAGAGGCAATTATTGTGAACTTGATTGATCCATTAGAGTCTCTATTATGGACACCAATGAATTTGTATTGTGAAATCTTGGGGTGAAAGTTAGCAATCATATAATTAAAGAGACTGGTGCCGGGCCGGGGAGGGGAACATCAGGTCAGGTCGATATCTTTGATAGCAGGAAATGGTTGGGACAGGGCAAGATTAGTGGGGTCTAATCATTGCCTCGTGCATGCCATCTCAACATCTATTCCAACCAAGTTTGTAGATTTTTTATATAATATAAATTTAAATGGTAAAATTAAATTATAAAATAGTTACTTGATTTTTTAATTACTTATATATTAACAATTTCAATCAAATATAAATTAACAATATAAAAGTAATTAAAAATATTCACATGTTTATAAATATGTAGAAGGTCTTTTAAAGTACCCATCACACTTACCATCTCATTAATAATATGTAAGAGAAATTTATCTTTCATTAATGCCATCAAGAATAAAAAACAATTTCTAGTGATTTTCCCTATAAACAATAAGGTTTATGGGTTATAATTACTTTCTGAATCACCTAAGCAAGTGGTTAAAAACTTCTTCCATGCTAAAAATAACATGTATATATTTGAGATTAAATCTCAAGAACAAATATTTTTATCATTTGAATTTAAGGTCTTTTAAGTAATTCATTGTCTTTTTTATAAAAATACCACCTTTATCATCACATGATCTTTAAATCCCCTTGTTTAAGACTATTTTTACAAGTATTGAACCTTTCCTAATTAGCTTGGTGTTTCTTGATTTAAAGAGAAGAAAGCTGATTATTTAAACATATTGATCAACTATTATCCAAACACCAAATAACCATTTATTTTAATATTTTTGGTTTTTGAGAGCATCATCAATGGTGTTGTCTATAGAAAAACTTCTAAAAAGTTATAAATAAATCTATTATTTTAGTGCTTTGCCTAATTATCATCATTAATGATCGAAATTAAGGATACTTTTGGAATACGACGAGTTTATAATCTTCTTGTCATAACAAATACTCTTAGCCCCTACACACTTAATCCTTCAACAACTTATGGAACATGTATAACTCCTCCCTTGAGCAATAATAAGAAAATTAAAAACGAGAGAAAACCTATATCATTGAGTCACAATCTCTCTTCAGCAAGTTGTTGCATCTATCCACTTATTTTTTTGGTAGCATTCCCCACTAGGTGTTTATAGATGATTACATTATCTAGAAAAATATATACAAAATGATCAAATTAAAGGTCTTTAACCTCAAGGGTCATCAAGACATTTTAATGAGCATATATGAACTTATGGTATTCGGGCATGTAATGGTTTTTCTAGGGGTTCATATGGGCAATGAAAGAAGAAGATTGTCCGTGTATCACATCATCTTACACCAGAGACTTCAAGATCTCCTACACTTAACAAGCATAGGAGTGACAAACATCTAGAAGAAACATTCATCTAGAGAGATGTCTAAATTTGCCACCAAATTAATGATTCTTCTTTATTCAATCTTATGCTTAACACTTGTATACCTAAAGACCATATCACCATTAAAAATGGCTTTTGATAACTATAATGAGCACATAAATCCTAGAAAACATGTATAGAATATAAACAATAGTCTAGAGCTAGTCATTCAAAATAACTATGTCATGTGCAAGATTTTTCCTATGATATTCAAATATTCAATAAAAGTATGGTACAACACTTGAAATCAAGTTCAATTACAAGTCTTAGTGATATAAATGCCAAACTAGCAACATGTTTTAGTACCTAAAGACTATATCACCATTAAAATGACTTTAGATAACTATAATGAGCTCATAAATCCTAGGAAACATGTATAGAATACAAGCAATAGTCTGGAGCTCGTCATTCATGATAACCATGTCATATGCAAGATCTTTCCTATGATATTCAAATATTCAATAAAAATATGGTACAACACTGGAAGTCAGTTTCAATTACAAGTCTTAGTGATCTAAATGCCAAACTGGCAGCACATTTTAGTACATGTATTCTAGACATAAAGAGTTCTACCAAACTCTTTAAAATCACTCAAGTGGAGGAAAAATCTACAATTTATGTATGATATTTGTTTTTTTATTTTTATAAAGACAATGGATATGACACTGAGGACCACAATGTCTTGAAGAAGAAAGTTGAAAGACCAATAGTTAAGGGCTATCTTTACTAGTTTCTAATGAAGGGTAAAGTAATATAGGTTTAGTGAACATGTCAAACCTAAAACACCGGGGTTTGACTATTATGTGTTAGAACTTGGACTCTCTAGACTAGCAATAATATAGACATGTTAAACAACAATATCTCTCTTTCTAGAACAATCACATTGATTTTCTATATGACAGGTACCAATCTCTTTACATCTATAAATATGCATAAGATCTCTTAAAAGACATAGAAGACTTAACATCTCATTAATGATATCTAATGAAAAATTGTCCCCCATTAATGTCATCAAGAACAAAAAACTTTCCAATCTTTTTTTCTTTTAGAAATGACAAGGTTTGGGGGCTATAAATACTCTTTCAACCACCCAGGTAGTAAGTTTAAAACTTCTTTTATCCTAAATAACTTGTTTATATTTTAGAGCATTAATCATCTTAAAACTCAAAATCAAACATTTTTTTGGTTCTTGAATTTAAGGTTCTTTTAAGTCATTCATTGTTTTTCTCATAAAGACACCGATTTTATTATAGGAGGACCTTTAAATCCCTCTAATTAGGATTGTTTTTTCATGTATTGAAGTTTGCACCATTAGCTTGATGTCTCTTGATCTAAAGAGAATAAGGTTAATTATGTGAACATGTTGATTAATCACTATACAGACACCAAATAACCATTTACTTTAATATAATAGATTTTTAAAACATCATTAAGAAGGAGAATAACTAAAAGAGACCGTCACAGTCACACAAAGTAAGAAAAAAAAGGTGTTTAAGTGGCATTGTCGATTGGTAATTTAAAAATGCAGGTTAGGGTTAAGAAAGATGAGTTAATTTGGAAGTATTTATACCTTGTATAAACTCGTAAACTCAATATAATTTTATTGTTTTTGCACGAATCAAATTTGTTTCGTTCAATTTTAAAATTCTTAACGATTTTGCATGTTAGATACATATTGGTTTATACAATTATATGATTTTACAAGTGAATTCGTGATTTTGACAGCAATAAGTCCAATACTATTACATTGTAGATCAAGATTGCAACATTTTAAAAAAAAAGTATTTGCATGAAAATTAAAAAGTGAAGAAAAATGTTTGGATTATTGGTATTTAGTGGTGTGGAAGAAAAAGGAAAAAAGAAAAAGAACAAAACAAAACCAAACCAAAATAGTGTTACCATTTCTTGGTGGGAGGGAAATGAAATGAGAGATAAATAATTAGTAGTTTATTATTTTAATGTAGATATTAAACTTGATTCGATGAGTTAATATGAAAAAAATGTAATTTGAAATATAATCAATTATAACTTTAAGTTAAAAAATATATATAAATCTACTTTGATTTGATTGAGTTTTTAGTAATTTATGATTTAAAATTTAATTTAGATGGGATTATAAGTTTAATAAAAAAAAAACAACGATATTGAATTTTTGGCAATTCAAAAGTCATTCAAATTTATTTGCTGAGTGAAATAAAAAAGTTCAATTTCTTAGAACAAAACGTAAATTTGACTAAAATAATTGATTAATCCGATAATCTCTAAATTAGCCCACCCTTTTCTGATCTTAGAATCGTGGTTTTTATCCTTCTTTCACAATCCAAGAAGTCATATCACGCGCAGCGCCCTCACAAGTGCTTCCAAGAGCGGACCCCACATTCCCTCGTGGGCAGAATTATTGCCCCCGTTTCCAGGGCCCGCCCACCCCCACCACCCTTTTTGCCTTTGCTCCCTCTGCTTCTGCTTATTTAATGGCTCTTCGACTCCCTCGCCTCCTCGTAACTATATTCCATCTCTTCCCTTTAACCACCACCACCACCACCACCACCACCAACTCTTTCCTCGTCTTCTTTTAGCTTTCCAGTCTAAGTAGTAATAATATGCTCTCGCAGCACCCATAGGTATCATCCTACCTGCTGTAAAATACATTAACTAATTATATAACTATAATATTCTCCCACTCAAATATATAACTACAGAGTACGAGTCCTATATTCTCCATTTCTAGCTAGCTTGCTAATGCTTATATATTTACCTTGTGGCAGTATAGATAGATAGATTTCTAGGATCGATTTGTTCAGCAATATATAAATCTATAGAAGATGAGGATGATGATAGATTTGGGCAACCAAAGAGGTATGGTCCCTATAATGGACACCCCGACCTCCGTAGATTGTGGTAGGGATGTGAGGTTCCGCAGGTCCTTCAGGTCTCTCGTGGAGTGTATGGTCCCTGCCTGCTGTGGCTTTCAAGCATCTGCAGATTCCCTTGCCAGTGACTCTACCGATGATCGTTACATGTCATCATCACCTTCCACCACCACCGTAACAGGCACCTTTTTCGGTTACAGGAAAGGTCGGGTGAGTTTTTGCCTCCAAGACCACGCGCGTAGCTCTCCTCTCTTACTGCTAGAATTTGCTGTCCCCACAGCCTACCTTGCAAAGGAGATGCAGCACGGGTTGCTCCGCCTAGCACTGGAGTGCTGCCACCCAAGGCAAAATGATTCCCAAAAGGAGCGCTGCTCTCTCTTTAAAGTGCCAGTTTGGTCCATGTACTGCAATGGAAGGAAGGTTGGTTTTGCTATTCGGAGGCAGATGAGTGTGAGCGATGTGGCTGTTCTCAAACTCATGCAGTCTGTCTCCGTTGGTGCTGGTGTTTTGCCATTGGCAGCCGGGGAGGCCGGCGACCTCCTCATGTACTTGCGAGCCAGTTTCGAGCGAGTTGTTGGCTCTGCTGATTCCGAGTCCTTTCACATGATTAATCCTGTTGGCAGTTCTGGACAAGAACTCTCTGTATTTCTCCTGCGATCATGACAATAGAATCTATATATCCAGCACCACCTAATTTCTACCAGGATTCTATTCTCTATATAATGCATATATAAATTATTAATTGGGATTTGTATTTCTATAAACTGTGATGAATGATCAATTGCCTTAATGCAGTACTTACTGTGATATGTGTAAACCTCTCGTTAAATAATTCACATCTAGTTAGTGTACTACCCGGCACCCATTATTGCAATATTCCAAATCTACTCCATTTCGTTTCTATCATCTATAGCCAGTCGCCTTCCTTTCTCTGATCGCCCCACTGCTAATCCTGCAACGCTGACAATAATTTTGCATATTGCCACAACCCTTATTGTATAAACTAATTGGGTCCTGGTATTTCCCTGAAATACTAAAATGAAGCTTGATTTTCCAGGGCTACTGGAGCAATAATACAGAACAAGTGAAGCACTTTTGAGCAATTCTATAGTTGGCTTTCGGTTTCCTTGATCAAGTTGTTAAGACTTGCAAGAATTTAACAAACCAGCAATTGTATAACAGTTTAGCGGCATGACAAATCCAATCTTCTCCATTCTATAGATGAACTTGATTGAATGAGCAAGTTGCCTAACATGCATAATCCCTATCAATCTCCTATTGTGTGCGTGTGTGTGTCAAATTTGGATTAATAATTGCTTGAGAAAAATAGATCGATTGCCAAGCTAGAACTTATGCCATCAACACATCACTTGGGTTGGGCATGACTTGTAAAAGAGATCAGTTAACGCAACAAAAATGGTAGCTTATTAATAATGGGATTCGAGATAAACTAAGGCCATATGAATTGATGATGATCAGAACAGAAGGAATGCTTGGAGATTTTAATGGACGGATTCCTATCTGTAAAGGAATGCTCGGAGATTTTTTGGACGGATTCCTATCTATAATGCACTCTAGGCTCAGTAGCCTTGTCCATGTAAAAACGATAATGCACTCTAGGCTCAGTAGCCTTGTCCATGTAAAAACGATAATGCACTCTAGGCTCAGTAGCCTTGTCCATGTAAAAACGATAATGCACTCTAGGCTCAGTAGCCTTGTCCATGTAAAAACGATAATGCACTCTAGGCTCAGTAGCCTTGTCCATGCATGCATCAAGCATTTCATTGACTATTGTTTTGCTGTTTAGTGCGAGATTCTACGAACCAGAGCTGGCATAACAATATCGGCATGGGAAGAAAATAAAAACAAATGAGAAAGATAGACCAAATTTACAAGGCTAGTGAAGAACACACTATTTTTCATTTAGCTTTGGAAAGGATGGCACGGGGCAAGATCTAATGGTCCAATTCATTATTCATCCTTAGTTTGCTCGCACGAGATTTGTAATTAACTAACATGGGTAGAGGCTGAGTTGTCCCATGAAAGCGTCATCTCTGGCCTCTAGTTCCTATCGATATACCCAGGAAAGAATCAGTAGAGATTTATTTGCATTTATCACGACATCTACGTTGCAACGTGATTGACCGTTGGACTGAATACCACTTTAATTATTAACCGGCCGACTCTTTAGATTTCGGAGGGATGTTGCTGGTTGTAGCTAGTGGAGTAGTGGTGGCTAGATGACGATGATGGTGAGTTCCAGCAAGGTTGTGATTGTTTTGTTCGTGTCCCCTACAGAAGACTTCTCCTACGGATCCTGGGCACCTGTCAAATAAAGGAAGATTATGCTGGATAAGATGGGAATATCATATGGACATGCACACGGGTGGTTATGGCGTGGTTTCCGACATAAGGGCTCCACACCCTCACGCCCATCTCATCTCACTAGGGTGTCACCTTTCTGGAATTGAATCGAAGCCCAAGCTCCAGAGACGTCCAGTACGCTAATTCGATGTTTACGTAATAATGGGCTTAAAGTACGCTCCCTGCTTCAAGATCCTTAACAGTTCAAGGATGGGCCTCTGCTTTCCTCCGATCCTGCACCGGCCCACTAATACTCTAATCCATCTTGTCTCTTCGGTTTTTCTACTAATGGGCTCGTTTTACCTTGCCAATGAAAGATTGGGTGCACAGCCTATGCCAAAGCTATCTATTAAAAACGAAGCTAAATCGCGTCGTATAAACATGGTTGCGGTAGACTCATTATTGTAGATTATAATAGTATAATTATAGTTTTTTTCTTAGTGTATTGAAATTTAACTTTTGTTCTAAGAGGTATTTTTCGACTTTTTCTAGGAACTAGTTTGAAATTATCTGATTGTTGGAGGATATTTTTATATTTTTTGCATATTAAAACTACTAATTTACCCCGAAAGCAGACAACAAAATAAAAAAAGGTCAACGATATTTTCAGTTTTATACGTTGATCGTGAACAATAAAATCACTTCTTTACCCGCACATGGGACAAAAATAGTGCGCTGACAATGAGAGTATATTTTATTTTTATGTTTTGGTGAACAATAAAAATACTAGAATACACTCAAAAAAGAAAAAATAAACACTGAGGCCAGGGGCAAAATAATATTTTGATAGCAGGTTTTTGTTATTATTTCCGGTTTGGGGGGTGTTTAAGAAGTTTCGTGTTTATTTATTATTTTTTTATTTACCCGCAGACATGTCTGCTGGATGCGTCTGTCGTTGCCTCCATTACATGCCTTTCGGGCACTATTGATTGTTCACATGCAGTACAATGTCCTCTTTCATATGATGATGCACGTGTCAATAGAAGGTGGATGAACAATCATCAGTGGTCGATTTTGTTGTTTTTGTACCTTCTCTCTCTTGTATCATCAAAATACATCCCAATCCTTGATCTTTTTCTTTTTGCCCTCATTGCTTATACAAAAGTTTTGGTAATTGATTATATATTTTGTTTTTTATTTGACCCTTATTCTTTTAATTTTTAGTTTGATTTTAATTTCTTTAATTCTTTTTATACTTCTTGGACAATCTTTATTATTTGTCCATACTTATGTGTTTATGCTTTGAATTGTTTTTTGATTTCTCCCATTTTGATTGTTTTGTTCGGTTTAATCTCTAAATTTAAATTTATGTTGATGATCAATTTAAAATTAATATTTTTTTCCCTTTGTTCTTTTTTTTTTCCTATTACTTTTATTTGTTTTTCAGACTAGATAATTTTTGATTTATTCTCATAATATTTATTTTGATTTTGTTTTTTTTTCTCTTTTGTTAAAGTTTTCTGTTTTTTTTTATTTTTCAAGATAATTTCATGGTTTTTATTTTTTATGCAATAATAATGATAAGTTTAGCGATTGTTTTTTTAATTGTAAAAGTTTTTTTTTCCATGTTAATATGTATATGCTCTTAGTTTTGGTTTTTAATTTTTATTATTTTGTCTTTTGCTAAGGTTGTGTTTTTATTCAATTTATCCTTAAGTTTTAATTTCTGTTGGTGATTATTTGAAAATTGATAGTTCTTTTTTTTCCCTTTGTTATTTTATCTTCAAGTCAAATGTTTTTTTTCTAAGCTAATAATATTTATTTTCATTTTTTTCATTCATTTTTTTTTGCTCTTTTGTTAAAGTTTTTAGGTTTTTTATATTCTTGGGGGTACTTTTGTTATTTCCATTATTCACACAATAATAATAACAATTTTTTTTTGTACTTGCTCTTTTGTTAAAGTTTTGAGTTTTTTTATTCAACGAGGTAATTTAATAATTTTTATTGTTTTAGTAGTAATAGTAATAATCATTTTAGATGTTATGATCATGGTAATAATAATGATATTATTAATCATAATGATATAACAATAATAATTTATTATAATGATTATAGTGCTTATGGTATTAATAATTACGACTTTAATGATAATAATAATAATAACTCATAAAATAATATAAAGAATACCAATAATGACAACAATAATGATAATAATACTAATTATAATTTAAATAATATGAATAAAAATAATGATGTTGATTATCATAATAATTATTGTCGTAATAATGTCAGCGATAATAAAAATAATGAGCGCGGGCAAATAGCTCGTTTATATATAAACCCTGGATGGGGGTGAATTAACAAGAAGTTAAATAGCATGGGGTGAATCGAATGGCATGGAACACTGCATGAAATATGAAAGGAGGAGTTAATCTTGATGAGTAGTAAATATAGTTAAATGTTTTATTATAAACCCGGCCCTATGTTACGGAAGCTGCTGTTAACAGCGGCAATCCACACCCGACTGGTAGACTTTTCAAGGACATCGACTTGCTTGGGTTCTGGAATAACGTTCACAATGCCTTGGCCATGCATGTGTGTAGACTAGCTAGAAGCTTGAGTTTCTTGAACTTCCTTACAATAAGTAATTAAACATAATGGAAAACACCATGCTCTATGCTATGCTGTATGTTCCTCTGTGTTCCTACAGCGTTTGGTAATGCTGTTGGTTTTTGAATCACACTGTAATTCTTTCGATGTTTTTGAATCACACTAGTAGAAGGGAGCCTTGGTTCAAAGCAAAATTGGGAGAAGAACCTCCTCCTTCACTGGTTTTCTTGGCCACCAGGTGCGAACAGTTTAAGACACTAGAGATCTTTTTGTTATTTACAGAATTCTGAAATGCCAATTTTCTTGCAAGTTCATTTTGCATCAAACTGCACTGCTATTAGTGGTGTTGTGGTACTAGAATTCCACGAGCCAGTCATTTTTACTTGATGATTTTGTCAATAACTGCTAGCTATATCAATCTTGAAGATGCTCAGGTAAAAAACTTCAATGTCAAATCAAGAATTGCTGGTTACGAAGACATCAAAGGTTAAGAAAAGATTAAAAAGAAAAGAAAAATGGAAATGCATTATTTGATGGGCTATATGATGGGTAGAGGGCCAAAAGTGCAGATGAAAAAAGAAACGGCTGGCTGTTGTGTATGAATCTGGTATATAAATATGAAGGCATTTTAGCTATGATTTTGCAGTCTTACAATGTGACGATCAGCATTTTGGAATCTTCATCCAACATATCAACGTGGTTCAACCATTCTAGCTCAGAAATTTGCTTAAGCAATGACATGCATAGCATTCAAGATTTTGAACTGTCAAAAATTATACTCGTGCCCACCAAAAATAAAAAAGGATCGGAAGGCCCAGGTAGATTGATCTGGTCACTGGCTGCATATCTGGTGGTAGATGCATATTATTTCTGAGCTCTGGTTAATCAACCATTGGTGGTGTTTAACAAAAACACTAGCGGTTTTTTATATGCTTCACGTTTGTACAGAAATGAGACCCGCGGGACTCTTCGTTCAGATGTGTTAACAAACACATTTGATTGCAAGACAATCAGAAGCTGGGTTTAAATCTCCATCCACGGTGGGATTCTGTCAAAGCCCACTTAAATGGGTTCTCCGGGCAATCCACACAAATCCTCCTCCTTCAAAACATTTTGCATAAGCTTACGCAATGGCAAGATCCAGAATCATATAGCCTAGTAGACTTTGTTTCACCCTCCGATTTTTTATGTTTATGTATAAATGTATGAATTACCGTCGAATTTCTGTAAATTATAGCATCATGCTGTACCCTATTGTTTAAAATACCTAACGATTGTAATGTACTTACACCATGTTAGAACCTCGAGGTTGGGTTTTACTCATTGGAGAGGCTCAAGAGGAGCAATTGCACTGTTGTAATACTTATGTAACTAACAACCGCAACATGTTTTTATACTGTGTGCCTTTAAAACCTGGAATTCCCTTGTTTAAGGACAATCACCACCGGCTGGAATAGATATCGGTGGTAATCGGTATCCTTAGGAAAAATTTGGAACTTTTATGTACACGGGTTGTAAGCTGGAGCAATCAAAAGTAGTGATAATGACACTCTTGGGAACATTTTGCGTTAAGAAAGTACATTTCTGGTTTACAGATGATGTCTGATATAAAATGTAATAGCTAATGCCAACAACGTTGGCATGTCTGAGAAAACGTAATGGCTTAAATATTGATGTGAATTGAAACGTGCTGCTATTCATCTACCGGCCACTGTCTAAAGACCTAGAGCGATTGAGCTCATCCGATGGATCCCAGTCCAAAGAAGACGAGAGGATCTTAGACAGCATCATGAAAACTTGAGGCATTGAAGGTCGTGTATTGAGATCATGCTCGACACAGCCTCTAGCCAGTTGGGCCATTGAGAAAGCTAGGTCCAAGGGGTACTCGTCTCTTAGGCAAGGGTCCAGGAAGGCAGAGAGTTTTTCTCTCACATTGTCCCCCTCAAGCACACGCACTATCATTACAGAGAGCAAGTCGTCTCCTGCACTCTTGTCAATAGCAGTGGGAGCTGCTTCCTTCCCAGATAAGAGCTCCAACATCACAACCCCGAATGCAAAAACATCTAATTTCGGGGTGATAACTCCATTCTCGATGTACTCGGGGGCCAAATAACCTTGAGTGCCTACCACATGTCTTGTCAGTTGCAGTCCACCATCTTGGTCATTTTCCAGTGTTCTTGCCAACCCGAAATTAGCAACCTTGGCTCTCATGTTGGCATCCAGAAGAATGTTACTGGTCTTCAAGTTCTTATGGATATAGGACGGGTTGGTGTAGTTGTGAAGGTAATTGAGGCCATCAGCCACATCGTAGGCAATCCGAACTCTCTGCTTCCAAGCGAGAATTCGGTATGTGCTGTTAGAGTGAAGCCAATCTGTGAGAGAGCCATTTTCGGCGTACTCATAAACAAGGTAGGTGTTTCCCTCATGTAAGCAGAAACCAGAGAGCCTGATGACGTTGGAATGGTTGATCATCTTCAAAATGTTGATCTCGCTGGAAACATCTCCTTTCACTACCTTGACTGCGGCTGTGTCGCCCTTGAAAGATCCCCTATAAACCGAGCCCTTGATCAGATTAGCTTGGGCGAAGTACCCGGTGGCGATCTGTAAGCCCTCGTATTTGTAGACAGTCAAGGACTCAACAGCATATCGGGCGTCATGAGAAGAGAGAGACCAAGACTTGTTATTGGAGACTGGGAGTGCAGTGAAATCAGTAGAGTCTGATGGCAGTGTTTTGGGTTCTAAAGTCGAGACAGGCTTGTGTTGCTTACGAGATTTGCGGTGCCAAAACAGAAATCCAAACGCAGCAAATAGAAGAATGAGCAAAGCAGCTCCTATCCCAACACCCACATACAAGGCTTTGTGATCGGAAGAGCCCCCAACGGAAACACTTGGAGTCTGCGGAGATGGTGCGGCAGGCGGAGGGGCTACCAATGGCTGTTCAATTCTGGTGGGCTCAGTGGTCAGAGGAACCAGAATAGGAGTGAAGGGGAAAATGATATTGGAGGACGACAGCTTGTTTGCATCAAGTACCCTCTGCTCGTCAACGCCAAATAGCTGGGCAATGGAAGAGATGGAATCGCCCCAGGTGGCCATGTAGGTGAGCAAGTAGTTGACCCCTGAAGAATTCTGGTTGGAAGTTGGGCAAGCACACCTCAGGGGTATTTGGAGATCGAGACCGACTGACAGATTCCGATCGCCGTAGGAATTCTGAGACATCAAGGACTGGCATGTAGTGAGGCCTTGATAGGTGTTGTTGGCCACGGTAAAGTAAGTTTCGGATTCGTCCTTGAGCTGATAGGTGGAATTGTGCTGGTAATATTGACGGCTATAACAGGAGCAATTGACTGGAACCACGACCTGGGAGTTGGTGGGAATAGGGGCAGTGTCCGAGGAGAGGTTGTTGATGGAGGCGATGAGAGTGGCAGATAGTGGGACGCCTAAAAGATAGGCAATAAGGACAGGAGAGTTGTAGGGAGGCATAGATCGGAAGGTGAGGTAGGATTGGCATGATGATTGAACTCCGTTGCACAGATATCCTTTGGTCGTTTCATTGAAGGCATTGTTATAGCAGTCCATTTGGTGGTTGGCTAAATATGTTTGTTGCCCTTGTACTCCTGCTGGTGAAAGCAGCACCACCACACACAGGTACAGTTTAAGAAAGTCCATGGAGCAGGAGCTCAGATGAGGGATGGATGGATGGATCAAACAACTCAAGATCTGGTAAATCACTAATTAATCAATTCTGTGGCTGAATAATGAATATATAGTTAACAAGGGGATTGGATCCGGGTGGAAAGAGTTAGTTTCAGGAAGAAGATAAAAGTTTTTTCTTTGGTTTTGAGTCTTGGCTATGGATATCGACTCCACCTACTCATCGAGAACAAGGAAAGGAAGGAAGGGATTTGCGTTCAACAATGGACGGAGAGGGAGAGGGAGAGGACTTGGAAATTATGGATCCAAAAGTCAAGTCAATAATATAAACGCGTTAGCTAGTCCCCGTCTTTCCTGTCAAACAAAATATTTCGCCAGCAGGGTCATGGTGCGGCGGTCAAGATTCTCTTTTTCTCTCACTCCAAGCTTTTCAAGCAGGTCTGTTATCTTATCACTAGATAATTGCCCGCGGATATTTTTTTGTATATAATTTAACATAATTAAATCTACAACGATAAATTTATATGATATAAGTAAATAAAAATTATAGATTAAAAAAAAAATATTTAAAATTTTGAGTTGAGTTTGTCACGTAAGCATAGATTACATTTTTTAGAATATAGGTATTGCGTCATAAACGACCACAAAAGAGCGCGCACTAACATTAGAAAAAAGAGCAACATATTTGCATAAGAAAAAAAACCAATTACTGAAATCATTGTTGTGCAGATAATAAAATTATAAAAATCAATTAATAGAAAGAGCAAATTAAAAAAAAAAGGAAAAGGAAGCAATATTAATTTAAAATATTATCACAATAGCAATATCGGAGTCTTAATATCTAAAATTATTATTGCCGCTAGAATAAAAATAAAGAAAATTATTAAATTATACTGAGGAAAAAAAATAAAAAGCATGAACAAAATAACAAGCAAGAAAAACAAATTAAAAACTATTATTATTATTATCATTATTATTATTATTATCATGAAAGAATAAATAATCACTATTATTATAATAATAGAATACATAATCACTATTATTATAATATTAATAAGAATCACTATTATTATTATTCTTATTATAATTATTATTATTATGTTAATAATGAAAGAAACATAAATAAATGAAAGATAAAAAATATTCCAGAAACTTTAACAAAAGATAAAAAAAAATTAAAAAAAAATATCATTGCTATTACTGGAAAAAATAAAATAAATTAAATTATCGGGAGGGAAAAAAAATAACAAAAGAGCAAGCATGAAAAATAATTAAATCATGATTATTATTATTATTATTATTATTGTTGTTGTTGTTGTTGTGTTAAATACACTTATACATGGACAAAAGTAGGGATTAAAAAACATAAAAGTGTAAGGGCTGAAATGAAAATCAAATATAAAGGGATTAAATTACAAAATTAAAAGTCAAAGGGCTGAAATGCAACTTACATTTATTGTAAATTGAAATCAGAGGACAAAATTGCAAAAATCAGAACTTTTGTATCGAATTGATTGAGTTATATACAGGCAACCCGGAAATTGAAAGTAGAAGGACCGAAGTGCAACTTTCACATTCAATCAATTCAAATCGGAGGACCCAATCGAACAAAATCAAAACTTATATCAAAGAAATGAGGGCCAAAAACGAAATTAAAAGTACAGGGACCGAAGTGAAAAGTCACGCAACATGGGGACTCTCCTGCACATTGACGTGCAGGAGAGAGAGAAATGTGGCCGGTGGCTTTAACCGGCCTCCGCCGCGTACACGGACATCTGGTGGTTACACGCACCACCACGGGAGGAAGACCACGATGCGGCGCATTGTTCTGGCCTCCGGTATCCACTTTCCGGCCACCGGAGAAGGCCGCACGCGCCACCTAAACAGGGCGTGAGGCTAAAAACCGCCTGGCGTGTGCGCCTCACGCCCTGACAGACACCGATTATAATATTCGAAAAATAGGGCCAATTACCGTTCTAACCCTGCACCCAATTCAGTTTTTTTTTGTCTTATTAGGGGCTAAAAGCGTATTTAGCCATTTCAGAACATAATAAAAAATTAAAAAGTTGCGGCGGACCGGACCCGACCGGGCCGGTTCGGCCGCGCGCAATTACACCGATGCCCCTCAGCCGGAACCCTTATTTTGTCCTATTACCGGGGACAAAATCGTCAATACACTGTTCACCACTGAATATTTAAAAAAAAATCAAAAGGAAAAACCGAAAATAGCCCCGCCTGCCAACCCCTCTTCGCCGCGCGCCCGAGGGCCAATTTTGGGCGTGCACTGCTCGAGTCCACAGTGTATTGTGAGGGGCGCTACAGTGGAAATCCCACGCCAATTATGTGTTTTGTAATGTGGTGCCTTGCTTGTTTATTAAATTCAAAAATTAATTGTAATGCATCCAAACTACTGACTGAATCGAACACTCAATTATAAAAAAATAATATATTTCCAAGTCCTCAAAGAATATGTGCTCATACTTTACTATATATCTAAAAGAGGTAGGCCGTTTCAATAGTGATATTTACTGTTTACGCACACCCAAATCTAGTGTAGTAAATATCATTTAAGTATGGTGCCTTGCTGCCCCCCTCGCCTTTTAAATAATAGTTATAAATATTGTCGCGGTTAAAGACCAACAAATATTTGTAGCTCAGTGGAAAAGGCTTGATAAGCAAGGAGGGTTCGACCCCTGCGCCTAGCGCACCTGACTAATTGAGCTGTGCTCTTTTTTTTTCTTTTTTTTTCTTTTGATTGTTTTTTGAGCTGTGCTCTTTTATCTTTTTCTTTTTTTTTGTTTTTTGTTTTTTGTTTTTTTTGATTGATTTTTATCAGTTTTATTTATTTATTTTGACGTTAAAATATTTATCCTGCTTATAATTTTATTTTTTTCATTTGTTTTTTTGTTAAAGTTAATGATTTTTTTTTCATTTTTTTCTTTTTTCTTTCTTTTGATTGTTTTTTGAGATGTGCTCTTTTATCTTTTTCTTTTTCTTTTTTTTCTTTTTTCTTTTTGTTGTTTTTTATCAGTTTTATTTATTTATTTTGACGTCAAAATATTTATCTTGCTTACAATTTTATTTTTTTCATTTGTTTTTTGTTAAAGTTAATGATTTTTTTTCATTTATTGAATTTTTTTCATTTATTAACGCAATAAGAATAATAATTTTACCTATCCTTTCTCGAGGACGAGCAAGATCTAAGTGTGGGGGTAATTGATGCGACAATATTATTTGATAATTTCATCCATATTTACGTAGTGTTTTGCATATGTTTTATGTATAAAATGCCTTGATATTCTTTGTTTTATATTTTGAAGGCATTTTTGGATGAAAGATGCAAAAAGGAGGTAATTGGAGATGATTGGCAGATTTGACCTTCAGTCGGTGTTTTGTGCAGAGTGGAAGCTCTAGAGATCGAAATGAAGTGATTCCAGTGACATTCAAAAGCTAACATCCATAAATTTATGTAAAGATAAGGAAAAGAAATAAAATAAGGAAGATCATGGAAATCGCAGCCTTCAAAGTCAAATCTTGCAATCTGCCGATATCGACCTTTGTACATTACAACTTCAATATCTCGAGCTACAAAAGTCCGATTGATACAAACTCAATTTTCGTGGATTCAGGACTAAAAGGCCTATAAACGCTCCAAATTTCAGATCAACACGATGTGATATGAAGGAGATATGAATTTTACAACGGACAACTAAATTCTGTCAACTTAAGGAAGGACTATTTTGTAAAATAGACACTAGGGTTTCTAAGCATATATAAAGGAGAAGAGGAGCAAGGAAGTGGCGGCCAGCACAAAAGAAAACACAAAATCTTCCTCCTCCAAACCCTAAATCATGTGTTCTTCCATCTTTTTATTTAGTTGTTCAATAAACATGCAAGGCTAGACTCTTTTGCTTGGTTGCAAGGACACAAAAACCTTCGGATTTCAAGAACCGTGAGATTTATTCTTCCTTCTATTTTCAGTTTATGTTATGAATGAGTATGATTGTTTTCCTATGCATATTTTTTATGATTGTTTGTTGATGATTGCTAGAGCGGACTCTAAGTTATTGTTGTGAACAATCTATTGCTAAGTTTAATATCAAAACCGGAGTTGTGATATATGAACTTGTGAAGCATCTAAGCTTGATAATTGTGGCGGAACTACATTATTGAACTTAGGGAGAACATTTGAATAAATTGACACAAGTTGCGGACAACTTGTATGTTAATCTTGATGAAATTATCTAGTTCTTAAAGCTACCATTAAATTGAATCATTAGTGCGGACACTTTGATTGTTTGTTGGTTAGGATTAGTTATACGACGGATCCGTTAATTAATCACGTTAAGAAAAGATAAAATTTCAGAACATGAACTGCATTTTTAGTTTCAAGGATCGGTTCTAATTTCCGTAGGTGGATGTATGCTTGTGACCAAGGTTTGTTTTCTTGATAAGTTTCAGTTTTAATTGATTTTGTTTGCTAGTTTAATTGCTGCCATAGTTTAGATAATCACAAACCAAATCCCCCCAATCACATAACGTACAACATAAAAATCTAACTTGAAACTTTCTCGTGGGATCGACCCCTTGCTTGCTCTATACTATCTTGTGTGTTTTAAGCTAGGGTAATTAATTTGTGCGACCGCGACATCGCAACAAATTTTGGCGCCGTTGCCGGGGAAGTAATTTTAGTTGATTGTTGTGTTTGTACTGTTATTTTTATTTGCTGTGATTCGAAAAAAAAAAACAGAATTTTTGCGTGCTACGGTAGTGTTCACTTGCGGCAACGGTACTGTTCAAAACAAAGTTTTTGGTGGAATTAGGTATCAATTTTTTGTTACCTAAAGGAAAAGGACGTTATGAGCAAGACTAGTGATAAATCACTAGCCCCACTCTATTGAGGCCAAATTCCTTTTTGTTCTAGTGTTTTTAGGCAGTTTTAGTTTTCTACCGTAAAATATTCGTACAATTTACATTGTTTTCAATCTCTTGTGTGCTTGGTTTCTTTTGAGTTTTCTTTGCGATTTATGCCTGTAACCCGTTCTGCTAATCAAAGTCATCAAGTGCAGGTTGATCTTGAAATAGAAAACACTTTACGCAGGTTACGAAAGGAAGCTCGCGTCAACATCATGGCTGGTGCACGACAACAAACACTCAAGGAGCTTGCTGCTCCTAACGTGGAAAACCAACCATTGTGCATAAACATAGACAGTAATGTGAACTTTGAACTCAAATATGGTTTTATACATTTGTTACCAACATTTAATGGTCTTGCAGGAGAAGATCCTCATGCTCATCTCAAGGAGTTCCATATGGTATGTGTTGGCATGAAACCGAATGGAGTTGATGAAGAACAAGTTAAGTTGAAAGCTTTCCCTTTCTCTTTGAAAGGGGCAGCAAAGGCATGGCTTTTCTCTATTCTCCCAGGATCTATTGGAACTTGGAATGCTATGAAGAAGATTTTCCTGGAGAAATATTTTCCAGCATCTCGAGTTGCCAATATAAGGAAAGAAATATGTGGGATTCGACAATCTCATGGAGAGACACTTTCCGAGTATTGGGAAAGATTTGAGCAACTATGTATTCAATGCCCTCATCATCAAATACCCGATCAACTTCTCATTCAATATTTCTATGAAGGATTGATGCCTACTGACCGTAGTATCATTGATGCTGCAAGTGGAGGGGCATTGGTAGATAAGACACTCGGTGCTGCACGCCAATTGATCTCAAACATGGCAGCCAACTCAAAACAGTTTGGCACTCATGGAGACTTCTCCAACAAACGAGTAAATGAGGTAAGTATTTCTAACCTTGAAAGTAAAGTTAATGATCTTACTTCTCTTGTGCGTTCTTTGGCTTGTGGAAATGTACAACAGGTGAAAGTTTGTAGCATATGCTCCTTACAAGGACATGCTTCGGATATTTGCCCAACAATGCAAGAAGATTACATTGAACAAGCTCATGCAATTGATGGAGCATTCAACGGACAGCCCCAGCGTAAGTATGATCCCTTTTCTAACACGTACAATCCTGGATGGAGAGATCATCCTAACTTCCGCTACGGGAACCCACCTCAACAAGGCAATCAAGGGAGACAGTTCCATTCCCATGGATTTCAACCACAGCCCCAGCAAAATTATCAAGCAAGACAGCCCCCTCCGTTCACCAACTCCAATGTTATGGGGACATCATCCAGTGATGATCTTCGTGAGATGATGAAAACTTTGGCTTCCAACACTGTGACCTTGCAGCAAAATGTGATGTCTTTTCAACAGGAAACAAGGTCAAGTATTCACAACTTGGAAAAGCAAATGGGGCAAGTAGCTTCAAGTGTAGGGAAATTGGAAGCACAAATAAATGGAAAGTTGCCCTCTCAAGCATTGAATCCAAAAGAAAATGTTAGTGCTATCATGCTGCGAAGTGGGAAAGAACTTGAAGAGAAAAAGTCGAAACAAATTGAGATGGAGGAAGAAGAGATAGAAACTGAATTGAGTACAAAGAAAGAACATCCTCCTCCTCCACAAACTGAAACAAAGACCATCACTCCAAAGGTAACTTTTCACTCAATTAATTCTAGTTTTAAAACAAATCCACCCTTTCCTGTGAGTTCTTCTAGGTCAAAAAAAGAAGACAAAGAAAAAGAGATCTTAGAGGTTTTCAAGAAAGTGGAACTGAACATTCCTTTGCTTGATGCTATCAAGCAAATTCCCAAGTATGCAAAATTCTTGAAGGAGTTGTGTACTACCAAAAGAGCTTTCAAACTGAAAGGTCATGAAATGGTAAGTATGGGTGAAGTTGTATCTGCCGTTGTTCAAAAGAATCTGCCTTTGAAACAAAAAGACCCAGGTGCGTTTACTATCCCATGTGTTATTGGTAATGCTAGTTTTAAAAGAGCTTTATGCGATTTAGGTGCATCCATTAGTGTTATGCCTAAACATGTTTATGATTCTCTTAGTCTTGAGCCTTTGAATAAAACTAGCATTGTAATACAACTTGCGGATCGTAGTTTTGTTTACCCACTTGGTGTGATAGAAGATGTCCTAGTCAAGATTGATAGTTTGGTTATTCCATGTGATTTTTATATTCTTGATATGGAACATGATTCTTGTGATTCATCAACCAGCACTCCTATATTGTTTGGGAGACCATTCTTGAAAACGGCCAACACAAAGACTGATTGTGGTAAGGATACCTTGTCTATGGAGGTAGGAGATGAAAAAACTGAATTCAATTTTCATGATGCAATGAAATATCCTTATAGCAATGTTTATTCTATCACATGCTATGATCAAATTGATAAGTGTGTGCAGCAAGTTTGTGATTTTGATTGCGAAGACGGATTAAGCATAGCTTTGAGCTATGGCTATGATTTCACCAAGATAGAAGAGATGGAGAGCCACGTGTGTGTTCCCCAAAACGTGCACGAATCAGTATTGGCCTTACAAGCTTTGCAAACCGTTCCCCATGGTAATGTCTTTGTTGATTTAGTACTCTCACATAAAAAGCTTTTGCCATCTATTTTACAGGCCCCCGAGTTAGAATTAAAACCTTTGCCCGATAATTTGAAGTATGTATTCATTGGCGACAACAATACACTTCCTGTTATCATAGCAAAAGGTTTGACAAGTATGCAAGAGGAAAAACTTGTGAAGTTGTTGTGTGATCACAAGACGGCCATTGGATGGACCTTAGCTGACATCAAGGGCATTAGTCCCTCACTAAGTATGCATCACATACTATTAGAGGACAACACGAAACCAACAAGGGAAATGCAAAGGAGGTTGAACCCACCCGTGATGGATGTCGTGAAAGCTGAAATTTTGAAATTGTTAGATGCAGGAGTCATTTACCCCATCACTGACAGTAAATGGGTCGCGCCAATCCATGTGGTGCCCAAAAAGACCGGAATCACATTGGTGAAAAATAGAGATGATGAATTCATTCCTACTCGCATCTCGAGTGGATGGAGAATGTGTGTTGATTACAGAAAGCTCAATCTTTCTACACGCAAAGATCATTTCCCATTACCATTCATGGATCAAATGCTTGAACGCCTAGCAGGTAAGTCTTTTTATTGCTTTCTTGATGGATATAGTGGATACAATCAGATTGTTATTAATCCTGAGGATCAAGAAAAGACTACATTTACATGTCCATTTGGTACATATGCATATAGGAGAATGCCTTTTGGTCTTTGTAATGCTCCTGCAACTTTTCAAAGATGCATGATGAGTATTTTTTCTGATTATGTTGAAAGAATAATCGAGGTTTTTATGGATGATTTCACGGTGTATGGTGATTCTTTTGATAGATGTCTAGAAAATTTATCTTTGATCTTGAAAAAGTGCATTGAAACTAACCTTGTCTTGAACTATGAAAAGTGTTATTTTATGGTAGAACAAGGAATAGTTCTTGGGCATGTTGTGTCTTCACGTGGATTAGAGGTTGATAAAGCTAAAATAGATGTTATTTCATCATTGCCTTACCCCTCATGCATGAGGGAAGTTCGTTCTTTTCTAGGCCATGCAGGTTTCTATCGACGCTTTATCAAAGATTTCTCGAAGATTACGGCACCCTTGTGCAAACTATTAGCCAAAGAAGTGGATTTTGTGTTTGATCAAGCATGTAAAGATGCCCATGATGAGCTTAAGAGATGTGTCACATCTGCCCCTATCATCCAACCACCAAATTGGGATGAACCTTTTGAGATAATGTGTGATGCGAGTGACTATGCGGTAGGAGCTGTGCTTGGGCAAAGAATTGGGAAGAATTTGCATGTTATCGCCTATGCTTCTCGTATGTTGGATGGAGCACAATGCAATTACCATACAACTGAAAAGGAACTTTTTACAGTGGTGTTTGCTCTTGAAAAATTCAGGTCATATCTACTTGGTATAAAAGTCATTGTTTTTACTGACCATGCAGCTCTCAGGTATCTTTTGAAGAAGAAGGAGTCCAAACCAAGACTGATTAGGTGGATCTTGCTTTTACAAGAATTCGATCTTGAGAGCAAAGACAAAAAAGGTGCAGAAAACCATGTGGCTGATCACTTGAGCCGACTGAAGACCGAGGATATACAGATCGAAACAATAAGAGAGACATTCCCTGATGAGCAGTTGTATATGTTGCATTCCTCTACAAGACCATGGTATGCTGATTTGGTAAACTATTTAGTCACCAAAGAATTCCCTCCAGGTTTGTCTAAACCCCAAAAAGATAAGTTACGAGCTGATGCTAAATATTATTTTTGGGACGATCCTTACCTTTGGAAATTTTGTGTTGATCAAGTAGTTAGGAGGTGTGTACCACAAGATGAATTTCATTCCATTCTCGCTTTTTGTCATTCTCATTCTTGTGGTGGGCATTTTGGAGCAAAAAGAATAGCCCATAAGGTACTTGAAAGTGGTTTCTATTGGCCTTTTATTTTTAAAGATGCATATCACTTCTGCAAATCATGTGAAAAATGCCAAAGAACAGGTAATATCACTCATAAAAATCAAATGCCTTTAACGAATATTCTTGTAAGTGAAATTTTTGATGTTTGGGGTATTGACTTTATGGGTCCATTTCCTTCTTCTTTTGGCAATCTTTATATTCTTCTTGCTGTTGATTATGTGTTTAAATGGATTGAGGCAAAAGCCACACGAACTAATGATGCTAAAGTTGTTGTAGATTTTGTCAGGACTCACATATTTGACAGGTTTGGAATCCCTAAAGCTATCATTAGTGATCGTGGCACTCATTTCTGTAATCGTTCCATGGAAGCATTGCTACGCAAATATCATGTGACTCATCGAACTTCCACAGCATATCATCCTCAAACGAATGGCCAAGCTGAAATTTCAAATCAAGAAATCAAGTCCATTTTGGAGAAAACAGTGCAACCTAATCGGCGAGATTGGAGTCTACGTCTTGGAGATGCACTTTGGGCTTATCGGACTGCTTATAAATCACCTATAGGAATGTCACCTTATAGAATGATTTATGGGAAAGCATGTCATCTACCGGTGGAGCTTGAACACAAAGCTTTTTGGGCCATAAAAAAATGTAACATGGATTATGATGCTGCTGGGATTGCAAGAAAGTTGCAATTACAAGAGTTAGAATAGAAGAGATTCGAAATGACGCTTATGAGAATGCAAGGATTTACAAAGATAAGACTAAGAGTCTTCATGACCAAATGATTACAAGAAAAGAGTTTCATGTTGGAGACAAAGTCCTTCTCTATCATTCGCGTTTGAAACTTTTTCCTGGTAAGTTGCGTTCTCGTTGGATTGGACCCTTCATTGTTTCTAATGTTTTTCCTTATGGTGCAGTTGAAATTACAAGTTTAGAAACAAATAACGTACTCAAGGTCAATGGGCATCGCTTGAAACCTTTCTATGAAAGTTGGACGACAGAAATCACCGCTTCTGTAGAGTTAGCTGAACCGATCTATGAATAATGAGCATACCACATGTCGAGCCAATGACACAAAACAAAAGCGCTTCTTGGGAGGCAACCCAGGACACAAAAAAAAATCAGATTTGCTTTCCTTTTCCCTTATCTTTTATTTATCTATTGCATTTTTGTCATTCTCTTATATCCCTTTTCTTTCATTTTCAACATTGAGGACAATGTTGTGTTTTAAGTGTGGGGGTATTGGGAAACTGTCAATTTTCTTATTTTGTTTTTCTTTATTCTTTCAAAAAAAAAATAATCTATGATTGATCTTTTTAACTCCCATTGGTTTTTGAGAATATGAGTATTATGTATGAGAATTAAGTGAGATAGATGAATATATAAATTGAATGAATGAGTGTGCATGCAAGTTTTAATGTTTAATTGGTTTAGGGATTGACTCTGAAAATATGCCATGTTGACTTTATAGTGTTATACCAATGTAAGCTTTTGAGCCTTCAACATTATATTCTTTGATTGTTCGTTCTTTCAATGATATGTATCTCTAGAACTTGCTTCATATCTTATTGAGATTACATTCACATTACATAGATGCATGAAGATGATAAAGGCATTAGGAATTTTAACCGCTTGAGCCAAAAAGCCAACCTAAAGCATATTATCTTTAGTGAGCCCCTTTTGAGCTTGTTTATCTTTTCTTTGCTTTATCCATGTATAAGGCTTAAACTTTTTATATGTTTTCCTCTTTTCCCCTGGCCAAGGATTAGTAGAGCATATACTTGTGATATCTCATGGAATTATGGTTGGAAATTATGTGAAAAGAAAGAAGAAGTGATGCTTGATGAAAAGATGGGCAAAGTTGCCAAAGGTGAAAAAGAACAAAAAAAGAAAAAGAACAAAAAAAAAGAAAAAAAAAGAAAAAAAAGAACAAGAAAAGAAGAAAAGAAAAGAGAAGAAATAGAAAAGAGCTTGAAATCGAAAGAAGCTAAGCATTGATGCTTGAAGATTGAAAATTGATGTGTTTTGATGGAATATCTTGGTTGAAATATATATTTATTTATTTTCAGAATGCTCTACTTTCTTTGTTTTGAACCTTTTCTTCTACTCTCTTTTACCTCACCTTAACCTTAGCCCCATTACAACCGGGAAATAAGACCTTTTGATTCATGCATTGTTTGTAATATTTTAGTAATGGAGATGAGATTGAAGAGCAAGCTTATGGTAGAACATCTTCATTGATTGAATTTGAGAGATTTAAACACCTAAACCCTAAACACATGAGTGTTGGAGTGTATATCAATGAGAGGACCTATCACTTTGGCATGGCATAGATTTCTTTTAAATCCCGAAGAGTAATTGAGTTTTGAAGTTTGTATGTAAACAAATTCATGAAGATTTATGTTCTTTATCCTTCTCGATTGTATTTTTATTTATAATGCTTGAATTCTTGGATATTGATGGGAGATTAAGAGATTGGTCATGGTTATTTTTAATTTAATTTTTTTTTACCTATCCTTTCTCGAGGACGAGCAAGAGCTAAGTGTGGGGGTATTTGATGCGACCATATTATTTGATAATTTCATCCATATTTACGTAGTGTTTTGCATATGTTTTATGTATAAAATGCCTTGATATTCTTTGTTTTATATTTTGAAGGCATTTTTGGATGAAAGATGCAAAAAGAAGGTAATTGGAGATGATTGGTAGATTTGACCTTCAGTCGGTGTTTTGTGCAGAGTGGAAGCTCTAGAGATCGAAATGAAGTGATTCCAGTGACATTCAAAAGCTAACATCCATAAATTTATGGAAATATAAGGAAAAGAAATAAAATAAGGAAGATCATGGAAATCGCAGCCTTCAAAGTCAAATCTTGCAATCTGCCGATATCGACCTTTGTACATTACAACTTCAATATCTCGAGCTACAAAAGTCCGATTGATACAAACTCAATTTTCTTGGATTCAGGACTAAAAGGCCTATAAACTCTCCAAATTTCAGATCAACACGATGTGATATGAAGGAGATATGAATTTTACAACAGACAACTAAATTCTGTCAACTTAAGGAAGGACTATTTTGTAAAATAGACACTAGGGTTTCTAAGCATATATAAAGGAGAAGAGGAGCAAGGAAGTGGCGGCCAGCACAAAAGAAAACACAAAATCTTCCTCCTCCAAACCCTAAATCATGTGTTCTTCCATCTTTTTATTTAGTTGTTCAATAAACATGCAAGGCTAGACTCTTTTGCTTGGTTGCAAGGACACAAAAACCTTCGGATTTCAAGAACCGTGAGATTTATTCTTCCTTCTATTTTCAGTTTATGTTATGAATGAGTATGATTGTTTTCCTATGCATATTTTTTATGATTGTTTGTTGATGATTGCTAGAGCGGACTCTAAGTTATTGTTGTGAACAATCTATTGCTAAGTTTAATATCAAAACCGGAGTTGTGATATATGAACTTGTGAAGCATCTAAGCTTGATAATTGTGGCGGAACTACATTATTGAACTTAGGGAGAACATTTGAATAAATTGACACAAGTTGCGGACAACTTGTATGTTAATCTTGATGAAATTATCTAGTTCTTAAAGCTACCATTAAATTGAATCATTAGTGCGGACACTTTGATTGTTTGTTGGTTAGGATTAGTTATACGGCGGATCCGTTAATTAATCACGTTAAGAAAAGATAAAATTTCAGAACATGAACTGCATTTTTAGTTTCAAGGATCGGTTCTAATTTCCATAGGTGGATGTATGCTTGTGACCAAGGTTTGTTTTCTTGATAAGTTTCGGTTTTAATTGATTTTGTTTGCTAGTTTAATTGCTGCCATAGTTTAGATAATCACAAACCAAATCCCCCCAATCACATAACGTACAACATAAAAATCTAACTTGAAACTTTCTCGTGGGATCGACCCCTTGCTTGCTCTATACTATCTTGTGTGTTTTAAACTAGGGTAATTAATTTGTGCGACCACGACATCGCAACAGTAATGGCTGATTTTGGTCCGTTCAACTCCTTTTCTAACCATGTCCACTGAGAACTTCCCAGGACACTCCCATCGCTCCGCAAAGGGTCTCTATGGTACCTTGTGTCTAAAAGGATGACCTGAAGAAAAATGGCCAGTAAGGATATGAGTTCGTCCCCTGGAAAATCACAATTGAACTGCATATTAAATAAGAAGAAGAAGAAAGGACTAAGGAAGTGTGTGAAGCCATTCTCTTTTACACCTTGATTCGTCTGCCCACGGGGCCAAACATATATGAAGTATATACACCCTCCTGTTTGCGCCTATAGATATAATAATGTAGAAACAATGATTAAATTGGCCATCTAAGCATTTCAGGGTGCTAATAATTTAACTTGCAGCATGATCAAGCTTTTCATAGCTTGATACAAGTGAAAACAAATGGAAAGGATAAGGGGTTTTGAAGGAATCACCGAGGACTGTCTTGAGGCTCGTCTAAGAAATCGAGGAGAAGCTTCTGGTTAGTGATTTTACCACCAAACTCTTTCCCAGCATCATTTAATCCATAGTCATGGTCATCCCAGGTACCAAGAACCTGCAATATTGGCAAGACAAGTGTGAAGGGTGGGATCACTTGTTACTATTGTAATTATTATTACATGAAGAGTGAAGATTGATCGTATTAAATAAGGTGAGGTGTCAGAAAAGTACCTGTGTAGTTTGTCGAAGACGAGAATAACCGGGATTACTCTTAGCTTTCTGGTATCGGGACTCCAATTCCTTTGGGGGGGAGGGGATAAACCTAGGAGCATTCTTCCAAGGCCCAACAGTCCTTTCCTTTCCAAATAACTTAAAAGGACGTTTAACGTCTCCATAAACGTTGTCTCCCAGCCAAATAAAAACTTGGGGATCAAAGTCAATTATGGCATTCCAAATGGGCTGCCATTTGCATAACAATAATATGATTGATTGATTGACGAGAAGTGAATTTATGAGCGTGTGAGAGAGTGGGTGATGAGAGAGGCAGGGGAAGAGGAAATAGTGAGAGTGAGGTATCTATATGCGACGAGGAGGGAAAGCAAAATATGAAATTGGAGATTACGATTACCTGAGGATCGCTTTGGTTGGCGCAGGATCCAAAGGCAATTCTGGTGACGAGAGGCTCTAACACTTTCACCTTTCCTTCCCCTTCCCCCGCGCCGCTCCTTGTGCCTATCGCCGCAACTCCTACTACACCTACAGCCACCACCATCCACCACAACCACCAACTCCTCTTGCCCATTTGATACTAGTAGTACTGTTGTATTAATAAAAGATACTGTAGATTAAAGCACCGGAGAGCAGACATATTGGAAAATGTCGACGACAGGGAAAAAGCATCCTCAGAAAAAGGGCCTGTGAATGGAATAGTGAGCCCATTAAACCTTTCAATAAAGTTAATTTTGTACGCCTGGGCTTCTTCTAATATCCATCACCAGCTATATTTGTCTCTTCGGTTTTTCTACTAATGGGCTCGTTTTACCTTGCCATTGAAAGATTGGGTGCACAGCCTATGCCAAAGCTATCTATTAAAAACGAAGCTAAATCGCGTCGTATAAACATGGTTGCGGTAGACTCATTACTGTAGATTATAATAGTATAATTATAGTTTTTTTCTTAGTGTATTGAAATTTAACTTTTGTTCTAAGAGGTATTTTTCGACTTTTTCTAGGAACTAGTTTGACATTATCTGATTGTTGGAGGATATTTTCATATTTTTTGCATATTAAAACTACTAATTTACCCCAAAAGCAGATAACAAAATAAAAAAGGGTCAACGATATTTTCAGTTTTATACGTTGATCGTGAACAGTAAAATCACTTCTTTACCCTCACATGGGACAAAAATAGGGCGCTGACAATGAGAGTATATTTTATTTTTATGTTTTGGTGAACAATAAAACTACTAGAATACACTCAAAAAAGAAAAAATAAACACCGAGGCCAGGGGCAAAATAATATTTTGATAGCAGGTTTTTGTTATTATTTCCGGTTTGGGGGGTGTTTAAGAAGTTTCGTGTTTATTTATTATTTTTTTATTTACCCGCAGACATGTCTGCTGGATGCGTCTGTCGTTGCCTCCATTACATGCCTTTCGGGCACTATTGATTGTTCACGTGCAGTACAATGTCCTCTTTCATATGATGATGCACGTGTCAATAGAAGGTGGATGAACAATCATCAGTGGTCGATTTTGTTGTTTTTGTACCTTCTCTCTCTTGTATCATCAAAATACATCCCAATCCTTGATCTTTTTCTTTTTGCCCTCATTGCTTATACAAAAGTTTTGGTAATTGATTATATATTTTGTTTTTTATTTGACCCTTATTCTTTTAATTTTTAGTTTGATTTTAATTTCTTTAATTCTTTTTATACTTCTTGGACAATCTTTATTATTTGTCCATACTTATGTGTTTATGCTTTGAATTGTTTTTTGATTTCTCCCATTTTGATTGTTTTGTTCGGTTTAATCTCTAAATTTAAATTTATGTTGATGATCAATTTAAAATTAATATTTTTTTCCCTTTGTTCTTTTTTTTTTCCTATTACTTTTATTTGTTTTTCAGACTAGATAATTTTTGATTTATTCTCATAATATTTATTTTGATTTTGTTTTTTTTTCTCTTTTGTTAAAGTTTTCTGTTTTTTTTTATTTTTCAAGATAATTTCATGGTTTTTATTTTTTATGCAATAATAATGATAAGTTTAGCGATTGTTTTTTTAATTGTAAAAGTTTTTTTTTCCATGTTAATATGTATATGCTCTTAGTTTTGGTTTTTAATTTTTATTATTTTGTCTTTTGCTAAGGTTGTGTTTTTATTCAATTTATCCTTAAGTTTTAATTTCTGTTGGTGATTATTTGAAAATTGATAGTTCTTTTTTTTCCCTTTGTTATTTTATCTTCAAGTCAAATGTTTTTTTTCTAAGCTAATAATATTTATTTTCATTTTTTTCATTCATTTTTTTTTGCTCTTTTGTTAAAGTTTTTAGGTTTTTTATATTCTTGGGGGTACTTTTGTTATTTCCATTATTCACACAATAATAATAACAATTTTTTTTTGTACTTGCTCTTTTGTTAAAGTTTTGAGTTTTTTTATTCAACGAGGTAATTTAATAATTTTTATTGTTTTAGTAGTAATAGTAATAATCATTTTAGATGTTATGATCATGGTAATAATAATGATATTATTAATCATAATGATATAACAATAATAATTTATTATAATGATTATAGTGCTTATGGTATTAATAATTACGACTTTAATGATAATAATAATAATAACTCATAAAATAATATAAAGAATACCAATAATGACAACAATAATGATAATAATACTAATTATAATTTAAATAATATGAATAAAAATAATGATGTTGATTATCATAATAATTATTGTCGTAATAATGTCAGCGATAATAAAAATAATGAGCGCGGGCAAATAGCTCGTTTATATATAAACCCTGGATGGGGGTGAATTAACAAGAAGTTAAATAGCATGGGGTGAATCGAATGGCATGGAACACTGCATGAAATATGAAAGGAGGAGTTAATCTTGATGAGTAGTAAATATAGTTAAATGTTTTATTATAAACCCGGCCCTATGTTACGGAAGCTGCTGTTAACAGCGGCAATCCACACCCGACTGGTAGACTTTTCAAGGACATCGACTTGCTTGGGTTCTGGAATAACGTTCACAATGCCTTGGCCATGCATGTGTGTAGACTAGCTAGAAGCTTGAGTTTCTTGAACTTCCTTACAATAAGTAATTAAACATAATGGAAAACACCATGCTCTATGCTATGCTGTATGTTCCTCTGTGTTCCTACAGCGTTTGGTAATGCTGTTGGTTTTTGAATCACACTGTAATTCTTTCGATGTTTTTGAATCACACTAGTAGAAGGGAGCCTTGGTTCAAAGCAAAATTGGGAGAAGAACCTCCTCCTTCACTGGTTTTCTTGGCCACCAGGTGCGAACAGTTTAAGACACTAGAGATCTTTTTGTTATTTACAGAATTCTGAAATGCCAATTTTCTTGCAAGTTCATTTTGCATCAAACTGCACTGCTATTAGTGGTGTTGTGGTACTAGAATTCCACGAGCCAGTCATTTTTACTTGATGATTTTGTCAATAACTGCTAGCTATATCAATCTTGAAGATGCTCAGGTAAAAAACTTCAATGTCAAATCAAGAATTGCTGGTTACGAAGACATCAAAGGTTAAGAAAAGATTAAAAAGAAAAGAAAAATGGAAATGCATTATTTGATGGGCTATATGATGGGTAGAGGGCCAAAAGTGCAGATGAAAAAAGAAACGGCTGGCTGTTGTGTATGAATCTGGTATATAAATATGAAGGCATTTTAGCTATGATTTTGCAGTCTTACAATGTGACGATCAGCATTTTGGAATCTTCATCCAACATATCAACGTGGTTCAACCATTCTAGCTCAGAAATTTGCTTAAGCAATGACATGCATAGCATTCAAGATTTTGAACTGTCAAAAATTATACTCGTGCCCACCAAAAATAAAAAAGGATCGGAAGGCCCAGGTAGATTGATCTGGTCACTGGCTGCATATCTGGTGGTAGATGCATATTATTTCTGAGCTCTGGTTAATCAACCATTGGTGGTGTTTAACAAAAACACTAGCGGTTTTTTATATGCTTCACGTTTGTACAGAAATGAGACCCGCGGGACTCTTCGTTCAGATGTGTTAACAAACACATTTGATTGCAAGACAATCAGAAGCTGGGTTTAAATCTCCATCCACGGTGGGATTCTGTCAAAGCCCACTTAAATGGGTTCTCCGGGCAATCCACACAAATCCTCCTCCTTCAAAACATTTTGCATAAGCTTACGCAATGGCAAGATCCAGAATCATATAGCCTAGTAGACTTTGTTTCACCCTCCGATTTTTTATGTTTATGTATAAATGTATGAATTACCGTCGAATTTCTGTAAATTATAGCATCATGCTGTACCCTATTGTTTAAAATACCTAACGATTGTAATGTACTTACACCATGTTAGAACCTCGAGGTTGGGTTTTACTCATTGGAGAGGCTCAAGAGGAGCAATTGCACTGTTGTAATACTTATGTAACTAACAACCGCAACATGTTTTTATACTGTGTGCCTTTAAAACCTGGAATTCCCTTGTTTAAGGACAATCACCACCGGCTGGAATAGATATCGGTGGTAATCGGTATCCTTAGGAAAAATTTGGAACTTTTATGTACACGGGTTGTAAGCTGGAGCAATCAAAAGTAGTGATAATGACACTCTTGGGAACATTTTGCGTTAAGAAAGTACATTTCTGGTTTACAGATGATGTCTGATATAAAATGTAATAGCTAATGCCAACAACGTTGGCATGTCTGAGAAAACGTAATGGCTTAAATATTGACGTGAATTGAAACGTGCTGCTATTCATCTACCGGCCACTGTCTAAGGACCTAGAGCGATTGAGCTCATCCGATGGATCCCAGTCCAAAGAAGACGAGAGGATCTTAGACAGCATCATGAAAACTTGAGGCATTGAAGGTCGTGTATTGAGATCATGGTCGACGCAGCCTCTAGCCAGTTGGGCCATGGAGAAAGCTAGGTCCAAGGGGTACTCGTCTCTTAGGCAAGGGTCCAGGAAGGCAGAGAGTTTTTCTCTCACATTGTCCCCCTCGAGCACACGCACTATCATTACAGAGAGCAAGTCTTCTCCTGCACTCTTGTCAATGGCAGTGGGAGCTGCTTCCTTCCCAGATAAGAGCTCCAACATCACAACCCCGAATGCAAAAACATCTAATTTCGGGGTGATAACTCCATTCTCGATGTACTCGGGGGCCAAATAACCTTGAGTGCCTACCACGTGTCTTGTCAGTTGCAGCCCACCATCTTGGTCATTTTCCAGAGTTCTTGCCAGCCCGAAATTAGCAACCTTGGCTCTCATGTTGGCATCCAGAAGAATGTTACTGGTCTTCAAGTTCTTATGGATATAGGACGGGTTGGTGTAGTTGTGAAGGTAATTGAGGCCATCGGCCACATCGTAGGCAATCCGAACTCTCTGCTTCCAAGCGAGAATTCGGTATGTGCTGTTGGAGTGAAGCCAATCTGTGAGAGAGCCATTTTCGGCGTACTCATAAACAAGGTAGGTGTTTCCCTCATGTAAGCAGAAACCAGAGAGCCTGATGACGTTGGAATGGTTGATCATCTTCAAAATGTTGATCTCGCTGGAAACATCTCCTTTCACTACCTTGACTGCGGCTGTGTCGCCCTTGAAAGATCCCCTATAAACCGAGCCCTTGATCAGATTAGCTTGGGCGAAGTACCCGGTGGCGATCTGTAAGCCCTCGTATTTGTAGACAGTCAAGGACTCAACAGCATATCGGGCGTCATGAGAAGAGAGAGACCAAGACTTGTTATTGGAGACTGGGAGCGCAGTGAAATCAGTAGAGTCTGATGGCAGTGTTTTGGGTTCTAAAGTGGAGATAGAGACAGGCTTGTGTTGCCTACGAGATTTGCGGTGCCAAAACAGAAATCCAAACGCAGCAAATAGAAGAATGAGCAAACCAGCTCCTATCCCAACACCCACATACAAGGCTTTGTGATCGGAAGAGCCCCCGACGGAAACACTTGGAGTCTGCGGAGATGGGGCGGCAGGCGGAGGGGATACCGATGGCTGTTCAATTTTGATGGGCTCAGTGGTCAGAGGAACCAGAATAGGAGTGAAGGGGAAAATGATATTGGAGGCCGACAGCTTGTTTGCATCAAGCACCCTCTGCTCGTCAACGCCAAATAGCTGGGCAATGGAAGAGATGGAATCGCCCCAGGTGACCATGTAGGTGAGCAAGTAGTTGACCCCAGAAGAATTCTGGTTGGAAGTTGGGCAAGCACACCTCAGGGGTATTTGGAGATCGAGACCGGCTGACAGATTCCGATCGCCGTAGGAATTCTGAGACATCAAGGACTGGCATGTAGTGAGGCCTTGGTAGGTGTTGTTGGCCACGGTGAAGTAAGTTTCGGATTCGTCCTTGAGCCTATAGGTGGAATTGTGCTGGTAATATTGACGGCCATAACAGGAGCAATTGACTGGAACGACGACCAGGGAGTTGGTGGGAATAGTGGCAGTGTCGGAGGAGAGGTTGTTGATGGAGGCGATGAGAGTGGCAGATTGTGGGACGCCTAAAAGATAGGCAATAAGGACGGGAATATTGTAGGGAGGCATGGATCGGAAGGTGAGGTAGGATTGGCAGGATGATTGAACTCCGTTGCACAGATATCCTTTGGTCGTTTCATTGAAGGCGTTGTTATAGCAGTCCAGTTGGTGGTTGGCTAAATATGTTTGTTGCCCTTGTACTCCTGCTGGTGAAAGCACCACCACCACACACAGGTACAGTTTAAGAAAGTCCATGGAACAGGAGCTCGGATGAGGGATGGATCAAACAACTCAAGATCTGGTAAATCACTAATTAATCAATTCTGTGGCTGAATAATGAATATAGAGTTAACAAGGGGATTGGATCCGGGTGGAAAGAGTTGGTTTCAGGAAGAAGATAAAAGTTTTTTCTTTGGTTTTGAGTCTTGGCTATGGATATCGACTCCACCTACTCATCGAGAACATGGAAAGGAAGGAAGGGATTTATGGATGGACGGAGAGGGAGAGGGAGAGAGAGAGGACTTGGAAATTATGGATCCAAAGTCAAGTCAATAATATAAACGCGTTAGCTAGTCCCCGTCTTTCCTGTCAAACAAAATATTTCCAAGTCCTCAGAATCTGTGCTAATACGCTATAAAAACTTCTGTGTGAGAAAGAGATAGAGGACTGGTACCGGACCTTTTTTTTTTTTTTGAAGCGTAGTCTGATTTGTGTTTTGTTTTTTAATTTAAAACGGTATATTTTAATTTCCAAGTGTTAAAATCAAGATATTTTATTTTTTCTAATAATTATTGAACTATAATATATTGAATCGATATAAATAAATATAAATTATTTTTTTAAATTTATAACCTGAATCTATAACCCAAATCATTACTGTAATAACCTCAAATAAAACAAAACAAAATAAATTATAAAACTCGATTATAACCCAAGTTATGGTAGTAAAATAAATTATAAAACTCAATTATCAATATATTTTGAATGATAAAAATGATAAAAATCACAATAAAATAATATTTTTAATAAAAATCACTATTATTCTGGTAAGAAAAAACCCCTTAAGGGCTACGTGATTATTATTATTTTCAATGAATACGTGGAGAAGGAGTAATTCAACAGCACATGACAACCAAGGAATTACTGATCAATTCCCAATAGCTTAATTATGACTTGCGGCAAATCTGAACTCATTGTAGAGCAAGTCTAGGGCTTTGAGGGGGGTGGAAAGGTCGTCATAGAGTGAAAAAGAAGGTTCGAAGAAGGCATTATTATTATCTTAAAAGCTAAAAGACATCATGGTTTTCAACAGTGTTTTGCACTGTTTACCTAGACACAGATAACTGTGGACGTGAACAGTTTAATTACTTAATCACGATTTTCAATAGTATTTTGCACTGTTCACCTAGATACAGATAACTGTGGACGTGAATAGTTTAATTATTTAATCATAATATTATCATTTGGATACTAGAGATGACCAAAGAAGCCACTCGGCCGAGTGGTTACAGCGCGCCCAAGTGACGTTGGGCGCGCGAGTTCGAATACCACTAACAACTAACTTTTGGAACATTTATTTTATTTATTAATATTATTATTATTTCTATCCAATATCTGCACAAACAAGTCCTTGGCCGAACGGTTACAACGACGATTCGCAGCGGGGCGCGGGAGTTCGAATCTCAACAGCGCGATTTTGTATAATGAACAGTGAAATCACTGTTGGAAAGGGTAATCTTTTTTTTCTTCTCCCGGGCTTCCTTATTTTTTTTGCTGTTTTAATAACCAAAGTGTCCGGTACATCAAGATAAATTTCTGAACTTTTTTTTTTATAATTTTTATTGTTCATTACTATTTTAAAATGTACTTTTCTCTTTTTTTATCGATCTTTTTTTTATAATCACGGTGTCTGGCCCAGTTTACGCGCACCATGATTTTTTTCCCACGTGTACATTTCTTTTATAACCAGGATAGCTTACACGTGTCATGAATAATCCTTTGACCCATTTTTAACATTTTTTTTAAATTTTTTTCCACTTATAAATTTCTTTTATAAGTTAAAATAACATTGTTTTGCACTGTTCACCTAGACACAGATCACTGTGGACGGGAGCACTCAAATTACTCAATAATATTTTTATTATTTGTACACTACAACTAAACAAATAAATCGCTTGGCCTGGTGGTTAGACCGCGCCCCCCCGGGGGGGGGGGCGCGGAGTTCGAATCTCTATAGCTATGAATTTTTGGAATAATTAAATAATTAAATTATATTATTATTATTCGTATCCTACAACTGACTAAAGAAGTTGCTTGGCTGGGTGGTATGAGGGGGCGCGAGAGTTCGAATCTCTGTGGCAATGACTTTTTGGAATAGTTAAAAATATAAGATATTATAATTATTTGGATCCTACAACTGACAAAAGAAGTCACTTGGCCGAGTGGTAATGGTGGCATGTACGCGGGAGTTCGAGTCCCCCTGCCACCGAAAATGATTTTTGAGTAAAGAACCGTGTTTTCTACTGTTCATTAGTGTTTGACATGTTTTTATTTTTAGTCATTTTTTTTATAACTGGGGTGTCCGGGTCAGCTTATGCGCATCACAATAAATCTCTGAACTTAATTTTTTTTTAACAATTTTCACTGTTTATTAATGTTTGAAAATGTGTTTTCCTCTTCTTCTTTTTTCAGGCTTCTTTTTTTTTGGTTTTTTTGATAATAGCGGTGTTCGGGTCAGTTTACGCGCACCACATTTTTTTTCTCTCACATATATATATATATATTTTTTATAACCGGGGTAGGTTACACGTGCCACGAATAATCCTTGGATATTTTTTTTTCAACTTATAATTTTTTTTTATAACTAGAATGTCCAAGATAGCTTACGTGCACCATGACTATTATTTTATACATAGCCAAAGGAGATCACAATTTCAAACAGTAATAAACAGTGATTTGAACTGTGGTTTTTGTTGTACATTACTATTTAAAAAAGTGGATTGAACTGTGATTCTTGTGAGAGATGACATAAGTGTTTGGTAATGCGTTTGGAAATCGCTTTTGAATAAATTTTAAATTTTTTAAATTTTAAATTAAAAAAAAAGTGTTTCTAGATGATTTTGATGTCAAAAATAATTTTCTAAAAATTAAAAAAAAATTACAACACATAAAAAATCAATTAGTTTTCTACATAGAAAAAAGCCCAGCGCAGCGCGCGGGCAAGTCAGCTCATGTCACCCTAGATTGCATCACCCGGGAAAGTCAGAAAGAAGGCTATATGATAATTGCAAACACAGGAAAGTCAGAAAAAAATACAATATATAATTCATTTCAATCAAATGACACAATTGAAACATATCAAAATTTACATAACAAAAATAAGGACCACACAACACAATTAAAAGTGCAGGGACTGAAATGAAAATGCCATAAAACCGGGGGTTGTTGTATAGTTTAGGTTGAAGGAGAGAGAAAAGGAGAAAACAAAGTTCAACTGCCCACCGTCTTGTCTCCGACGACCATTTGATTGCACGTGTCACACCATGAGAAAGAGAACACAACGACACATCCACAGAGACGCCAGATGCACATTTTCCGTCACGGGACGAAGCCACATGTGCCACCTGAAGAGGGCATGAGGCTGATTACCATCGTCCACGTGTGCCACACGCGCCTACAGTAATCAGAGAGAAATAATAAAAAAATATGGTCAATTATCGGGACACCCCTACAACCAACTCTTCATTTTTGTCTTATTAGAGGGCATATCCGTATTTAGCAATTTTAAAAAATATGAAATGCCCGTAGCACCTCTCCCTGCCAGACTTGATTTTTGTCTTTTTCGAGGAACAAAATGGTTATTTTACTGTGCAAAGAAATAAAAAAAAAACGGTGACCCGAATTGAACTGGACCGAAAATGTGTAATTACCGTGGAACCCCTTGCAGAAGGGCTGGTTTTTGTCTATTTAAGGGACAAAATTGTTATTTTACTATGCAAAAATAAAAAAATCAATAAATCGGCTAACCGAACGAACTGAACCGACCTGAAAACTGAGCAATACTATTGTAATCCACAGTGATTCTCCTCATATGCTACAGTAACCAGACCTGAGCTCTTTTAGTATATTAGATAATTTGTTAGGTTTAATTATGTGGATCCAATAATTATACGTTAACTTCAAATCTAAATTCGTTGATTCACAACAAATGTGTTGGCTTAGGAATATCAGCTTTTTAGTTGTACTAATTTATTTGATGGAATCTCTGTAATATTTTAAGTTGTTATTTTAAAATTGTATTTAAGTCTTGTGTGCTTATGAATAAAAAAAACATTGCACTCAATCAAATATTAGAAACTGTTGATTTCCCCGAATTAATCCAACTCTTCTTAACTTGCATAATCATTATTATGTTATTTTCCTCGAATTAATCCAATTTTTCCTAACTTGCATAATCATTAGCAGTTCAACAAAATCAAGACCAGTATCAACAAAATCATAATTCCTTGTATTAAATGGTGCAAGGGTTGATCCATCAATTAGAAGTGGTTGCCTCAAATGTGGAGGCATTAGTGCAGATGAAGACTAAACATAACCCAAGTGATCTAGAAGGATCTACATGACAAATGACTAATTCTTTTTTTTTTAAGATAATGGAGCAATTCAGACTCGAGCAATAAGGTTAGAATTTCCTAAATTTAATGGAGACAATCCTAGTAAGTGAATTCATCGAGCCAACTGATTCTTCAATTACCATCAAACTAATCCGCATCACAAAATCTTATTAGCATCTTTCCATATGAAAGGAAAGACATTAGCTTGGCTCTAGGATATTGAAGTAGCATGAGGAATTAATAGATGAGAAAGATTTGTACATGCACTTCAAATAAGGTTTGGATCATCACTATATGAAGACCTCATGGAAGCTCTTATTCGGCTGAAGCAACCTTCAAAAGTGGAAGATTACAAGGGGTAATTTTAGGCTTTTTCAAACCAACTTAGATGAGTGATTGAATCTTACAAGCTCAATTGTTTTCTAAGTAGGTTGCGGGAAGATATTCAATTTATGGTAAAAATGCTTAATCCTTTAAATTTACATATTGCCTTTGGGTTGACAAAAATACAAGAAGAGAATGTGATTGCTCTTATGAGGATGGCTGTTCAATTTTGGTGGGCTCAGTGGTCAGAGGAACCAGAATAGGAGTGAAGGGGAAAATGATATTGGAGGACGACAGCTTGTTTGCATCAAGCACCCTCTGCTTGTCAACGCCAAATCGCTGGGCAATGGAAGAGATGGAATCGCCCCAGGTTACCATGTAGGTGAGCAAGTAGTTGACCCCTGAAGCATTCTGGTTGGAAGTTGGGCAAGCACACCTCAGGGGTATTTGGAGATCGAGACCGCCTGACAGATTCCGATCGCCGTAGGAATTCTGAGACATCAAGGACTGGCATGTAGTGAGGCCTTGGTAGGTGTTGTTGGCCACGCTGAAGTAGGTTTCGGATTTGTCCTTGATCCGATAGGTGGAATTGTGCTGGTAATATTGACGGCCATAACAGGAGCAATTGACTGGAACCACGACCAGGGAATTGGTGGGAATAGGGGCAGTGTCCGAGGAGAGGTTGTTGATGGAGGCGATGAGAGTGGCAGATTGTGGGACGCCTAAAAGATAGGCAATAAGGACAGGAATATTGTAGGGAGGCATGGATCGGAAGGTGAGGTAGGATTGGAAATACAATATGATATAAGTAAATAAAAATTATAGATTAAAAGATAAAATATTTAGATTTTTTAGTTGAGCTTGTCACGTAAGCATAGATTACATCTTTTAGAATATAGGTATTGCGTCATAAACGATCATAAAAGAGCGCGCACTAACATTAGAAAAAAGAGCAAAATATTTGAATAAGAAAAAAAAAATGACTGAAATCATTATTGTGCAGATAATAAAATTATTAAAATCAATTAATAGAAAGAGCAAAAAAAACAAAAAAAAAAGGAAAAGGAAGCAATATAATTTAAAATATTATAACAATAGCAATATCAGAGTCTTAACATCTAAAATTATTATTGCCGCTAGAATAAAAACAGCAAAAATTATTAAATTATACCGAGGGAAAAAAATGAAAAGCATGAACAAAACAGGAAGCAAGAAAAACCAATTAAAAATTATTATTATTATTATTCTTATTATGAAAGAATAAATAATCACTATTATTATAATAATAGAATACATAATCACTATTATTATAATATTAATAATAATCACTATTATTATAATATTAATAATAATCACTATTATTATAATATTATTATGTTAATAATGAAAGAAACAAAAATAAATGAAAGATTAAAAATATCCTAGCAACTTTAACAGAAGATAAAATAAATAAATTATAATGGCTATTACTGGCAAAAAAAAAATTATCAAATTATCGGGAGAGAAAAAAAAGAGTAAGAATGTAAAATAATTAAATCATGATTATTATTATTATTATTATTATTATTATTGTGTTAAATACACTTATATGATTATTATTATTATTATTATTACTGTTATTATTATTATTATTATTACTATTATTATTATTATTATTATTATTATTATTATTATTGTGTTAAATACACTTATATATATATGGACAAAAGTAGGGATTATTCAAGACATATTTAAAAAAAAAGCATAAGGACTTAAATAAAAATCAAATATCAAGGGCTTAAATTAAAAAATTAAAAGTCAAAGGGCTGAAATGCAAATTACATTTATTCTCAATTGCAATCAGAGGACAAAATTGCAAAAATCGGAACTTGTGTACCGAATTCATTGAGTTATATATAGCCAATCTGAAAATTGAAAGTCGAAGGACCGAAGTGAAACTTTGACATTCAATTCATTGAAATCGGAGGACCCAATTGAACTAAATAAAAACTTATATAACAGAAATGAGGACCAAAAACCAAATTAAAAGTCGAGGGACCGAAGTGCAAAGTTAACAAATATGGGGGACTCTCCTGCACATTGACGTGCAGGAGAGAGAGAAACCTGACCGGCGCCTTTAACCGGCCTCCGCCGCGTCCAAGGACATCTGGTGGCTACACGCACCACCACAGGAGGAAGAACAGGCGGAGGCGCATCGTTCTGGCCGCCGGTAGACACTCTCCGGACACAGGAGTAGCACGCACGTGCCGCTTGAAGAGGGCGTGAGGCGCAAAACCGGCTGGCGCGTGCGCCGCACGCCCTCCTAGACACGGAATAAAAAATTAAAAAAATAGGGCCAATTACCATTCTAACCCTGCACCCAATTAAGTGTTTTTGTCTTATTAGGGGCTAAAACCGTATTTAGCCATTTCAGAAAATAATAAAAAATTCCGAAGTTGCGGCGGACTGGACCGGACCGGGCCGGTCCGGCCGCGCGCAATGACGCCGGTGCCCCTCAGCCGGAAGCCTGATTTTGTCTTATTATCGGGGACGAAATCGTCAATACACTGTTCACAAATGAATATTTTTAAAAAAAATAGAAAATTAAAAGGAAAAACCGATTTTGTCCCCGCCTGCCAGCCCCTTCTCGCCGCGCGCCCGAGGCCAATTTCGGGCGTGCACTGTCACAATCCACAGTGTTTTGTGAGAGTGTGAACAGTGCACAACCCTACGCCGATTATATGTTTTGTAATGTGGTGCCTTGCTTGTTTATTAAATTCAAAAATTAGCTGTAATGCATCCAAACTACTGACTGAATCGAACACTCAATTATAAAAAAATAATATATTTCCAAGTCCTCAAAGAATCTGTGCTAATACTTAATACGCTATAAAGATCGAATGGATATTCCAACAACAGCTCCTTCTCTATTCGCTTATTGACTAGAGAATCAAATTCATATAAAATATTGTACACAAGCTGCTACACTTCTTTCGCACCTGTTGAGTTACCTGAACCACCTCCCCCCGAAAAAAGTCCGACTTGCATGTGTTAAGTGTGGCATATCAGGGATGTAGAGCCATGGAACCAGGAAAAGATGGAAGCCACATTGATAAGATTAAAAAAAGCTCACGAATTTGAGGATGAAAAAATTGTACCCATTCATGAATCTTTGATATCAGCACCATGATGGCAAAAATCTGTACCCTAAATATTATCGTCTCCACTAAGGCATAGTCAATCTAGTTTGCATTTGTGGAGGAACAGTCTGAAGGCTAATGTGGCTGCATAAGCCAGCCCAATCATAGCAAGAAGCAATACTGCAAAACAATAGCATCACAATTAATAAAATGGAGAGCAAGAAGATAATAGAAAGCGAATACTCTACTTCGTTTTTGAGGTAACATGTATTATATAACTACTGATTCCCAGCGGGAAGATTGAAAAGGTTAGCTATCTATTAATCCAACTAAAATAAAATGGTTCAAAATTAGGAATTTCAACATGGAATACAAGGCTCAAACCTCATTAGAATAACTCCCCATGAAATGGCATGCGGGCAAAAAATTTCAACCAGTGAGAAAAATTCATATGAGATGAACAGGATATGGATGCTGCTAGTATGAGAAATAGCATACCAGATACAGAACAGTAGAATAAAATTGCCAGGCGATATTTGATCATCCATGGCAGATTAACTTCAAGGGAGCAATGCCTTCGATATTGTCCTGCTTTAACTGATGGCATCAACCCACGTGATTGCAATTCCACCAATGGAAATTTTACACCAGTAACAGGGTACCCTTTGATGTCCCTGACCTCAAGTTTCACGGTTACTGGAGTTGTACTCCAGACAATTTCAATTGCTCCAAAATTTGGCTGACCTAAAAGAAATTTACAGTTGATAAGAAATGCTTTAAAAATAGAACCTGAAAAAGGCATTCCTTACCATACGTGCATGACCTGAATCTGCAATTTTTGCTGATCACTCTCATTGTCGTTGGTGTCAGCCATGCCACAAATCTCACTATCAAACTAAATACATGTGGGACAGCCTTCTCAACAGCTTGTGTAAGCCCACTTGCAGTTACATCATATACGGGATATCCGATAGAACAATCATATCTAGAAATTTCTCCAAAATGAACATCTCCACTGATGAAGAAGACACCTTCTCTCTGCACAGGAAAGCAATAATGGTAAACATGTTATGCGCACAGATAATTGGCATTTATTACTCTGGAATAAAAAACCAAATGCTCTACACCAGCATGTATTAATACACTCGAGATCATCAGTGCTACTGAAAGCAGTTCGTTTCCTCAGGGATATGCATTGCGGCAATAATTAAAGGCTGTTACCTTAGTATCTGCGATCAATTTGAAAAGACGATTCCTTTCCTTTGGGAAACGACCCCAGGACTCCAAAGAAAACAATGGGCGAGTGGTTGCTGAAATATTTGATATAACCTGAATTATGGAGAAAACTAGATTGTAGGATTAACAGAGAATAACAGACAAAATATATATTTGTTTCTCTACAAGCTTGCTTGCATGGGTGCTCGCATCAATGCTTCCTTGTGCATGGATATAGAACTATTCAATCGCAAATCTGATAGTTTTTAGACAGTAAAAAACCCCACAATACCTGCACAGAAGATCCAATGATGGTAATGGCTGATTTTGGTCCGTTTAACTCCTTTTCTAACCATGTCCACTGAGAACTTCCCAGGACACTCCCATCGCTCCGCAAAGGGTCTCTATGGTACCTTGTGTCTAAAAGGATGACCTGAAGAAAAATGGCCAGTAAGGATATGAGTTCGTCCCCTGGAAAATCACAATTGAACTGGATATTAAATGAGAAGAAGAAAGGACTAAGGAAGTGTGTGAAGCCATTCTCTTTTACACCTTGATTCGTCTGCCCACGGGGCCAAACATATATGAAGTATATACACCCTCCTGTTTGCGCCTATAGATATAATAATGTAGAAACAATGATTAAATTGGCCATCTAAGCATTTCAGGGTGCTAATAATTTAACTTGCAGCATGATCAAGCTTTTCATAGCTTGATACAAGTGAAAACAAATGGAAAGGATAAGGGGTTTTGAAGGAATCACCGAGGACTGTCTTGAGGCTCGTCTAAGAAATCGAGGAGAAGCTTCTGGTTAGTGATTTTACCACCAAACTCTTTCCCAGCATCATTTAATCCATAGTCATGGTCATCCCAGGTACCAAGGACCTGCAATATTGGCAAGACAAGTGTGAAGGGTGGGATCACTTGTTACTATTGTAATTATTATTACATGAAGAGTGAAGATTGATCGTATTAAATAAGGTGAGGTGTAAGAAAAGTACCTGTGTAGTTTGTCGAAGACGAGAATAACCGGGATTACTCTTAGCTTTCTGGTATCGGGACTCCAATTCCTTTGGGGGGGAGGGGATAAACCTAGGAGCATTCTTCCAAGGCCCAACAGTCCTTTCCTTTCCAAATAACTTAAAAGGACGTTTAACGTCTCCATAAACGTTGTCTCCCAGCCAAATAAAAACTTGGGGATCAAAGTCAATTATGGCATTCCAAATGGGCTGCCAATTGCATAACAATAATATGATTGATTGATTGACGAGAAGTGAATTTATGAGCGTGTGAGAGAGTGAGTGATGAGAGAGGCAGGGGAAGAGGAAATAGTGAGAGTGAGGTATCTATATGCGACGAGGAGGAAAAGCAAAATATGAAATTGGAGATTACGATTACCTGAGGATCGCTTTGGTTGGCGCAGGATCCAAAGGCAATTCTGGTGACGAGAGGCTCTAACACTTTCACCTTTCCTTCCCCTTCCCCCGCGCCGCTCCTTGTGCCTATCGCCGCAACTCCTACTACACCTACAGCCACCACCACCCACCACAACCACCAACTCCTCTTGCCCATTTGATACTAGTAGTACTGTTGTATTAATAAAAGATACTGTAGATTAAAGCACCGGAGAGCAGACATATTGGAAAATGTCGACGACAGGGAAAAAGCATCCTCAGAAAAAGGGCCTGTGAATGGAATAGTGAGCCCATTAAACCTTTCAATAAAGTTAATTTTGTACGCCTGGGCTTCTTCTAATATCCATCACCAGCTATATTTGTGGGCTTTCTATCTTGTTCTTCAACAAAGCATGCCCTCCGTCTCTTCTTCCATGCTCTCCTCCTCCTCCTCCGCTGCTCCGTGTCAACGCCCTCTACACAGCAAAGCCTCTCTTCACAGATTCCATGGCGGCGGCTTCTCCCAAGTGGAATCAGAGGACTATTACTCTACTCCCACACTGACTTGGCTGTCATCTTATTACTCCAAAGGTTTTTTTTTAGTCTCGAGGTTTGTCATGTCCACAAGATTTAGTAATTAATAGTTAATTGCCTGCACTACGTTGCGGACTGAACAAATATTTTTTATAATTATTGAGAATGAAATAATTAATTGATTTTGCTAGTTTAAAAATAAAATATAACATCTATATATGCAAGGTTTGATATAATGAAACACATCAACACATCTTATTATAATAATAACAACATCAAAGGTTTAACATCTAAATATATTATTAGGAAGCAAGAAAAAAAAACTAAAATTATTATTATTATTGTTGTTGTTGCATGAATAATGGGAAAATAAATTCAATAAAAAAATAAAAAACCCAATAAATTTAACAAAAGAGCAAACAAAATAAAAATGAATAAAAATAAAAATTATTAGCTAAAAAATAATTTGACGTGAAAATAAATAAAAAAACTAATAAAAAAACCAAAAGAAAAAACAAAGGAAAAAAAATAAGAAATATCAATTTTCAAATGATCATAAACACAAACTAAAATTTAAGAACAAAATTTTTGAAAAAAATATTATCTCAACAAAAGAGAAAATAATAAAAATTAAAAACCAAAACTGAAGGTACTTATATATAAACATAGATAAAAATAGGAACTATATAAGAACTATAAAGAATTAAAAGAATTAAAATTAAAAATCAAAAGTATAAGGGCCGGAAATAAAACCAAATATATTATCAATTTCAATTAAATCAAAAAATTGAAAAAATCAAATAAAGTATAACATCTATACATGGAAGGTTTGATATAATGAAATACATCAACATACCCCATTATAACAACAGAAACATTGAAGCCTTAACATCTAAAAATATCATTACTATTACCGCTAAAATAATAAAAATTATTAAATTACCCCGACGAAAAAAATCAAAAACATTAAAAAAAGAAAGCAAGAAAAAGAACTAAAATTATTATTCTTATTGCGTTAATAATAGGGGAAAATTCAATCAAAGAAAAAAAAAGGTCAATAACTTTAACAAAAAAAAAATAAAAAATGAAAAAAAATTATAAGCAAAAAAAAAACAATCTGACGTCAAAATAAATAATAAAAAATAATCAAAAGAAAGAAAAATGAAAAAAAATGCTTAAGTGAAAATAAAAAAAAATGAAAAATGAAAAAAATTATAAGCAAAAAAAATAATGCATAAAAGGCGCGCTGGCAGGGGTTCAACCCCTGCCCTCCTGTTTAGAAAACAAGCTCTTTTCCACCGAGCTATAGGTGTTTCATCTTTTTTTACTCTAAAAAAATAAGTAAATATCAGAAAAATGTCGAACCAAATGACCCGAACCGAAAACTGAGCAACACTATTGTAATCCACAGTGATTTGTCTCACATGCTACAGTAATCGAACCATGATCTCCTTTAATATATACTAGTTAATTGTCCGCACTACGTTGCGGGCCGAACAAATATTTTTTATAATTATTGGGAATGGAATAATTAATAGATTTTGTTAGTTCAAAAATAAAATATAATATCTATACATGCAAGGTTTTATATAATAAAACACATCAACACATCTTATTATAACAACAACAATATCGAAGGCTTAACATCCTATTGTATCATTACTATTATTGTTAAAACAATACAAATTATTAAATTATTCTAAGGGAAAAAAATCAAAAACATTAATAAAAGAGGAAGCAAGAAAAAAACTAAAAATATAATAATAATATTAATTAATTATTATTATTATTGCATGAATAATGGGAAAATAAATTCAATATAAGAATAAAAAAGCCCAAAAACTTTAATAAAAGAGCAAACAAAATAAAAATAAAATTATTATCTAAAAAAATCATTTGACGTGAAAATAAAAATAAAAAACTAATAAAAAAACCAAAAGAAAATACAAAGGAAAACAAATAAGAAATATCAATTTTCAAATGATCATAAATACAAACTAAAATTTAAAAACAAAATTTTTGAAAAAAATGTTATCTCAACAAAAGAGAAAATAATAAAAGTTAAAAACCAAAACTAAAGGTACATATATATAAACATAGACAAAAATAAAAACTATTTAAGAACTATAAAAAATTAAAGAAATTAAAATTAAAAGTATAAGGACCGAAAACAAAATTGGGTTAGGAATATATGTTCAAGATTGGGTTGTTAGTTAATATTAGCTTTTTAGTTGTACTAATTTATTGGATGAAATCTCTGTAATCCAATAAGTTGTTATTTTTAAATTGTATTTAAGTCTTGTGTGTTTATGAATAAAAAAAATATTGCACTCGATCAAATATTAGAAATTGTTGATTTCCTCGAATTAATCCAACTCTTCTTAACTTGCATAATTATTATGTTTATGTTAATTTCCTCGAATTAATCTAACTTTTCCTAACTTGCATAATCATTAGCAGTTAAACGAAATCAAGATTAGTATCAACAAAATCATAATTCCTTGCATTAAATGGTGCAAGGGTTGATCCATCAATTAGAAATGGTTGCCTCAAATGTGGAGGCATTGGTGCAGATGAAGACTAAGCATAACCCAGGTGATCTAGAAGGATCTACACGACAAATGATTAATCAAGATAATGGAGCAATTCAGACTCGAGCAATGAGGTTAGAATTTCCTAAATTTAATGGAGACAACCCTAGTGAGTGAATCCATCACGCCAATCGATTCTTCAATTACCATCAAACTAATATGCATCACAAAATCTTATTGGCATCTTTCCATATGAAAGGAAAGACATTAGTTTGGCTTCAGGATATTGAAGTAGCATTAGGAATTAATAGTTGAGAAGGATTTGTACATGCACTATTTTACTCATTTATTAATTTATCCTAAGGAGGAGGGTGGTTTGGGCTTAAGGCAAATGGAAATGATGAATAAGGCATTTATAATGAAATTGGCTTGGGGAATGCTACAGGAAAATAGTCTGAGGGTGCAATTTCTAAAAGATAAATATATGAGCTCTAATAGGGGAGCTAGTCAACCGGTGGCAACCTCAAGAGACTCGGTGTTGTGGAAATCCATTTGTTGGGAATGGGAAGTTGTGAATCAGAATGTCAGCTGGAGTTTGGGAAACGGCATGCAGGTTTTATTTTGGAAAGATAGGTGGTTGGAGAGCTATGGGCCTCTAATTAATCACTTAAATTCGGGGACTCAGGTAGAGACTCTAAACTGTACAGTGGCAGAAATGGTGGATAGTAGGGGCAACTGGAAATGGGATGGGTTTGCACATTTACTTCCGATGCAAATTGTGATGGGCATTGCTGGCTACATTCCTCCTATACAGTATGCGAGTTCTGACTCAGTGGTGTGGGATCAATCTTTGGATGGGCAGTTAACAGTTCGAATAGTTTATATGGTTCAAGATGAAAGGGCGGCTATGAATAGAGACCTTTTGTGGAGGATAATTTGGAAGTGGAAAGGAATGGAGCGTATCAGAGTGTTTCTATGGACTGTAGCACATAACGCTATTATGACTAATGAAATGAGATGGAGAAGAAGGATATCTGATAATAGATATTGTTGTCATTGTGATAAGGAAGTGAAAACTTTAATTCATGCTTTACGAGATTGCCCTAAAGCACGAAAAATTTGGGAGGTCTTCGTTAGGATAGAGGAAAGGGAGCTGTTTTTCAGCCAAAATTGGTATGTATGGTTGATTTCAAATTTATCATCCAGGAGTAGACATATGCGATACGGAGATTGACAGCTGGTAGTTGGCATAGCATTATGGTATATTTGGAAGGAGAGATGCAATAAAACATTTGGCGGCGACCAGGGAAATTGGTTTGGGACTGCTCTTGCTGTAAAAAGAATGGTGGGAGATAGTAGGATGATGCAGATGAGTGGTTGTGGCGAAAGGAATGACGCTATGGATGTGGAGCACATAGGTTGGAAGTATCCAAAAGTTGAGTGGATCAAACTCAACATGGATGGATGCAGTAAGGGTAATCCAGGGATAGCAGGTGCTGAAGGAGTTATTCGAGATCATATGGGGTCTTGGATAGGGAGATTTGCTAGAAATATTGGTATTTGTACACTATGAGCTATCTATATTGGGTTACAACTTACATGGGAAAAAGGGTTTAGGAAAGTAGTTTTGGAGTCAGATTCCAAGGTTGTAGTTGGGCTCATTAAGGGGGATAGTGTGAGGGTAGACATAAATTATAATCTGGTTATGCAAATAAAAGATATGTTAGGCAGGGATTGAGAGGTTGTAACGGTTCATGTTTACAGGGAGGCCAATTGTGTGGCCGATTGGTTGACTAATTTTGGGCTATCTAGAAATTTGTTATTGTTAGACAGAGGGTCAGATATTATAACTGACCCTCCGTTAGGGCTTTATATTTTGCTGTACTATGACCTGATTGGATCTACTCTTCCTCGTTTAATTTAGAAGGGCTTATTGCCCCGATCATTACCAAAAAAAAAAGAAAAAAAGAGGGCAATTGCTGTAATATAATTTTGACTCGGTTGTTTTCAATTTAATTTTCCAAGAGGGGTTCAAATTAGAATCATTTTTCTTAAAGGGCTTGCTTTGTTAATATGCAAAAATTAGAGACCATGATGCATTTTGTTTTATAAAGCTAGATTTTGAATTTAGCTAATCCTTAGTTTTTTTATTTTTAATCCTAAAAAGATAAGTTTTGTAGGGTTTCTAATTCCAAACATATTATAACTTTAGTATTCTAAAGGAGTTGAATGTGTATATAAAGTGCGTGTGTACACAGATACCGAATGAACAATCAAGCACTTGAATGAGAACAAATGAATTGAATGTATGTATAAAGCGTATAGTGGACGAAGGGCAGGGCATGATTGGGCTAGCACATCATGACAGCAAACTCGTGGAAGCTAAGGACACCATCTCCATTAAGATCAAAAGTACGAATCATAGCCTTGCAGTCGTTGATGGACCTAGACTCTCCCAATCGACTCAGCATCCTCTTCAAGCTGGTAGGAGTGATGCAGCCTGAGCCAGGCTCACTCTCGTACATTCCAAAAGCCTGTCTGAGCTCTTCTGTCTTCTCCTCCTCTGAAGCACCGCCTGCCATCAAGCATTGGAAATCCTGGAATCCCAGCAACCCATCTCCGTCCATATCAGAGAAGCTGACGGCGGCCCCGGCTTCCTCGATGGAAAGCTGACCTCCAACAGTAGTAATACAGCTCCGCAACTCAGCAGGAGATATTTTCCCATCTCCATCTTCGTCGAAGAAATTGAAGACCCTTTGAAGCTCGTTGTTTCCGATTACATTAAGAGTACAGGTCGAGTTATTAACGTTTGTGGGAGCTGGAAGAGCAAGTGGGTGGTTATTGTCGGATTTCCGTGGAGATAGTTTACGACGTAATCTTGCAAGAGGAGATGAGTTGCCGGAAGGTGACGGTGAAGATGAAACTGAGTGTGACTTCATGATAAGTAGAGATATTCAGATAAGTAGTTTGGTGTTTCAAGTAACTACGTGCTCGAGCTTAATTTGTAGAGGAAGAAAAAGGGGATGGAATTAGATAGCTAGAGAAGAGAGAAATTGTTGTATGTAAGGGGTTTTCTGAAAGAAGAGACAGTGGCAATGGCTATATATAGACATATCAGTTTGGTTTAATGGTGAAATTGATGGTCTGGTCTGGTCAGGACTCGGGTGTCAAAGACGTGGCGGAAAGACTGGAATGGGCTAGAGAGAGAACACGGTTTTTGTTGGGCAGTAAAATATGGGTCCACTTGTTTTTCTTAAATGGTTGAAGTTCCAGGGGCGGCAAGGCAGCGCGTGACGGAACCTTCCTTCTTTCCTCCATTTCCAAGTTCTGGGGATTTCTGGAGTTTTCTATTCGGCAAAATATCTGGACTGGCTTGAATCCTGATTGCATTTTACTTTTATTAAACAAGCTTGTGGAGCCAGATGGCCATTAGCAAGCAAGGAAAATAGCATGTTGTCGGTCACCGTCATGGTCAAAGCGTCCATCATCACTCGTTCACTCAACAGATTTATGGTTGAAATTACAGGTTCTCGTTCCATTTTGTTTCTCATTGATAAAATTAGTTGGTCTATATATGTTGCCCCAATTTTCGAAACAAGCTCCATATAAAAAAAAAATCCCCAACAAATCCTCGTTTCATGTTTGATGATTTATATAGCATGCACGGCATCAGAACATTGATAAGCACTCTGAGTTTCTACCTCTTTTTACAGTTATAAAATATTTTTAGTGAATATTCAAAAATAAAAAAATGTTATTTTAATATATATTCACTTCATCATATAGATTCCGTTTAATATTGTAATAATTATTATTTTTTAAATATTTTTCATATAAAAATACATCAAATTAATATTTTTATTATTTTTATCACTTGCACATCATAAAAAAATAAAAACAAATAAAACTTTTTCTTTTAAAGCAATTGTAAACAAACTTCAACCTGGCTAATTCGAGCGGTTACATTAAATGGGAGGAATAAAGCCTTTTCCTCTGCCAAATGAAGGCAAAAAATTGATTGAGCGTTTTTATCATTCTGAGAAATAGTTTTGGATTAAAAATATATGATTTATTTATGTTTATTTAACTTGGCCTTTTTTTTTAATAAAAGATTCACAAAGAAAAAAGAAGAATGGCAACAAAAATATTTACTTTATTTCAAGTCGAGGATTAAAAGAAGATCGATTAAAAAAAAATCTACCAAGATTGTGTATAATCAATCATGTAAACCTCGTTTTCCATATTACCAAATAAAAAGCTAATCATGTTTCGGCACAAGATCTATGAATATATCCACAAGAAGGCTGCTATTGCTGAACTTATTTCCAAAAGACATGACATCGAAGCTCACTTGAGATGAAAATTGCATTTTCTCCACACAAGAGTAAATAATTAGGCATCGCATATATATTTATATATATAACTTATAAAGAAGTGGAATGTTAGGAACAAAAGCAATACACTCAGCAATCAGAGATACCAGGCCACACACCTGAAAGAGCAGCAGGGAAGACAGAATAGGTTAGATCACAGGTTAGATCATGCCACCTATCACAGAAACGCAAACAGAGGAGTATGACAGAAACCTTCAAATTAATACACATGGAAAACAAATGGCAGCTTGCTTTTCTCTACTCTCTAGTCATGCCATGCAAGATCTCCCTTCCCCTCTCTTAAGCTTCTTCCCCTTCTGTAGTCAATTTCTGCATCTGAGGTCGATAATCCCAAATGATATTTCCGGCTAATTTTGGATGAAGCCATCTTTGAGAATATGTCATCTTCAGTAACAGCATGGTTGCCGGGTGTGCTTGATCCCGATACATTCCCAGGTTGCCGTCTTGATTTAGGATCTGAGTTGAATACAAGGAAGGATGACTATGAGAGTACATCTTAAAAAAATGGATGTTTTGTGCATGGTCACAGCATTATTAGTTGCACATAAAAGCATAGAGACATGTGAGGAGATGGAAGGTGCTCCATTCACAGACATGAGGGAACAAAAGCCTTGGCGTTAACATTCGCCAATATCATAGAGAATATCCCTTGCCATGCTCCCTTTGTTATCCACCCAAAAGCACACCTTTCCAATCTTTCTAACAGGAGCTTTCCCCACCACATTTCCAAGTTTAGAACATCGAACAGGAAATTGGAAAAACAGAATCATAGAGTTGAGTGTGGCAAAACATAGATAAAAAGATACATAGGGAGCTTAGGTCGAGTTACATTTCAATGACGCTGTTCTGAGATTTCAACTTTTTTCTCTTTTCATGGTTTTCAGAACAAGAAACGAAGTTAGAGAATTCACCTTCATAGTTTGCATGTGCTTTTTGGCCCTCTTCTGGAGATGAGGCTTCCACACTTTCTTCCATAGTAGGTTTGGTTGGAGTGAAAGGAGTCATGCTAAATGAGTCCTCTGTTACATCAGAAATCTCTACATATTGAGTAGTAGTGATAATCTCATCAGCACTGAACCCAAAGGATGCTCTGTAAGCTTCTAATTCTTCTGCATCTTGCTTGTTACTTTTATTATGCCTGTTCTGGTGTCCATTTCCACCAGCAGGATAAGCATCCGAATCCTTAGAAACACTTAATCTCCCGCCTGTATTAGGAAATGGTGGGTTATGGTCCAGGTAGAATTGCGCAAATGTAGCAGGACAGAAAAAATTTGAATCTTGCGACACCATGGAGGCACCAGCAGTCTCAGGCCTGAAATGCCTGCCAGATCCATTCCTTGAATATTTTTCATTTTGGGGAGAAACTGACGGATCCCAGTGTGTGGGGAAATCTCGTTCAGGAAAAGATGCTGATAAACAGTCACCCGAAGTCCTAGAAATTGGTGATCTGAGACTGCTTGCGGGACTTCCAGGATAGAGTGAATATGTTGCTTGGAGATCAGATGCAAGAATGTAATTGTTCTTTTCAGCACTTTTCAGATCCCTAGATGATGTGAGGAATTGAGCAAAAGGAACGTCTGGGGAAGAGGGTGTAGTTAAGTGAGCCAACTCCGGTGGGGGTGTAAGAGGAGCAGAAGATGGCTCTGTTGTGAAGGTTGAGAAGACAGGAGGAGACACTAGCTGGGTTTCATGAGCATAAGGTCCAGTGGCGAACATTGTGGATGAAGGACCCCCAGGTGAATTGGCAGAAAGGAAGCAGCTAGGAGACTGAGCAGTTGATGGGATAGCAGAATTTGTAAATGAGGCTGGTGAAGATGGGGGAGCTAGAAGTGAAGGAGCTAGCGCTGTAGCTTGATTGGTTAGGCCAACAGGTTGAGGTCCATTAGGCTGGGCTGCTGATGCGTTGCCCTCGGGAATACGAGATGCAGGCACGATGCGCTTCCCACCTTTCTGCACACTGAAACAAGACAATGCCCCCCAGCATTTTCCCCATCTCTTGCTCTGCTAAATATAAAGCCAAGACAGAATATAACTAGATAGCAAATTGCAAATGTGAAAAATGAAAATCAAGTCCAAATGCAAGAAATCAAGAGCTTGAGTAGTGTGTAATTCAGAAGGAAAATCCAAATGAAATAGATAGAATCACCCTGCACACACACACACGGATAGTATCTATCACGTCACTAAAAGAAAAATAAAATAAAAAATCAAGAGGCATATTTTTCCAATTGATATAATTCTATTATAGCATTATTACCCTGAGAATTAAAAGATGCGGAAAAAAGAGGTTCATCACAAGTCAGTACTACAGCCGTGATGTCAGCTTTCATAAAAAATGAGCAGCTATTTTAAGTGTGTTTGGCATTGTAATAGTTTTTGTTTGACAAAAGCAGGTTTAAGAAAAGTTACAAATTGTAGCTTTTTTCAAGTCCCAGTTCATCCCATAATTTGAGATGGAATGCATGAGCAAGCAAAGAAAAATAATTTGAAGTGGAGAAGCATCTCCAACGCACGCACCACAATGCCAAATGGAGAATCTTGGGGTGTGTGTGTAGAACATAATTAATCAATCATACATGTTTTCTGAGGGTAATTAAACAAAATAATCCGAAAGAAAGGAAGGCTATGGATGCCGATAGTGATAGCATGTGTCGTTTGATCTGGAAATACAATAATGATGGTCCTTATCATCAGATCTGCGCTCCTTTTTTTTTCATTCAACACATATAATTTGCAAAATCTCATTTGCTCGATGATTAGGAAGACGATAAGCATGGAGCAATGAATAAAATAAGATTACAGATCTATCTATTCACCCAAGGAAGAAATATGAAGGAAAAAAGAAGATTGAAAGGAAAGGAAAGGCAAAGGGCATTTATGAGAAAGATGGTATAGAGGCATCAGATCCAGATCTACTGGAAATTGAAAGAAAGACGCACCTGTTGTTCCTGCTGCTGTTGCTGCTGAGGGAATCTATTCTGCTCCGACCCCATAACGGAGTCTGATAGATTACCCACCCACCACTGCTACTGATTTTACTTCGACTTGCACCTTTGACTTCAACTCTACACACTCTTTCTTCCTCTTCTCCTTCAAGTTGCTATTACTAGAATATTAGTCGTAGATTTAGAAAAGAAAGATCGCTGACTTCACTTCACCCCTATCAAATAAATATCACTTTCTCTTTGTCTCTCTCTCTCTCTCGCACACATTACATATTTCCTCTACTGTACTATACTATATTATATACTATGTAGTTTATATGTATAATTTTCAATCAATTACTACTATCAGACACCTCTCTCCTTTCCTCCCTCCCTCCATCAATACCATTACCACGGCTACCAACAGCCGCCGCCGCCAAAACCTAGATGCTGACACCCTTTAGATTTTACCCAACCCAGAGATTTCTATCCATAGTGCTCACACTTGGTAAATAATGTGTAAAGAAAGAGGACCAAAGAGATAAGAAAGAAAAAAAGGAAGAGAGAGAGCTAGAAGAAAAAACACGAAACTACTACAAAATTACTAATAATCTAATCCTTTCCTCTATTTAATTGTCAAAAAGATTTTCTTTTTTCAATTTTTTTTGCTCTCTGGTAAGATAAAAATAGTAAAGGGAAAGAAGGCAAGACAAAAGAAAGGGAAAAGGATTGAAGTGATTGAGGAGAGATGCTGTTCTGCTGATATTAACAAGGGAGAAACACAGGCCCTGACAAACTCACTTTTCCCTCACCCCTCGCCATAGACTTGTAATTTGCTTTTCCTTTCTTTATGGATGCTTGTAATATGTTATTCGTCTTTTCTCTCCTCTTCTATTTTTTTATAACAACAATACTATAAGAGAAGTAGACGTGAGTATCACCATCATCATTATTTTTTATGAAACCGGACCTCTTTTTTTACACAAAATAAATTAAAAGGAATAGCTGGTTGGATGTCTAGGCGTAGCCTGTATAAGAATATGAATAGTATATTGTGGGAACAGAGGTTTAAAGGAAAAGAAACCAAGAAATAACAAATAAAATAAAGAAAGAGAGCAAAGGGGAGGGGGAGTAAAAAGAGCATTGAAGTTAGAGGTGGTGGTATGGGAATGCTTATGGATGTGGGACATTGGCCCACCCCACATGGGGCCAATATCCCGTGCTTGCATGCTTTGCTTTTTACCTCCCCCAAGCCCACCCCACTCTTTTCCATTTTGGCCCATACTTGTCCCTCGCTTGGCATTGCAAATAACTTGTTTTCTAAAATAATTTTTTTTCTGTTTTTATTTTGTTTTAAAGTGTTAATATCAAAATATATATATATATATATTTTATTTCAAAATAAAAAAAAAAACATTTTGAAAATAATTACACCAAATATACTATTAAACCAGAACCAAACACCATCTTCAATTTGAATTAAGCTTAGCATTTTACACGCCAACAGGCATCTAGTAATTTTTTTTTTTTATCACTAGCGTGCATTCTTTTTAAAAAATAAATAAATTAAACCCAATCAACACTACTTACCTGTGCCAAAAAAACACAGAAACAAGACGATTATGTATCAACCCATCTGTTTCCTCTCTCAACTCGCAGCATTCCTTTTAATAAAAAAGTTGAACCCTTCCAATCTTCTCAAGCCCCCAACTCCGATAAAGGTAAATTAAATCAACCCTTCCAATTCTCTCTATCATGCCACCGGCAGAATAATAAAAAGATCCCAATAAACTTAGTTTTTTGTTTGGAAACTACCATAACAAACTTGATGGAATGTCAAAAGAAACTCTCAGGTATCGAGTATAGTGCTATTATTTAGTTGCTATATCGAGATTAAAAAAATAAAAAAAACACAATAAAGTCATGTTTCCATATATTTCTTGTACTTTTGAACTCTTTAAATTATATATATATAAACAAATTTATTTTACGTTCTCTCTCTAACCAAGTATATTTCTACAAAATCGCTTTTTGACATAACACAAAAATGAAATATAAACTCAAATGTAAAATCATAAATAAAATATTCCCGTGAAAAAAATCATAAAATCATAAATAAAATATTTAAAAATATAATTATATTCATAAAACTTCATTAATTAATGTTCACACATGATTAATATAATTTAAAAATACAATACAAAACAATTATATTCATATAATTTCATTAGATAAAAACTAACAAATTTAAAACAAACACTTTGCCAAATCAAATAAGTTACGATTGCCTATTAATCGGTAAATTGTTTTTTTTTTGCACCCTTTCACATTTTAACAGAGAAACCATGATTCAAGTTTCAAGGCTAGTGAAAAGCATGCATATGTTTTTGTTGCAAGGTTCATAATCTATTTACCACACCCTCCTCCTTTGTCCGGGCTTGGGACCGGCTGTGATTTGCAGTGACACAACACAGGCGGAGTTACTCTTGTGCTATAAAAATGGGCAGCAAACATTGTGCGTGGAATACGGAACACTAGATGATCGAACAGATTAGTGTAAATTTTAAAACCTCTTCTTTACTCAAATCCAGAGCATTGTCATGGGGGTTGGAATCTATGTAATCATTTCGGGAAAGGACTATCCACCGACGAACCATGATATTGATGCACCCCTTTTGATCTCACGACATTGGAACTAATCCTCACAGTGGACACCATGTGGCGACCTAGAAAAAGAGTGTCCTGGTTGGCAAAATCTGTTAGAATTCAATATTAACATTACACCAATAGAACACGCAAAATAAAAACCATGCAAATTGGGCTTTTCAAATGTGCTTGAACCACTTGGTCACCTTATCAAGTGACAGTGAGTTCTTTGTGCTACAAGAAAGTCACATGTTCGAATCCAGCTTTAAAAAATGTCTCTCACCATAAAATAAAATAAAGCCACATTAGCTCTCGTCTGTCACGATAGTGGCCAATTTAATCTGTCGTGGTAATGTCTGTCAAGGTGATACAATTCTCCTGTTCCGCTAACTACTAGATCACCTAATTATTAATTGTGAGCAGCGATAGAATTAAAGGGGAAAATTAATGAGTTTGGAATTTTGTTTTAGAGTATGGATTTGAATTCCATTTAGAATTCAATACGAAAAAGAAAATATAAGAGGAGACACTCTGATTTGCTACTACAACATTTCTCTTTGGAATTGACATTAAAAACAATATTAATAAATAAACTAAACAACCCCAACATATTTTTTACAACCCCCCACCCCGACCCCATGATCTCTTCCCTTCTCTTCTTTTAAGTTCTAACCCCCATTCATCTCTTTATGTTTTACAGGGCGACTAAGATTCTAAAAGAACTCAATAAGTGACCATATTGCAAATAATACCAAGAAAATTCCAAAAAGGCCTTGACAGAGCAAACCAAATTCCAGATTCACTTTGCATCGGTTACTTTGAGAAGGTAACATAAATGAGCAATAAAGAAACATACAAGGAGTGTGTGCAGTAAGGAAGCGGTTGAGTGGCTTATAGAACGTTCTAATTTTATTTGAATAGTAAGTAAAAAATGGGTTGATATTATTTTACTAAGAAGTTCAAGTTAAGCATAAACATTCTCAAAATATTGTTTATGCTATTGTGAAAAACTTGTTTTGTATATTATTATCTTTTGAATGATTAGAACTTGTTTGATATGTATTCTATTTAAATCTGTTTTAAGCAAAACATTAGTTTTTATTGGAAGATTTCTATAAACAATTCTCAAATTCCAATGAAAAAGCTAATTTGATTGAATTTATTTCAGAGAATATATATTTTTATTTTTAATAAAAAAATTAATATAAAATAGGTCTATTTATATCTTCTTTAAAATATCTCATATTTTTTGTCATTTAAAATTTATATAAGGGTGCTTGTAAGAAAATATTGTAACAAAAAAATTTATTTCTGAATGAAAAGTAAAAATATAACGACCTGATAATTTTATTCCATGTATATTAAAAGATAATAATAATAATAATAATACATTTGATTTAGTATAATTTTATGCAATTTATTCCAGCGAGTAGTAAAAAAGGCATAGTTAAACTAAATTTCATGATTTAGTATTTTATTTCAAACATCAAGATTGTAATAGGTTCATGTAATTTGATTCCAAACAAAGTTGTAAGAAAACCATCAACTAATATACCTGCCTCTCATTCCGGTACAAAAATAAATATAAAAAAAAAACCTTTTAGTGAAGCTTAACTTGGTTTGGATTTGAGATTTGAATTAATTAAGGAACGCCAGCTCTCGACACTTGCACTAATTAATTATACGACATGTATATGCATGAAATTTGACCATGATTTAATTAATTGTTTTCAAATTAGCAATTGTCATTGGTTGGTACCTTCCATGACTGCACAAACCAATATAGTGGCCACTGGCGTTAGCTTTTATACAAAGGAGAGGAGAAGCAGAAACATACCAGGGGGGCACAACGAAACCTCCGCCCCACTCCAGAGCTACAGTGAATCTCTACCAGATGCACTCCTGCAGCCAAAAAGAAATGATGAACAATCAAACACTTGCCCAACACCCAAGAAAAGCTGTTGCATGAAACTATCATGTACCAAAGTCTCAAATTACAATATTAAACAACCAAATTATGATGGGACATTTGGCCATCAACATTCCCATTTGATCTCTTTTTGGTACATCGCCACTTTTAATCACATCTTCAAATTGTGACCAATAAATCCTAAACAGTTTTTCCCATTGTTTCTGCGTCTTTCGACCCTAGATGTTCTTCCATTTACCTGGTCAGATTATGGAACTCTCATCATGCCGGTGACTTGAAATATTTAGCAGCTATAATCTAAAAGTTACAGATAGGGTGGCGTCAATTTTTATCTCACTCTTAGCTAGTCAATACACAAAGACCGATAGTAATCAGCAAAAACAAAACTTAAAATTGGTTCAACCATGCAGCAGGATTCATGTCAGCCCTCAAAATGGCTGCTGCTCATAAGTATTAAAAGGACAGCAAAAACGTTGAGAACCACGCCCTTGAATTTTTTTTTTTACCAACTGGCAACTACTAGTCCATGATACCAGGTCCGTCCTGCAGTCAGTATTGGTTCAATGGGCGTAAATGGTTTTAATCATTGGAGCACACATTACCAAAAAAAATCATATATGCATTATTCAAAGAGCCATTTTAGAGATTTGACTCTCCAAAATAGCTCTTGCCATTGGAGACGCTCTAAGCACCACATGCTCCCAAAACTCCTGTTTCTCTAATTTAATTTAATTTTGCAACAAAAAAACATGTTGAAGCAGTCATCACCAACTAAGGTTACCAATAGAAGAAAAAATTAAATTTATTCATAAAATTCATCATCTGCATTATATTTTCACTTGTATTGAATTAATAAAAAAAAATGCATGTCTGTACAACAAATTGAAAGTCCAGGAATGTTAAGTGCGAAAACAATAAATTGATTTGGTGTTTCTAAGAGGAGAAACTCATCTGCAGCAGAGAGATCTACAAGAATGCACAGGTCATTAATTCATCTTCGACTAGTATGGGGAAAAATTCAACATAGAAAGATCTCCACAATAATCACACCATCCAGCTTTTATCAATACCCCTACAATTCATAGCCTGAAACAACAAAATAATTCAATCAATGATCAAAATGCACAAAAAGCATCATCCTCTCAACAGATAAACCAAGAGGCAAAATTAACTGATTCTTAGTGTCAATTGACTATATAAAAGTGACTGAACTCAAGATGCCTTGATACCATTTAATGTTTTCCTTTAGCCATCAGGAAATGTACACATATGCAGCCATTCCCAGTTGCTTGTCCTCAAGTCCAGACTTCATCATCAAATAGCACTTTGGAACCAGAGGATGCCATTGTGCCTTAATGCCAACACATTATTTTGTTTTCATTTTCTGAATTTTCACTTATCAGCTTCACATCTTTAAGCTAAACTCACGCAAGACAAACTGCAGGTATCACATGTAATATTCCAAGTTATTATAGATCTCGAAATTAGTTCATTAACCAGAAAGATGTCAAGAAAAAATTGTAAAGTGGTTGATAATAGGAGTGCTATAAGTTACTCATACACAATGATCAGCAATTTGAAACATACAATGGAAGATAAACCATGCCAATGTTCTCTGCTGCTAGTCTGCACCCCCATTCATCTCATCAGAACACCAAAGAAATCTTTCAAAACTACAACAAAAAACTGAATTGCTAAATTCTCAGTTGCTAAAGCATGAAATAAAATAGCTAAATAAAATTTCCCCATTCCAGTTTTGGAAGGAAAAAAATTGTAAACTAAGAAATCATTCCAGTTTTAAATTACTTCAAATCTATTCTGTCCCCTACGTTTCAGATAATATAAAATTTGCTTTAATGTCCCCTCTTAATTTTACAGCATTTGATCATCCATGGGGAAATTATCTGTCACGTGGATTACAAAAAAAGAAAAAAATAATAGCCACATCAGCTGTATCTTACAATAGAGCTAGATCAGTTACAGTAGGAGGTGACAGGAGAAAAAGCAGCAGCAGCTAAACTGAACAAATTTAACTGGGTAAGCTATACATAAGCATTGAAGATAAATCAACAGGACAGCATACCTATATAGTGATTCTTTCAACCATGCAAAGTGAGAGACAAAACTCTAAAATACAGACTAAAAATATTACATAGATCATATGACATCAGAAGGCAATGAACAAAATTCATGTCTCATAACAAAAAATAATGAAAACTGAGCTTACAATAATTGGCATCTCAGGATACTTCCTAATTCAATGATCCCCGGCACCTGAACAAAAATATTGTTGAATTAGATGCAGGATCAAACTTGAAGAGCACGGAAACAAGATAACAAAGTTATAGTCACCATCTTACTTCCTAGAACTGCAGTTGCAAGGTATCTTTTTATCCTCCAGAGGAAATTTGTAATTGTAAGTAATTTCTTCACCAGCAGCTATATGCCGTTTTGCATAAATGAAAATTTTTTTCTGACCTTCAACACTTATAACCTTCGTGTAGCAATTGGGCTACATACAACAATCAATTCAAATTATAAGAATCGATAAATAACAATTTTAGTAAATTAAATCATCTGCAAAATCATTTATGTACCTACCTCGCAAGAATGGTTTATAAATCTTGCAATCCCACCACGCGTTGTGGCATCGACCTATACAATTTAGGAAGGGCATACATACAAAAATAACTTATTTGCCCTCATAGTTCATAATAAGCATCAAAGAAGAAAATTCAGTGGTGATAACAGCAGGTCATAGTTGCCCTCCAGTCCCAATATCAACTTTGTGGTTTGCATACAAAACATGTCTTAAAAAGATCATCCATCTCCAATTATGATTTCTGATTTTGTAATCAGCAGTTGATGTCAACCAACAACAAACAAACCCTAACGAGAAACCGCATTAGGCAGTCCATTAATATGAACGTTGCTGGGGAAAAAAACAAAGCTATATAAAATGTCAGGGTTCAGTATACCAGAGATTTGGGGTACATTATAGACTTGATCCACATGAATATATCAACTCAACATATAGTCACATATATTGAGTGGGAAAAGGGGCACTTCTTGGTAAAAAAATAGCCTTAAAAAATCACAAGATTAAAATTTGGTAGGAAAATTGTAGACATGACATAATATTGATCTACTAACCACATAGCCATCATCAAGTCTAAAAAGATAACTGCTTCCAATTCCCATCTTCTCATAAAGACGTTCTCGTATATCAGATATCTGTGGAAAGTAGAAAGACAGGAAGCCATTCATAAAATTGAGAGAAAATAGCAAAAGAAAATGAAAAATTAAAAGCTCAAAGGAATGGGGGATGATTAGGAATTACAACTAAATTATGTTAACACGCTGCAACCAGTTTTTAAAACAAGTCAAACTTACTTGTGGACGAATCAGTTCACCAACATATTCAACTACAAGGTCCTCAGCCTCAATTGGCTCTTGGGCAACAAGACCCCAGTCATGTATCTTGCTTCGCTGGAAACGTAAATGTTTTTTTCTTGCCTAAAAGAAACATGAAATCATAATTATTTGATAAAACATAATATTTGCAATTCATAGATGAGCTTCATTTTTCAATTACCTTCAACTGTGTTGCTTTCAAAAGCTCGGCACCTTCTGCAGCAGCAAGAAGATTGCGAAGCTTCATCCTATTTGTTCTTGCTGAAAGGGCCTTGCCATTTGACAACTGAGATGCATGTGCCTCAGGAAATGAATACTTGGCATGAACACATGGCACCCCCCTTACACGAGCTCTTTCAGCAGGACTAGCACTAATTGACCATGCATGCCATTCCCAACCATTAATTGAAGACCGAGCACAACCATCAGATATAGGGCAGGGATTTAATGTCCTGGATTTACTGGACTTTGTCTTCCGTACTGAAACCTGTCTTGTTGCTGATTGCTTGATAGCACAGTTTTCTACTTTTAGAAACTTCACAGGATGTGATACATATCTACCATCTACTGTGCTTTTCCTTTTCAACTTCGACACCTTATTTGCTATACACAAGATGAAACAATCAATAACAAGGAGATAAAGAAATGTTTTATGTGAAACAAAACATAATCAAAGCATTTCTTACAGTTTAGAGTCTTCATAGACCATTCATCTGTCTCTGCATTTTCAATTTCAACATCACAGCCATTGCAATCAAAAACTTTCCCAGCCCTTTCCCTTGAGTTTTTTATGGCTTCTTTGGCAACTTCATCATCTGAAAATAAAATCATTAACAATTAAAATTATATGACTTCATGATTTTAAATCCTTTTCATCTACAAAGAAATAAGTTCTAAGAAAGAAGCATACCATTAACTGCTTGTGCAACCTTCATTACTTTCCGATGACCAGCATTTTTAGGCAATGATTGATCTCTTTTTATGGTGCTTTTTATAGTGGATTTCGAAGGCCTGGCATTAATAGATGATTCAGCCTGGCCCTTGGTTCTTTCCTTCTTCTTAGGAGTCCCTACAGGTTGAACTCCTACTTTCTCTGAGACATTTCTAAGAAAGTTTGGGTTTCTTGACTTCTCCACAAGCCGTTTTGGTGACCCAGCATCTATAGCAGTAGAATGAGAAGATGAACCTAGCTTCTTTCCTGCCAACTTTTTCTTCCGGTGATATGTGTATTTACTTGAAATCAGTGACAACACTGAAGGGTCTGGACTGTGAAATTTCTTTGACCCTTCTTTGAGTTTGAATGCTCCTTCCTAAAAATTTTACAGCAGAAATACACATCAATTCAAAGAAATTTAACACTTCAAAATTCCAAAAGGCATGCCATTAAAATCCAGCAACCAGCAAAAATGCAATAGATGTAAAATTAGAATTATTTTCCTTATACAAGAACTCCAGACAAAACTAACAAATCCCTACCTCATTGCTATCAGGCTCAGTATGCTTTTTCAAAGTACAGCATAATCCAGGAAATCGTTGAAGAACATCATTGACAAACAATGATTTCCAAACACTAAGTACATCATCATGCAGCTTCCGCCTGCACATTGCAATGGCAACGTAGGCTCCCTTCTTGGAAGTCGATTCAAGTGATTTTGAAGGTTGAAATTTACTTGTAGTGGGAGGGGAAATAGCATTATCTTTAAATCCACTTGGTGATGGCTCATCAATGTTTTCAACATCAATTGCATTGTCAATAGAAGCATGTGTTCTTTCCAAAGCAATTGCCAGAAAATTGGATATAGCATTCCCAGATTGAAATGGAAAAAATGATTTTTCTGCTTGTAGTGAAATTTGTGAATCACCAGAAAAATTTATCTTGCCTGAAATTTGGTTGGAATCAATCATCCGCTCATCTTTCATTTCTATAGAACCATACTCATTTGCCTGGCTTAGTGGAATAGAAAAGTCAGCAGTTTCCTGCAGCAGAAGTAAAAGGCATAAACAATAGAGATAAAGCTGCAAATTGACAACCACAATCAAGTTCCATTTATTTTCCATGATGGGGGAAAAGTTGAGAGGGATCACAATATTCTTACTGTTACCTCATTTAATCTCTTCTCCTCTGAAAAATTGACTAATTTCTTTATTTCGTCTTTCACAAGAATTTCAACATGCTCGGCCAAAGAGGCCTTTGTGGACTTGTGTAGCTCATTTGCTACACTTTCTAAGATGCATTTCAAGTCATCATCTGGAAAATCTTTGAGCGATAGGATATTCTGTTTGCATGGCTTTTCTCCCATACAGGCACAAGAACATCCAATAGATGATGGTGCATTATAATCTGATTCAGTTTTGAGAAGCTCAAAACCAGGAGGGCAGTCAGCACTACTAGCAGGAGATTCTTGACAAGAAAAATACTGTAAAACCATTGAAAACTCTGTTTCAGATATTTTTAACACACGGAACTATGTAAAAGAACTCTGAATAAACTCCCAACATACCGGTTTACTGGGTAATTCTTCAATCTTCTTGCACAGATATGAATGACTGGACCAGAGTTTGCTCTTTCTCCAGGAAGTTGTACACTCTGCTATGGTATCATAAAAGACAGCATTCCACAGGACTTCCATGCAATAATCAGAAAGAAATCTACTAACAACCACACAACACCCCCAAAAATCATCGATGTTTCCAACAGATTTTGTACTTCTGAGTAACTGCATGGACAACTCATCAACACATGCCTGATCAGGGTTATAATTGCAGACAGCAGCCTCACACTTGGCAATAGAATAATCCATCTCACTGTCAAATTGAGACTGAAAAAAAATACAAAGACATTGTTGAGGTAGGGTATGGAGAGGCATGAAGAAATTCAAGCACATATAAAATCCCTAGAGTTTATGAGCATTACCATTCTACCATCTGCAGAATAAGTTATGGCAGCCTGATTATCAAGCTTATTATATCTCTCTGTTCTCTTTGTATTAGCAAACCCTGAAATAACATTGCTGATTATCTCATCTAACACAACTCTACGAGCAGCTTTCAATATTCCAGAGTGCAGCTGACAGGAAACTTCTTCAGAAATTACAGACATGAAGCTCAAAGATGAGCCAGTTTCAGTGTTTGCATCAGTCATGGAGACAGATTCAGGTTTATTGAATCTCCAAGCATTCATAATAGATAGCAAAGAAAGGGGTCTAAACTTATTTTGAGCATGATATATCTGCCACATGAAATGCACAGTGATAGTTAAAATATAAGAGAAATGTATTATTTGGTGAGAAACACGGTTGAACAAGTTTGAGGCAACTGCTTACCATTAAAGAATCCTTAAGATATCCATACCGATACCAAGAATAAAGCTGCAAAAGACAATGTGGCCCACGTCTCCTCCCTTCATCATCCTTGAATAGCCAACAGGAATCTTCACCTGACTGGAATAAGAAGTAGAGAAGCATTTCAGAGGTGGAAGTGAGCTGGAAGAGACAGGGAGGGAAAGAGATAGGAAAGAGGTAAGAACCAGCGACCATCCAGCGAGAAAAAAATACAGTACCACAACTGAAACTGGTGTAACATAGTCAGCTGCTTTAGGGATGGGGGTTGGATGGTTGGAGCCGCAAGTATGGTGTTGAACACGAGAATCAGATACCGATTCCACAACTGGATAAGTAGAGACCGGAGTAGCTGCGCCTGAAGTACCAGAGGAAAGATATGTAAAACCAGTGGAAACATGGTCAGGAAACTGCATGAAATACTTGAGAGGAACCGGATTGATCAATGCTCCATTTGCAATGGGATACACAGGAAGATCCTCAGGCAGAAAACCTGTAGATAAGCCCTCATACAGTTGTTGGTGGATATAAGGACCACACATTTGTCCATTTTCATTAAGGTACATCCATCCACTAACAAAAGCAGGTGGTAAGTGGCAAGAACAACTATTTGCCTGGTATGAAGCCCGGCCTGTACTGGACAACTCAGGAATACCGTCACTGTTTCCATTAGAATTGCAACTCATCTCTGGTAAGGAATTTGAACTAAATTTTTCATCATAAATGAAGCAGCATAGAAGATACAAACAGAGAGAGAGAGAGAATTAGATAAAGAAAAGTCAAGAAATTGAAAAAAGAAAACGATTGAGAGTAATGTAATACCCATTGAATGAGCATTCTTCTGCGTTGTTCATCGGCATGAATGAGACATCATCACTATTGCCAACGGAGATAAATGAATCTTGATGTTCTTGGTGCTGAAAATCTGAAATCTTCAGCCTCTTTCTAGAGGATAAAGGGAAATCGTCTTCTTGCTCGAGGAGGAGTGTTGAAGAGACCATGGTTCTCCTTAAACCTCGCCTGGATTAGGACAAATCCTAATAAGTTTGGACGATAATAAATTGAAAAAACAGGATGGATGATCAGAGATCCTATGTGCAATTAAATTAGTTAGGATTAAGATTATCCACAGAGAAGGAGCCAACGAGCATGGACAGTATATTATTTGCTCAGCCGATCGCAAATCTTTGATCTCAATGAAAATCAAAATCGTCTCCTAACCTAATCTAATGAGGACCGAAAGAATAGTATACAAGTCAAGATTAAGTCGGTGCAGTTTAACTCGTGGCGCTGCCGGTGCTCGAAGGCGATTAGGGTTGGGCTACCAAAGGACAAGAGGTTCTTCTCGCTCACACGAACCCGCTATAGTAACACCCAACACCCGACATTTTTCATTAATCTTTGTTATTGCTATTATGAGAGATTTTACTTCTTTCCAACCTCCGTATTTATATAGATTATTCACTCGCGTTATATCACGGTTCTTGCTAATGGTTTTACAGTGACATGAAAAAAATGGGTGGGTTGACTTTGCAGTTTGCATATCTGGTTGATTTTGCATATTTTAAAAATAATTTAATTAAGATAAACTTAAAATCACAACTTATTTTTAGGGTCTGTTTGGTATTTCCATTGTTATTGTTGTTTAGATTTAAAAAAGTAGTTTCTTAAAAAGTATTTTTAGTTGTGGTTCATAACTAAAATTGAAATGCTTGGTTAAAACTATGGTTGAGTTTGAGGTTTAATGAAAAACAATTTCGTGTATTTGGTGTTGTCAACCTGTGAAATTATTTTAAAGTACATACACACACATAAACATATATATATGTATATATATTAAATATTATAGATTTAATAATCATAATAACATAATGTAATTAATAATTCAAGTAAGATTTTCACAGCTTTTTTTATCTATGATATTTCAAATTTAATATTATATAAACAAAAAATATACAAAGCCATATATAAATAAAAACAAAATAAAAAAATTGAGCGAAATTATTTACAATTAGTTCAATACATATTTTTTCCTCCCGGACCCATGTATAATTTCATATGATTTGCAAGTTGAGATTATTGTTCAATACATATTTGAGTGAAATTATTTAGCGAAATTAAATCCTAGCACTATATTGTTGAAACATGGATTTTTTTAATTTGTGCGTGATAGTGGATTATTCATTCTTGCAATTTACATGAGAGATTATTATTTTAAAAAAATAATTTTTTTATATAATTAAAAATTCATTCACTCTATTTGGATCTCTCTTTAGCTTTCCATCTACAAAGGGGTAAGAGCATTTTTATTCTCCCCAATCTCTCTCCATTTACAAAGTAATACAGCTTGCAGTTAAACCAAGTTAAAATTATTATTAACATTATTGCCAAACAATTAAAATCATTAAATTCCCCCAAAAAATTAAAAAAAAGCAAAATATTTTTACAAAAAAAATAATCACTAAAATTATTATTATTATTGTGAAAAAAATAAAATCATAAAATCATCTGATGCGAAGAATAGATAAAATAATAAAAAACACACAAAAAAATAACAAAGAGAAAAAAAGAGAAATGTTAATTTTAAAATGATCACCAACATAAATTAAAATTTCAGGACTGACCTAAATAAAAATAAAACCTCAATAAAAAAATGACAAAAATTAAAAACAAAAGCTAAAAGCATATATGCATAAATACGGGTAAAAAATAAACATTGTCCAAGAAGGACCAAAAAACCAAAGGAATTAATACCAAATAAAAAATTCAAAGAACAAGGACTGAAATAAAAAATAAAATATATAATTAATTTCAATCGAAAGACAAAATTGAAACAAATAAAAACCTTGAGACCGAAATAAATAAAAGTTTTTAAAAAAAATTGTTAAAAAATTAAAAGAATAAGGACCAAAATGAAAAGTAGTATATATGACGAATTTCAATTGGAGGACAAAATGAAAACAAATTAAAACTCGCATACCAAAAAAATTAAAGGAACCAAAAACAAAAGAAAAATAAAAAGAATAAGGACTAAAATGAAATCCAACATATATCATCAATTTCAATTGAAGAGCACAATTGCAAACAAACAAAATTTTCATCGAAGAAATCAGGAATAAAACTGAAATCAAAAGAACATGGATCAAAAATAAAACAATCAATAACATTAAGGACTTACATGTATTTTCCGGCGGCAAGAGAGAGAAAAGGAAGAAAAAACTAAAAATCATTCACCGGCAATTCACCGAGCACCTTTATGCGACAGACGCCTCACCAGGAAGCTGAGGACATGGCGGTGCACCAGGTGAACGGCGGAATGGCAGTTTTCACCGTCCAATGACGCTGCACGCGCGACCTGAAAGGCGCATGCACGAGAAAAACTACAAGCGCGTTCGTATGACAGGCCTGCAATGTTTCAGAAAAGAAATAAAGAAATTGAAAATTACCTATACACCTCGAACCCAGTGATAACCATAAAAAAACAGGGAAGGAAGTACCACAATGCCCCCAGCTCCAACCCTTCATTTTTGTCTTTTATAGGGGTACTTTTGTAGTTTCACTGTGCACGAATATGTGAAAAAACAAAAACACCCTCCACTATTTCGTGTTTTTTTGTTAGCTCCCAGGGGTAAAATGAAAATGATACTGTTTGATTCCATAGTAATCTGTATCTATGTACACAGTGAAATCAACACAGTAAAATGACCACAACTTTTATATTTTAGTTAATTATATTATAATGTATTAGATTGATTTCTCTGGGTTAACATATCAAATTCTCTATTAGTTTGACTTGGGTTATTAGACTACGATATCCTTGTGGAAAATAATTTTAAACCATTTATAAAATTTAATTTTCAATCATCCTAATATTGAAAGATATTTTTTTAAAATAATAAATAAAAGTATTATCTAAAAAATAATTTAATTTAACCTGTCAAACTTACAACTCGAGTCATAAAACTAAGATAATACTATAAAAAAATTATAAAGTTTAACTCTATATTGGACTAATGTTGAGGGGATGAACTTAGAAATTAAATTAATTAAAAATACTAAACTTATGACTCGATTCATGAGACCAAGATAATCTTATAAAAAAACCAATTTAACATTAATTAATTTATTAAATTCATAACTCTTAGCCATGAGATTAGGAAAATCTCATAAATTGAAAATCAAGATACATTATAAGATTTAGTTTTTAATTGATCATGTCAGAGTCAATATTAAGCGATAAAATTGGGAAAAAACTTTATTAAAGAACAACATAAAAAACAAGTCGAGTCAATATAAGTTAACTCGTTAAGCATTATTATCAAATCATAATACCAAAATAACCTTAATAATATCTAACCAAAATAAATCATGAAGACTAGTTATCAATCAAACACAATATTAAATTATAAAATTGGAGGGGGTCGATTAAAAAAAACAAGCCAACTAAATTAACTTGTCAAACACTCAACCTAAATCATAAAATAGGGATAACCTGATAGAAATAAATTCAATATTGAAATACATGAGATTGGGATAACTACTTAGAAGTGATGAAAATAAAAATAAATAACTTAATTTGATCGGGGTTAAATACCAAAACTTGCAACTTTGATCATGAGATCAAGATATTTGTAGGGTTTTGAAAATTTTGAATAGGAAAAGGCATTAATGCCCTTAATGGCTTAAGATTAGGTATAAATGAATTAAGGGTATAGTAGTAACTTGTAAAATATAAATAGAAAAAGAAGAGATGAGAAGTAAAGCTGAAATTTTAAGAGTGAACCAGAAGAGAGGAGAAGGGAGAAGAAAAGGAGAAAAGAGGAACGGAGAAAGGAAGGAGGAGAAATAAGTATTAAGGTAATGTGTATGTGTTATTATGTAAAAAATATTGTTTATTAGTCAAGCTTTTGCTTGTATTGGTGATTAGGGTTTGTAGATTTGATTTGGGTTTGATTGATGAATGGTTGAGATGTTAAGGGTTTAATGTGTTGGGTAATGGTTTAATGAGTTTGATTGTAGATGATTTTGAAGTTATTTGATGTGTTTAGTGTAAGAAATTTTTGAGAAATGGTGAAAAACCCTTGCTGGAATTCTGGGTTGGAGGTTGAAGATGACAAAATTTCATTTTGGTCCCTTTTGTGAAAAATTACAGTTTGGTCCCCGAACTTTGGAAAATTACAGTTTGGTCCTTGGAGTGAAATATTAGTATTTCAGATTGGTTTGATGGACAATTGAAGCTTATTTGATGAATTATTATCAATTTTAGGAATTGCGTATTTTGAATTAGATTTTGGAAGAAACCGTTGTTTTTAGGTTTTGTGAAAAATAGATAGTTTGATTCAAAATACATAGGATTATAAATTAAACTCTTAGATACATTTATTAAAGTGATGTTAATTATCTTGAGTCATTCTTGAGTATGTCTTTTTTTATTTATTCAGATAATCCTGATATTCTGCCCGGAGTATGTTAGTAGAAGTTCGTCATCATTCTGCTTTTGAATTCTATTCGCTTTTGAGTCAGGTGAGTGGATAATATTTAATATACATGAGAAATATTATAAATATTTGATTTGCTAGTATTTGGATTATGCTTCTTGATAATATATACGTTAATTACTATTCTTGTTACGATAAAGCATAATCAATTGTTGAATATATGTTCTTGATATGAGCCAATATCTGTTTGTGAATTGATAGCTCCTCATTTGATTGATGTCATGAGTTGAGCCTTGAGATATGAATATGTCTTTTTGATTATGATATATATATATATATACACACCTACAGTATGCCAGTCAGAATACCCACGCTAACAGGGAAATGTTAGTCTTTGTGCACATCGTATCTGAAACCCTAGTTGGTCGGGGGAGTCACCAACCTGTGCGGACTGATCATCCCACAGTATGGAGCCTCATGTTCATTGCATTCTGATTTTCTGTCGATCTTTACCTATTACGTTCTTGTTATGACCCATTTGAGAAACTTCTTGTAAGGACTCCGAGCCGATTTGATAATATATTTCTCATTGTTGTATTATCTCGTATGTGTATATTAGATGTTATCTACTCACTGAGTTGTTGAACTCATCCCCTCATTATTTATTATTTTCAGGTTCGTAGCTTGTTAGCAGATCATTTTCGTTGAAATCTCAAAACTTATTATTTGGTTGTAATCGACTCTTTTGTTTTTATGTCTAGTTAATGCTGCACAATTATAATAAGATGTTTTCGACTCTTGTATTAAGACAATCAAATTATGTTATAAAGTTTACTTTGTTATTTCCGCTGCGTTGAACTCTGGATATGAATGATAAGCTTGTAAGTTTGGGTTCGCATAGGTGTGGAGCCTTGGAGGGGGGCCATGCCTATGTGCCGGTCACGGATCCGGGAATCTGGTCGTGACAATATTCCTATGTAAACAAATAAAATAGATCATGAAACTTAATTCTTAACCAACATAATATTGAATGATAATATATATATATATATATAAATTAAAAAAAAACTTGAGTCAACTTAGTATACCCGTTAAATATTATTCTCGGATCATGAGACTGCAAGAACCTAACAAAAAACAAACAAAACAATTCATGAAATACTATTTTCAATTAACTCATTATTAAATGATAAAACTGGAAAACTAAAAAGGAAAAAAATCATAGTTAACCAAGTTAACTTATCAAACTTGCAATCCTGTGTCATGATATTATGATAACTCAATAAAAAAAACAAATATAATATTGAAGAATATATATAAAAAATATTTATTTAAAAAATATTTTTTTCAATACGCTAAAACTTATTGTTTGATGATATAGTATTTTACCCACATGTTTTAGTATAGTGATAATAAATAATAATAATTAAGTGTAAATAGAAACTAATTTTTTTTCAAGCAATTTTAAGAATAATAAAAAAAAAGACAATAATTGAGACTTTAAACTTAAAAAACTAAAAAAAAAACATCTAACAACCCAGCCAACTTGTTTTTTGTTGTTATTGTTGTTTGTTTGTTTCATTCCAAAATTATTATACCATGGTTATTGAATTAGTTTATATATATATATATATATATATATAAAATACAATTCTTGTTTCTCCTGGATTTTATATTTATTTGATGTGCGACTTTGTGTTTAGTTTTCTTTGTCTATTAGGTGCAATTATATGGGTGTAGAGAAGATTGTTATTGTATGAGAGAGATTTGTAAATGGTATTCTTAATAAGGCAATTAATTATAATGTTTTGACCAAAACAATACTTTTTTTATCACCTAGAAAACAAATTAAGAAAAAAAATCTAGCATTCTAAAAAAAATATCATGTGATAAAAAATTAAAAATAATAATAAATGGTGATGATATAACAATTAACCCATTTTTGCCTTATCGAGGAAGTTAAAAACAATTAAAAAGGTTGGTAAATAGTTAAGGATAAGCCATGAATTGCTATCTATTTTTATTTTTCATGGGATATATATTTTAATTTTATCTTAAATCATATCCATTTATCTCATGATCATGAATTGAATTGTAATTGTCATTGTTCTCTAACCTATCAATTGTTGTATATAGCGAGTAATTGGATTGCTTTGAGGGATATTCATTTTGAATTATGTGGTTTCTAAAATTCTAATCATGTTTCTACGCAACAAAAGACAGTTTATTTTTTGGTTCTTATAGTCGTAGATTTTGGTCACTGAGTTGCAACTCTTGTCATTGTTATTGTAACCTGGTGGTGACTATTTTATCATTGGTTACTCGTATATCTAGATTCTGTTTAGCACAGTGATCACATCACTGTTTTGTTAAAAAAATTATTTTTACTTTATTTTTTATGTTTTTAAATCTATCAAAAATAAATAAAATATCATTTTATTACATCTACAAGCAAAAATTATTTGAAAGACAATTTTTATTACTTTACCGGACACCACTTAAAATTAACAAAGGTTTGTTTATTTTATGAACCTATACATTTATAAGCATACAATTCTCAATAAAGAGTTAATAGAATGTATGGTTTTATAACTCTCCCCCTTAGATGTTTATTGTATAACCTTAAGTGTTGGAAACTATCTCATTAAAAATCTTACCAGGAAAACCCAATGGAAAAAAAACCTTATCAACTCCTCCTTATGTATGTATCTCTTTTAAACCCCAAGCTATTGCATTCTAATATTGCATCACAATCTTTCAAATATTATAGTTGGTAATGCTTTAGTGAACAAATGTTATAGATTATCTTTTGAGCAAATTTGTTGAATGTTAATGTCATCACACTTATCAAGTTTATGTGTGAAAAAGATTTTCTAGTGAGATGTGCTTTGTTTTATAGCCTTTAATGTTATAACAATATTGTAAAATGTAATTAGATAAGTTGTTTTAGATCAACCTTTATATGGATTAAATAAATATCCTACATCAACATATCCAATTAATTTATGATTAACATTATTTGAATAAAATAAACTCATATTCATTGTTCCTCGCATGTTTAATTCCATTATAATGTTTCTAGATAGGAGAAGAATTATATCTTGCTAACAAATTCACAAACAATGTTATACCAAGTCGTGTATTATTAGCAAGATATATTAACACACCAATTACATTAAGGTATGATACTTCAAGACCAGATTATTCTTTTTTATACTCATGAGGTTTAAAAGGATTCCTTTTCACATTAAGTGATTGAACAACCATTAGGGTACTCAATAGACTAGTTTTATCTGTATAAAGTTTTTTAAGGACATTTTTTTTTATATAAGTTGACTGATGAATAAAAATGTTTTTTTTGCTAAATGCTTGATTTGTAAGCCGAGACAAAAAAAAATTCCCCAATTTTTTCATCTCAAATTCTTTCTTTAAATAATTTATTATCCTTCGTATCTCTCCATGAGTTTCAATAATATTTAAATCATCAACATACACAACAGTGATAACAAAAGCAAATTCTAACTTCTTTATAAAAACACATGGCATATAAGGTCATTATTATACCATTTCTTTAATAAATACTCACTAGGGCGATTATTCCATATGTGTCCTGATTGCACTAACTCATATAAGAATCTTTATGACTTTATTGAGTAAACCTTTCAGGGATTTGAATTACATGTTGCATGCATTTTAAACCCTTTAGGGATTTTCATATAAATATCATTATCAATTGATCCATATAAACAGGTTGTAACAACATCCATTAAACACATATCTAGTTTTTTACAAGTTGTCACGATAATAAGATAACGAAATATAATTGCATCTACTACAGGATAATATGTATCATCCTAATAAATGTCAGGTCCTTATAAAAACCCTTTGTGCTACTAGTCGAGCCTTATATCTTACAATTTTATTTTTCTCATTTTGTTTTCACATAAATACTTGTTTGTATCTAATTGGATTTACAAGTCCAAAAGTCTTGCAAGTAAATTTAATTCAGTCTAGATTGTTTCCTTCCATTTCGACAAATCTTTTTTGCATCTACATTCTTTGATGGATTTGGGATCAAAATCCTCATTTTCATTAATGATTTTAAGTGATTATGTTAAAAAATGTTGTCGACAACTATCTTATTTGGTTCCATCATTTCTTTATAGAGATATAATTTATTGATATCTTCTTATTTTTTTTTCTATTTTCAGGTTCCTAGACCTTTTCTGGGGTTTTAAGATCAATTATATCTATATCCTTATAAATATTTTCTTCCTCAATAATGTCATCTTATTTATTTGATCCTTTTTTCCTAAGGATTTATCTCTTGAATCGACTGGTCTTCCATGTTTCTAGCATGTCTTAAACTATTTTGTTATAATTCTAGTTGATTGTCTTATTGGGACTTTAATCCTAGTTGGAGCATTTATAACTGATAAATGAGATTTGGTTACTCCATTTGAATCAATGAATGCATTTGGTAGCTGATTTACTATATCTTCAAAACAAATTATATGTTGAACTTCTTGTTCATGTTGTTTTATACAAGGATAAAAATTATATAATGATAATGCATTAATTGTAATATCTTTATCCAACTATTTAGTTTCTCCCCCTAATTATAGGAAACAATCTTATTAAAATAACAATTGATAAAATATATTGTAAATGAATTACTTGTCAGGGTTCAAGGTATATTATTATTGATGGGGACTCAAACCCAATATATATTCCTAACCTTCTCTAAGGACCCATTTTTATACATTGTGGTAGATAAATCAGAATGTAAATCATACAACCAAATATTATTAAATGATAAATTTTGACTCGTGACTAAAAAGCAATTATAATAGGGAGAATTTATGGTATGATATTGACCTAATATGTATGAGTGTCGTTGCATATAATATAACGTGTCCCTAAATATAGACATTAAACTTAGTTCTCATGAGTAATGACCTTGTAATTAACTAAAGACATTTAATAAATATTTTAGCAAGATCATTTTGAGTATGAACATGTGCAACAAGATGTTCAAAGTGTCAAGCAATAATTGTTAAACACATGAGATATAAATTTACAAGCATTGTCAAGACAAATAATCTTAGTTATGTGCTAAAAAATTGTGCCCATAATCCAATAATTTGAGCAACAAATCTTATAGATAATAAATGTGACCATCTTATTGATGCAAATACCATATTATGAGTTGATAATAAACATACATGTGACCATCTAATAGATACATCTACTAAAACCATAAATATCTAAATGGTTTACATGATGGGTGAATAGGCCCATAAATATCACATTGAATGCATTTTAGAAATCTTGGGGATTCAATCCCAACTTTAGTTAGTGATGGTCTAATGATCAATTTCCCTTGAGAACAAACAACACATGAGAATTTCTTAAATTGAAGAATCTTTGGTTCTTCAATGGATGACCATGTAAATTTATAATAATTATTCACATCATTATTGACCTAAGATGGACTAACCGGTCATGCTAGATAATAAAATTATCTGGTTCATTGAACTTCTAGTTCATTATTGCATTAAATTCAATTGCATTAATACTTGTATAGTACAATCTTGAAAATAAAACATGTAATTTTTCAATATTTATTTCTTGTAGAGTCATTTGGTATTGTCACCATGACCAATTTTATCTCGCCTCGCGCCTTGTCATCCCTAAAGAGGAGAGACGGTGCGATGGAAAGGGGGTTTTCTTATAACCATAAAATTACGATTATAGTTTTTAGGAGTCACCACCCAATATTAGGATCACTAGAAAACCTAATGGTTTGCGAGAGTCCGGGTAAGAGGACTTGTTATGAAAGGGGAAGACGCATCACCCCCAATGCACTCTACCTAAGGTAAGATACATTGTTATTTGATTGTTTTTCTAAATTAGATTTTTTTATTTGTTGGTCTTTTCTAAGGCTCGAAGTAGATCTCTTTTCGTGAGGGAGTCTCTACCTCATTGGGTTAAAAACCTAACCATTCTAAAGTCTGAATTTTAGCACTGTATTTATTGTACTTTAATATCGATGGTGTACTTTACAATATAATTTTACACCTCGATAATTAAAGTTTATAACTAAAAAATGAACAAAAAGATTGTTGAAAGATTTTTGATATTTTGGGAGAAATTTGATGGATAATCATAAACTGGTTACGGTATCTCATTTTTTTTTTGTTTTAAAACATGAGAAAGATGTTATTTTGTTTTGAAAAATATGTTTAGGAAATTTTTAGAATTCGGTTGTATGCATGAAAACAACGTTTTTTTTTGTTTTTTTTCTTTCTAAAAATGCAAATTTTTATATATATTTTTAAAAATTCAAACTGAATCGGGGCTGACGAAATGATGGGCCATTTCATCCCAACATCTTTCTTGGGTCAAGCTGGATAGAATGTCTAGCCCTTCTTACTACTCACCATATATGAACAGTAACTGGTGGAGGAAAAGGAGGAGGTTACTTGTCATTGTTCCCGTGTAGAAGAGGTTAGACCGCTTCTGCCGATGGTGATGGCGCCGAGAATGATGGCTTGTGGTGGTCGCAGGAGACATCAGAAGGTTGCAATTGAAGGAGAGAGGAGACAATCTCTACTGGTTTTGTCACTCGAGGAGGAAATTGCTGTCATTATTATTGGTGGATACAAATGAGTTATCTTTGATGCCAATGAGCTATTGGTGGGCTATTGGGGGGAAGAAAACTAATTGCTAAAGTTGCTAGTTGGGGAGAAGAAAACTGGATTGCTGCTGACGATGGAGAGAAGAGTGGATTGACGTTGTCAGTGTTTTTGCCACTGCTATTGCCAGAGGTGAAGAAGACGGGGTTGCTTTCGATAATGAGAAGAGGAAAAACTGGTGGTGCCAAGGGGTTACTGGCAACAATGTGGAGAGAGAAAAATAGGTGGTCCCAAGGAGTTGTTACTAGTTTATTGTGTTTTGTTTTCTTTCTTCCTTCGTTACTGTTCTGTATTTTTTTTTCTTTTGTCGTTCTCTCCTCTGTTCTTTGCTTCTTTGTTCTTTTTTCTCCATTTCTCGTTCGCTAATTGCAGGTATTTATAGGAATACAATGACTCTTTAGTTAACATCATGTGTGTTTGCAGGTTTCCTCTTCCTCTTCTACAATGATGAAGATAGTGGTTGCTTGAAAATTCTATAGGATATCAAAAGTACAAATTGATCCCTCAATTTATAATTGTTTTAATTGCACTCTTAATTAACCTTAAACCTTTAAATTCATGCAATTTTATCCCCGCCAAAAATTCAATAGCAACTATAAATTTATGCGCCTTTTTTATTTTGACTATTGGTTTTAGAGTTATGCAATTTTATCATCAATTGACCATTTTTCTTCAATTCCATCTTTGATCTCGTCCAATTGACTTGGAAAAAATTCAATTTGATCTCTGAAAATCCAATCTTCTCAATTAAACCCGAGTTAGGTTCACCAACTTGATTTTTCCTCATTTAAGTCCTTAATAAAATTAATTTGACTAATTTAAAGCATAACTAAGTCTTTGCACTTAATTAAATCCTTTAATTGGACCCTAAATTAATTCTTAAACATAATTATACTTTAAATTGGCCCATGATTAAATCAATTTGACCTATAAAAAATATATAATTATGCCTTTCAACTTGATTTTTACGCAAATTTATCCAATAATAAATTATTTTAGTATTGAATCTGTATTTTCATTTATTTTTGGGCACAATAGAAGCACGATCGGACTCTCAAATCCGTCTAAAATTTTCAACTTGATTTTTCCAACATACCACCCTCTTTTGATTTTATTTTTGTTATTTTTAGGGAATAACCCATAAATGAGTTATGACAAGTATGATGTAAAGATATTCAATATCATTGTCATTTGGAGTCTCAACATGGTATCCGATAAGTCGTATATCTTTGAAACTTAACAAATTTCTCTTTAATTTAATAGAGAATAAAACATTATCAATAATAAGATTCGTTTCACTATGAGGCATTATATTAGCTCTTTTAGAGCCTTCAATTAAGCTTGATGAACTTGATATTGTATTCTTTTTTGTTTTCATCATTCTTAGATTTAAAAAATATTGCTTATTGTCGAGAATGGTATGTGTTGTTGCACTATCTGCTAAGCATATATTATTGATATTGGGTTTATGATGCAATCCATATTTTCTTCATGTGGGTGGGAAAAATTTAGTTTTATGCTTTTCTCATTTCCTTCAATAAGGATTGATATAAATCAACAAGATGTTTGGTTATATGACAAGTACAAGATTAATGCCCTTTCATTCCATATACCAATAACAAATATTTCTACATTTATGGTATCCTTGTTATGCATGTTATCTTTTTTTTTTGTTTCTTCTTAATCTATGAAAGTTTGTTAGAATCTAATGGATTATGACTATTATAGTTATGATAATTAAATTGTCTTCATCCATGACCATGATCATAACTATAACTATAATTATTATTATTATATCTCATAGCACTTTAGGGAATGGAGGTAAAGGGAATGGAGTTGAACTAGTCAGTTTCATGATTTTTCATTGAAAATTCATTATTTTATTAATCCATAAGTAGATATAAAATCATTACAAAATATTTCTTAAAACCTAGTTTTTTATATTGTTGTTGCAAGAGCACATTTGAGACATGAAAAGTGAAGAATATTTTTTCTAACATATCTTCGCCAGTGACATTATCTCCATATAATTTTAATTCAGAATTGATATTAAACATTGTAGAATTGTATTAACTTATTGATTTCAAATCCTACAATCGTAAATGTATCTAATCTTAACGAGCTTTTAGGAGAATAACTATCTTTTGATGGTTATATCTTTCATTCAATTTTTTTTCTTCTAAGAAATTAAGGGATCTTTGATTATGAGATACTCTATTTTTAATTTCTCATGGAGATGATGACATAAAAAAATCATGGCTTTTGTTTTATTTTGACTAGATGCTTTATTGACATCTATAATGGTGTTTCCAATGCCCATGACATCTAGATGAATTTTGGCATCAAGAATCCATGATAAATGTAGAAAATAAAAATTCAAGGAAATTCACAAAACATATATTGAGAAAAAACTTGATAAGTTAGATTACCTAAATAAAACAAAAATGGTACGTGACATTGTTATATCTCAACCACAAAGGGTATTTTACTTTACTTTGGACCAGTAGCCCACAAACAGGAGGTTTTCAGTCTATATACCAAATTTATAAACACAACAAAGAATTTTTGAGGTGAATGAAAGAGGCAAGTCCAACGGGGACAAGATCTTCTAATATTCACAAAGTATATTTATGATTTGCACAAACATAAATGCATAATTTAAATAATATTAAATATAGCAACGAATAAAATTTGAAGAAATCTTACTTAAATATGTATTGAAGTACAAGAAACAAATATACCTTTTACTTCTTATAAACAAACCAAATATGATTATCTGCTTCAAGATAAAAACGAGGAGTAATTCATGCCGATAACATTTTATGAAATTATATATTTAAAACACATACAATATACTTAATAAAATAAATACGAATAATAGAAATTAAAAGAATGAAGAGAGACCACTTTTATTTCATATAACTTTGTAATTATATATATGTGTTCTTTCTTCTCTTAACAATACACCTATTTATAGGCACATGTAAATAAATACTTGTAAACTCAAAAGACACAAGAAGATGTAGATTTAAACGAACTTAAAGAGATTCAAATGAACTAGAAAATAATGAATGAATGTAATATGAGAGAGATGCATGCAGAAAACTAGATATCCACACATACCATGTATGATTTTGTAACATTTTATGCTCTTTTTTATATAATTTTAAAAATAATGATTTTAGTGTTTGAATGCAATTTAAAATGCAACCAAAATAATGATTTCTGTTTTTTAACCAAAGTTTAAAATATATGTATACATATACATGTTTATATTTATATATACAAACACACTTTTAACCGGTTACTAATACACACTTCTACCTTACTTTCGTAAGGTAGAAGAAACACTAAGATTATGAAACCAACACTTGTACAACTCTTTTCCTGTTGTTGAGCACCCAGAAACATCAAAATTATGAAAACCAACACTTGTACAACTCTCATGCTCAAGCTGTTATTATCAGGCTTTTTTGAGTTCACCAGCAGAGGACTACAAAACACAAGAGTTTCTCCTATGACTTCTTTTTAGAATATGGAAAATTTCTACGATCCCTGCACAGCAATTTGTTACTCTTGGAAATATCAGGTGACATGCATAACTCAAACATGATATTTTAAAAGTTAAAACTAACCTTTGGAAGAGGGAAGGTGTATAAGCCAGATTAAAATTTTATCTAGTATAAGACAGGGTATTTGCTTTTTTTTAAAAGGACATAAAATGACCAAATTAAAATCAAGGAGTTAAAAATTAAAATTAGAAGGATAAAATTGAAAAGAATGTAAAAATTGAACAGCTAAAACTAAATAAATGAATGAAAGAAAATAAAAATGGGGTCAAATGCATAAATAAAAAAAATACAAGGAATAAAGTGAAATGAAACAAATACCCGCACCATAAAAACATACAGTGCCTCATTTCATGTTGTTAGGCCGACCAATGTCAAGGTTTGAGAGGGGAAAAGATTTTGAGTGAACCTAGCAAAATTTCTACCAAATAAGAACAATTGAAGAAGTAAGAAGGTGTTATGGAGTGATTAAAGCAATTTGGAACAAATTCTTGGGTTTTTTCTCTTGGAGCCTCACGACAAAAGAGAAAAAGAAAGGAGGGAGAGGTGGTGATTTTTTCTTGGGTAAAAACCAAGCTTTCATCTCACTTTTCTTCTTTCAGGAGGGTAATAAATCCTCTCAAAACAGGTTTTATGGTGTTTTGAACTTTTAGCGTTATCAAAGGTAGGATTGGTACATTTATAGTATTGAAATGCTTGTTTTAGGTGTGTTGATGGTCAAATAGGTAAGTAGGAATGGGGTCAAGATTAAAACAAATTGCACCCTCAGGGATTATATAATTTTAGCAAATTGGTAGTTTTGAAGGGGATGGTTAATTCTTAAAAATCAACAATAAATACTAATTAGGGTATTGCTATCATGTAATATAACGGATTAACATGTATATTAGTCACTTCAATTTTCAATGAAAATCCCTATTCCTAAAATTGTTGAGTTTCGAACAAGTGGGATATTTTTGGGAAGTATGATAAATTAACAAAAATGGATGGTAATTAAAAGTATAAAATGGTTGTTAAATGGTTTGAAAATCAACACATGAAATTGCCATTAGAGTTTTCAGAAGAAAAAAACTATTATTGAAGAAATTGTAAATTTCAGCAAAATAGATAGTTATTGATAAAAAATTAAAATAAATTGCCAACATGATGTTGTCATCATGAAAAATAAAGAATAATACATGTGTATTGTTGATATTTTTAGGAAAGTTCCCGCCCTTTCAGGATGTGGCTTAACCACAATAAGATTAAATTATACAAGGTTAAATGCTTGATGTGAATTGATGAGTATTGTGATTAATATGATGCTATACTAATTACAAAGTGGTGAATCATGAAATGGTTAATTGGAATTTAAAGAAAATGTATTATTCTATGAATAAAAACCTCTGCTTGAAGGATGATAAATTTTGCTGGATGTTGGAATAGAAGGGTCCCCAAACTAGTTTACACCACTGAATTTAAATACCCTTTCCCCTCAAGAACTCCCTGGTGCTACTGGAAAAGCAAACCCCATCTCGGGAGAGCTTCCAAATAAACTGATCCTCAGCTTCAGAAGGAACTGTTAAACTGTAAGCGCACTGGACCTCCACCAAATCCTCTGGCCTTGCATTAGGCCAACACAAAGCACTATAACGAATAACATCAGCTACTTCAGCATCAGCAGAGAGCCCAGACTTCACAGCAATTCTGGAGCCGTGTGTCTTAATTAAAGGGAAGCTAGAAAGCCACCAATCCCATCACAAGTTAGTATTTTTGCCATTTCAAATAACCACCTCAATCAATAGATTCAAAACCCAAGCTACGCTTCGTAGCTTGAGAAGTTTTCTCCAATTCCAAGTACAATCTGTAGGAATTTTCAAGCTCCAAATATTGCTACCTTTTATCTTATAAGCATAAAGATCCAGATTTCATAAACTTACATCAAATATTCCTTAAAATCACAACAACATTCCACTCTAGGAAGAGTAATCACATTCCATGCCTCACAAGCTGAGCCTTCATTACCTTTAAACAAAAACGCATTACATTTCAGTCAATGACTTTAACCACCTGATTGGGCAGAAACAAAAAGGGAGCTCCAAAAACTTTGAATACTGAAAACCACTGAGGAAATAAGCTATAATATCCCGTCGAATGATAAAAGCTTAGATGCCCAATGTTGCATTCTCGCAGAAATATTCTACAATCAGAAATACTTAGCTTGCCTGTAACAAGAGAAATACCAGGTACCTTACTGGAAGCTTCCAACTTGAACCCAGAAGAGACATGAAGAATTGACAATAGAGGAGACGCCAGCACAAAAATCTCACTCTTTGATGAGTTGAATCCAAGGCCAGACATATGATTGAACAAGCTGTTTCTTAATGTCAGTCGAACACCACCTGTATTATGAAACATAGAGACGGTGTTTTGAATTGCGAGCCCTAACCATTATGTGGAAAAAAGCTTTTTCTGATCTCTTTCTTGTACCCACAAGATCATGGATTTTTGCTTATAGGAAGACTGCTTAGCATCCATTTAATCAATGAGCAAGCCAGATAAACGCTTCTACTCGTTAACAAGAATATTAGAGGGGTTTCCAGCAGTCTAGCTTGAATATCATACAATTCTTACCTTACCTGTTGTACTTTTCCAGAAATATCTCCATGAGGTGCGTGAGAGGTTGCACAAGAGCTTGCAATTTTACCTTGAAGTTCACTACGTAGACCGGTAATCCCCCACCGCCCAATACATGCAACTTCCTGATCTCATTTCCAACATCTACTCTGCCACCACCCACCTTACAATCTTCCAGATACTTCGCCTTATTGTCAACATTCTCATTGGTGATCAGGACCAGTACATACATATACATACATGTATAATCACTTATGTATACAAAGCAATAAGAATGAGCTCCAAATATCTAGAATGAGCTCCAAATACAACACCAAGTTTGCCACCGCTTTTAAACTGTCAACATCGCAGTCATGATCGTTCAGGTTCTGGCAAAGAACCAGACACCACTTTCGACAAAAACATAAACAGTTTATACCGGAAAACATAATTCTATTAATTTACTAAGGGCTTTTCTTCTTCTTCCAGTATATAGAGTTTACAGTTTCTTTATCATATCACTGTTCCGTTGCTAATCTCTTTCCACGTACAAAAATAATAATAATTAAAAGATAAGCAATAATTAATAAAAGAACAAATGGTTTATATGAATAGAACACGATTTCTAAGACTTTCTAAGATTGAGGGTGATCGGCTGACAGAGACCGGTCTTGCAATGTCATAAATGAGGCAAAGATGCCAACCATGCTGAAGCGAAACAAATAAAAATACCTATATTCCCAGTCAAGTGCAAGCAGGCCTACCCCTTAGACACTGAAAGTTCAAGATCCTTCAGTGGCATGCTTTCCACACCCTCCTTCAGAAGTCTGATTTCCTCTTCTGTCAAACTGTTCTTTGTATGGGGAACAGTCTTGGAATTTGAAATCTTTTCAGCCTCCACCGCCCAACTATAAACCACCATACCAACAACTGCAATAACCATCCCCATTATGTTCTTGAAAGTCAGCTCAGAGTCAAAAAGAAGCCACCCCAGTGTGAGAACGCAAATTGTTTTCATGTGACCTAAAACCTGGAAGGAGGTAGCTGAGAACCTTCCAATGCAGAGGTATTGGCTCACATTGCAGAACACAGCAAGGGAGCATGAAAGACTTATAAACAACTGCACAAGTTCAAATTTGTTATTAGCTAAATTTTTTGGCAAAGGCTGTTCTGGTGTATAAATGATCCAGTGAAGAATGAGAATGCAAAGAGAAAAAAAGTGGATGAGCTTACAATGGAACCAGAAGATATCTTATAGTTTGTAATGAATTTGCCATTAAGGTAGTAATCAATGAATGGACCAAGAATAAGGAGAGAAAGGGCTTGAATTGGCGCTGTTCTACTCAGCAACTCGAAAGATCCAATTGAGTATTTCTTCTGTAAGGAACCGATAGTCTGCTCCACAAAGTAAAACAAAAGGAATTGTAATTTGTTCCAGAAACATAATCATGATGGAACACTGTATTATGCGACAGTGTGCTTTGATATCATAACATAGCCAAACGTGCTGATTGGAATACATTCCATACCTCAGAATCATTCCCTGGAAACAGTTAATTGAAAAGGTTATGACTCTTGCATACTACATATTTTCTTTCAAAACCTTTTACAAAAAGATTTTTCCATCTTTGCTGAAGCTCTTGTAGCCCAGAGTGCATTAGAAGCAGCAGTTAAAATTTAGTTCAGAAGAATGCAGCCACTCCTCTCTTTCACTCTAAAATAACTGAAGCCAATTCATTGAGTTATTGAGATAGAAAGATATCTACAAATGCTGCATTGACATCTATATGGAAAGAAACTATATAAAATGGTTTGGCCTCCCTATTTATTGATCCTTAGAATCCTCGATCTCAGTCTTACAGGCTAGCATATGCCACGAAATCATTTTCCCACGAGAAGTCTCTAGGTGTAGGTTGAAACAAAATTATATGCATCTCAAAAATCAACAAAGTTCAATCACAAAAACTGATTATTAATATAGAACTCCTGTCCTGGGATGGTATGGGGTTTGTAGGCAAAAAAGAAGGAAAGCTGTAATAAATAAAGGGAATGGAATGTTTACAAAAAATACTCACAATCTGTTGCAAAGAGGTAGACAAAACAGCTAAACAGGCGCATATAAAACCTTTGGCATTAACCTTGACATCAGTGACAGTGCAAACTCCAACACCTATGACGACAACAAGAACAGATAACTTGACTTCCTTGGAGTATTGTTTACTGTGAATGATCCACTCCATTAAGCAAACCACCGGGATCATACTGAGCTTAGAAATCTGAGCCAAGCACCACTTATTAATTAATTAATTGCAACATTTAGCTCTATGATGGAAAATAAAAAATCACAAGTAATGGAAAATGAAGGATGCGAGTTCCTAGAGCGTTGATTAAAAAAAAGCAGGGAAAAGTAGATCTGGTAGGCGTTGGGTTGAGCAATAATAATAATAGAAGCAGCACATACTTGGTAGAATCCGACAGAGTTAAGCATGAGACTCAAGTTCATGCCAGTGATGGAGACATTGGCAACAATGGAGAACCAGAAGAGCTCCCACATAGGGACGTGCTTTGATACAGAGAGACCAGTAGCATTTGAAACGAGGCCGACAAGAGCCGTTACAGCAAAGTGGAAGCCGGTTAGGGTTGTGGCTGCAAATTAAAAGATTCAACAAATCAATAGTTATTAATATGATATGAATGATTAGATCTAGAGATAGAGATAATAACAATACCAAAACTGAAAGCATAACCATTGGCAGACATGAGCTGCTTATTGGCCATGATAATACCAACGGAGCTGATGACGTTCATTGCCCAGGCTCCCACATCCGACACCGCCGACTTCTTGTTCTCGCTCTCCATTATTTTTATCACTTTTTTTTTTAATTTCTGGGTTGAGATTTGATATTCTAACAAACAGATCTCTCAATTACAGAAATCAAATCAAATCAAATCAAATAATAATAAGAACTAATATTGCTAGAAAGGAAAAATAAAAAAAGAAGTGACACAACAGAGAAAAGAGGAGGCGGTGTTTGCTTTTTGAATGGTGAAAAAAGAGGGAATTAGCCTCCGCCAAAACAGAACGGATTATGTAATTAGCAGGAATGGAGAAGATCCAGCACTGATTCAACAATAACAACAGCACTCTAAAGGGAAGGAAAGAAAGGAATGTAGCGGATGAGGCAGTGAGCAACCTCTTGAGTGTGTGTCCGTTTTAATTTGAGTTGCGGGTTGGGTGGGGAAGCAAATTGTTCCTTTTCAGTTTTCCACTTTCATGCTCTAAGAAAATCACCATCCCCAATCGACTCTCCCTCTTATTTAATTAAATGTTAACCATCCACCCCACTCGCTATGTTGGCAACCCGTTTGTCACCATTCACTAATCTCAACGCACAAACAGTTTGTTTCTATTTCACCTTAAATTCTTTCATAATTACATTTACTAATACAACAGGCAGAGCAAGGAAATACCCTGTATCCTTCCTTCCCTCATTTTTTGCCTTTTTTTCCCTTCATTCCATTTAATAGGATATCAATGCCTCCACACAATAAAAATTGCCAACCCAAATCCTTTTTCCTATGCATACAAACAAATCATAAATGATGGTGTAGAAGAAGAAAATTACAGCGAGGCAGGTTGCATGAAAATTCTGCAATGCGACACCAACACAGCAACTCATTTCCTGATGCCACACATTTTGTAATCTCTACACATGGATTGAGGGATTTAATCTGCTTTTATATTGCAATTATGAATAGAGCCAATCTATTAAGCATCTTGTGCAAATGGTAGCATACCAAGCCAAGGCCGAGCACTTGCTGTACATCTACCGCCACACCAATTATTGTTTTGTCATCGGGGAAGAGAACACCATTAGTAGGCCAATAAGTTTGAATCCTCTCGAATCTACCTAGTGATTTACATTATTATTAAATTTTTAAAATTAATAATAATAATAAAAAACAGTGACCCAAGTATCCATATTAATAATAATAAAAAATAGCAACTTTTTGTGACGCAAAACAATTTTTAACACAAATGTTAGGTAGCTCCAAGGGCAAACATTTCAATCCAAGTAACACTAAGCAAAAAAATTGATCCTGAATGTACATCTGTGAAACCATATAACAAACAGAGACATGAGAACTACAGAATAATACAGCACAGGCCAGCCATCTAGAGAAAATGTAAAGAAACATCATCACCTTCTACAACCACCTCTCCATTTCCCGTTGTGTATTACTATTTTTCTTCCATAAGTGCATAAATATATTAATCACACGGTGCCAGCTATAAATGGAGAGTCGGGCTTCTCCATGAATACTCAACAAATGAAAATTCACACCTTTCCCAGATGCCACAGCATTGGTTTACAAGCTTCTCACACATGGGATCATCATTTTCCTGAATCAGTTGCTGCCTGTCGAAGAATGTCTCTGTGCACCAGGAGGAGCCGTTGGCCTTGGGAAGCTGTAGCTAAACTGAGCACCATCAAAATGCGGAGCTTCCACATAGGGGCTCTTAGATGCCAATTAATCCACAGGCAACAAAATAACAAATAAGAAAACAAAAGGAAAACAAAATCAGTAACATGAACGAGAGAAATTGGAAATTATATTAGATGAACAAGAGTGCTTTTACTCTCTCAATCTCCTATCCTCTCTTCCATTACTCTACCATGTAAAAAAGTCAGGGACAGTTCAGGCATTCATCGGAGATGCATTAAACAGAAGAATCCAACGCATCGATAACTCCCCTTTTTTTTTACTCTTTGGTTAGGCAATAATTACACCTTAAATATTCCAAATTAAAACCTAATCACTCTAGATGGCTACATGTGGGCGTGAGAGTTTTCATGTAAATGTGTGTCTGTAAAGGGTTTTCATTCCATTGCTCAGTAAAAGTTATGCCAAATAAGCTCTACAAAAATCATCACATGAACATGACCCAACACAGCTCAGTCTCTACTGCAGACAAGTCCCGTCACCCCATCCCAGCAAAGGGATGGCATTGTCAATTTAACTTCCTAGTACCACCTTCAGGCAAATTAGCTCAAAACATACACTTCCACATCTGTGGTGGCATTGTCTATGCTCACTTGCATAGGTTTACCAAAACTTGTATGGTTCTATAATCCAGTTTCCAATTATCACACAAGCATCTTCCCCTAGTTTGTTCTTAGAAGCACTATTAATTGTAAGAGCCTTTTCTTATCTCGGTTGGTCTGCTTCTGCACACACACACGCCACACAGCATAAAGAACACCAGAGCTCTCTTCACTTCACTTCAGTACTACGAAAATGTTTATGCATGAAAGGGCCTTGTCTACACAATCATGTCCTACACCAGATTTTGTAAACTTGCCTAACTTTTCCTAAACTGTCACAAACTGAGATTTGGAAAGTGATAAAAATCACTTCAGTTTGGCCATGAAACACATCTGTTACTGAAAAGTTGTATTCATTGAAGCCTGAAAAGAAAAGGAGATCCAGAGGTTGAAAGGAACCAAGCCCCTATATGTGATCAGCTGGAGATTGGAAAAATACCTGTGATGCCAATGTGCTATAAGATGCCTCTTCAGGACTTTTGGATTTTGGTGAAGTACCAGGAGAACAGGCATCAGAACTTGGTTCACTTCCATTCAGTTTATGCAGAGAACCACCTAGCACAGGTTCACCCTCACTTCCATCGGCAGATTTCATGCTCTATATTCACCAAATTCAGCAAGTCTTACATGCTTGATGAAATATTTATTTTTTTATCAGAGAAAGTACAAATAGTCATGATGGAAGTAATACCTGGAAGATTTTACCAAGAGTTTTCAAACCCTTGGCCCGTGCACGAAGCTCTTCTTTCTTGACACTGTTGTCATGAAGAACCTAAAATAAACCATCAATAGATTACCACCAAACAAACCGAACATATTATGCAAATAAGTTTTAGCCAATGACCATTAATATATATGGACTAGCAAAACAACCATCTGACAAACACGGGAAAGAGTGGTCTCAATATCAGCTACATTAAGCTTCCACAGTGAATCAGTCATCAACTTCTTGTGGGATTGCATGTACGCTTCAAGCTCTTCTTCAGTATAGTTCCCTTCCGCGCTGAGCTGCTTTTTTATGTCCTCTTGTAACTGTATCAGGGCAATGGCACCTGGCAAAACCAGCCACAAAAGAAACAAAAAAGGACAATTAAAAAAAACCTTGGATAGCCTAGAGAAATATTTCTCATGCAGAAAACCACGTGAACTTTTTTTTATTGACATAAACCACATTGATAACATGTAATGCTACACGAAGAAAATATGCACGCACAAGCAGGTGTGTGTGAAGAGAGATAAGATGCATGCCCAGCACACTGGAAATATATCACACCTATAACCGCTCCTGGATAATGGTCCGAGAGCCTGTATGGTTTGACCAAAATGAGGATCAAATGAGCAACTACCCATACATGGTTATGATCCAAGACTTATATATCTACCAACCTGTTGCTGCAGTTACTTGGGATTTAATATAGTGGCCTTTGTTTCTAAACCACTCAGCAATGAATGGGACACCGAGATATATCGCTTTCTTCCCAAGCTCTTTTGCTGCCTGTCTTGCGTAAATGTAACCAATTGTGTTCAACATATCAGCACCATAAGCTGTAAAACATTGAAGAACAAAGAATTGAAAATAATGTTCAGTATTGTGTCACAAAGAGCACAAAAGACAAGGACTGCACAGTGTTATGGTTAAAACTCAACTTAACCAGTCATTGACCAAACTTTGTCTCAGCTTGTATGAGTATGCAAAAATATAAGAAAGGAAACTTTCTTTCTGTTTCATAGGATGAAATAAATTAAGAGCATTAAATTTATTTTAATTGTATCGATATAACAAATTAGTGTCCTTAGCTGTTGTGTCTTGTGATCTCCATAGGATGCCTGTTGTGCTTTTGTTTTGTGCTTTGTGTTTTGTGCATTCCTTAAGGCTATAAGCAGGCTCCACTAAACAGCTATTCAGACATGCCAAATCCCTCAAAAGACTCAAGCCTGGCAAACTAAATCCACTCTCTGCCACACCATGACCCAACTTTAGTCAACCGGTTACATTTTGACCATTTCACCATGACCCACACCACTTTGTGTCCTTAGCTGTTGTCTTTTGATCTTCATTGGATGCCTGTTGTGCTTTGTGTTTTGTGTTTTGTGCATTCCTTAAGGCTATAAGCAGACTCCACAAAACAACTATTCAGACATGCCAAATCCCTCAAAAGACTCAAGCCTGGCAAACTAAATCCACTTTGTTCTCTCTGCCACACCATGACCCAACTATAGTCAACCGGTTAGATTTTGACCAGTGATAGTATTTCCAGTACAATAAAGTTCCACATTGATGTAGATTACTATAACCTTATACAACAATAGTACAGTTACCAAGCGATGTCAACATGGAGACTTTTAATAGCTAATATTGGTCTATATGCTTCAATGAGTTCAGAAGCCATAAACCATCACTTGAAAAATGAGAAAACCATCGTGAGAGTAAAAATTGGAGTAAAAATGGGAATGGTGAATTGGCTGTTTCAAGTGTAGATCCTAGGTTTAGAAAAGTACTTCAGAGTTTGATTCTCCCAAAGTTCACTATAAAGCAAAATGGAATGTTAATTCAGCTTTGAAAAAAACCAGGCAGACACAGATTACTTCTCTTATTGTATTGCTGTTGTTTTTCATTCTTTCTCCTTTAAACAATCATTTCCAGAAAATGAAAATGTACCAGCATTCGAGAGCCTAGCTACTTCAGCTTCGGCATGTTTAATGAACTCTTCTTTGTTTCCTTGTACATATTGATTGAGTCGATCTTTCAGTATTTCCGCAAGCTTTTCTTCCCTCTCTTTCTGAACAACCTGTTGTAAAATAAGTTTTTTAAAAAGCAACCCTTAATAAAATAGATTTATCAGCAAATATTCAAGTAACAAGACAGACCAAATCTTCAACGCTCAATCCAACTTAGCCAAGCCAGGGTATAGATGCCTGAAATACAAACTCTTGAAGACAAAACTTTGAAAAAGTGCTACATTGAGGTTTTAGTGTTCCATATGAAAATTAATGTCATATCTTACGCCTAAGTATGGAATGCTGCTAGCTGATAAATTAATGTTGGTGTGCTCGTAGCATGCAACTGCAAAACTGAGGCATCCATCTCAGTCCATCTCAGTGTTATCAACATATCTACCTTGAAATGCTTTTCTTTTCCTCATCTGTCAACTTTTTAAGTGCTTTTTCTTTAATTTTTCCTACAATAATTCAGGGCTTTGTTCAGCATCTGTTAAGGCTATATATAATACTTTTAAAGCAACTTCTTTATTGTTTAATTGCCAAACAAAGGGTCCATTTGCACTCTGATTTGGTTTGAGATTTGTGATAGTTGCAACACTCTGCCCAAAAGCCCTCAGTTCTGACAAAAATATCAGCAAAGAGAAGCAAGAAAAAAAAATTTGTGGATCACAGGGATGGAAACTCACAATCCCTTGCTCCTTTTGTTGTATCATTCACTTCATGCCACCATTTATATTCCTCAACAGTAACAACACTCGTTTAAAAAGTAACATTTTTTTTTTTATTATTAAAAACAAGAAAAGTTATAATGAAAAGCCAAGGGTTTGGTTGATGATAAATAATGGTACACTAAGGATCTTACCCTCATTTTCTCTTGCAACTTTTTAGTATCCAATTGTTCCCCCTCTGTGAAAATGTCTAGTGAAGCCATCGATGCCATAGCAAGCTCTCCTATGTAGTCCTCAAAAAGCTCACTACCGAAAAGCATCGCAAAAATTGCTGCAGGTTCAATGATTGATTCACTACAAAGAATGAAGAAGATGTAAGCAAATATAAAAGGAAAAAATTATCAAGCTCTGCAAACATAGAAATCCATGAGGGGCCAGACAATCCATCAACCTTAAAATTCATTTATACACAGATCAAGAATAAGAAACTAACGTTGAGATTCCAGATTTTCCATAAGCATCGTATGCTTGCCGCTGGGCAGGATCACTTAGCACTTGGTATGCCTCTCCCAATGTCTGAAACAAAAAGAAAGAAACCTCAATAAGAGATGCCTATGCATTCAATACCTGGATACTTATTTTTGTTCCCTCTGATCTTTCACATGTATAGCACCAATTAATCTAACACGAGAAAGTTGACATAGAATTGATGATAACAATTATATGCAGATTAGATAGCTAGAAAATTGTGCCCATGTTTTAAAAGTCAGGAAAATAGATTACTATTTTTTTTTACCAACAATAGCTAGTGATTACAACTTGATCCTAAAATATGAATGACAATTTATTTTTTAGGCTACTGACACAGTTCCAAGGAAGTTAAAGAAAAATAAAATTTAGAGATGGAATCTCTTCAACCTTAAGGAAAACTTTGGTAACTTGGGATCCAAGCACAGAGTGTTATTTTGGGGGTTTATATGGTGAACCAATCTATAGCCAGAACAGCTGGGGTGGCAAGAGAACTGGTACTTTTACAATTAATCCTTCCATCCTAAACAGTAAAGAAAGGTGCATCCTCCCCCTTTTCCTCTGATACGTCCATACAAAAGAGGCTGTAACTACACTCCTTCACCTCCCTGTTCGTCTTTGCTTATTCTATTCCTTTCCTTCTCTGCTCATTCAGACCTAGTGCTCATACTTTATATTCCTATGCAGTGACGCCTATGATAATCCTAAGCAGCGAGTGATGCTAGATAAATAAGCTTGAGTGAGTGTAATGTGAGGGAAAATGCACATATCCAGCCCTTAAACACAACATCTGGATTTCATGGAAGAGTTCAAAGCCAACCACACGTGCCTCTCCTGTATAAATAAGAACTCAATTGAGTGCATAAATCAAACCACCTCAAGACATATTGATCTGAATTGAGTGCATAAATCCTTTTCAAACATTACTAGTGGGAAGGTAGCATACGAATATGACTGTGGTTGACGAAAACAAATCGCTGCTTGGACAGAAGAAGTCAAAATACTCACAAAATGCATCAATTTTTTTCTATTTCTATTTTCCGTTTTGAGAATCCAAATAAAAAAATCACTACATAATTCTGTTTAAAGGGAGCAACAACCGATTGTCCTAAATTCTCTAATTAGCTAACAGTTGTTTGATGAAATTAAAAAGGGAAAGAGTTGCCTGAAAATTCTTTGCTGCAAGAGGATCATTAGGGTTTTTATCTGGATGGACCTGCCGTGCCTGCAGAGTAAAATTTTACAAAAAGAAGAAAAAAAAAGTCTTCAGTGAAAAATTACAGAACAGAAAAGTAAGCAATCAAATCAAATCACATCATTATCATCGTAACGGATCCAGACAGTTGAGTTGGATGGGTAAGTGAGAAAAGGGGATCTACTCGTTTGTACTGAGAGAGAAAGCAAAAGTAAATTGAAATTAGTAATTACCCTGATGTAATAGGCTTTCTTTATCTCAGCCTCGGTGGCCGTGGGGATAACTCCGAGCACGTCGTAGTATTCTGTTTCTTTTACCATCTTATAATTTCTTCCTTCCAATCTAGATCCCTTTTCCTTTCCCTACTGATCGAAGATTACTAACTAACTAGTTTTTTTTTCCAATCTTATAATCTAATGTTTTTCTCTAGAAGACTTTTGCTATACCTTCTCTCCGCTCCTTCGTTTAGTGATTGCCTGCAGGATAATAGAGAAAGAAGATGATGATGGTGCTGGTTAATGGTGATATGGCGTTGCTATTGCTCAGCCCTCCGTTGAAATTTCTTTTTTTTTGGGTTGACTTGCCTTCCTTCAGCGTTGTACCTTCTTCTCTTTTGCCTACTTCCCCCGCTTGTACCTTCTTCTTATTCCACTTGTAGAATAATTTTAGGACCCGTGTTTTACCGTAAATCAAATAGTATTTTTTAAACAAAGATAAATAAATATTCGAGTTTTTTAAATTTATCTTTTTAAAAATATAGTTACAAATAAAAAAAATTATAATAACTATTTGTGCTAAAAAACATAAAAAATTAAATATTAATATGTCTATTCAACTCATCTAGCTGCAAGTCAAATTTTTTTAACACAAAAAAGTTAATATTTAAGTATTATTAATATTTTTTAAATCAAGTAAAAGAATCAAAAAGTTAAAATTTATATATAATAAAATATAATAAATATGATATGCATTATTAAGAATATATAAGATTTTAAACTAATTTTTAACGTAGTTGAAAAATAAAACAATGTTACAATTACTACAATAAAACACAATTTTCCATGTAGAAATTTTAAAAATAAATTCTAACACATCTGAGAAATATATTAATGTTGCAATTACTATAGTGAAATACTATTTTTTTTAGTTTTTGTAGAATAAATTTCTAAAAAAATATATAAATGAAAAAACCAAACAAATTACTAAGAATAATTTTTTTTAATAGTAATAATATAAATAGATCAAGTGTAAGAATAAAAAATAATATATTTTTTCAAAAATAAAGTGAAAGGAAAAAAAGAAATATTTAATTTGGCATGCAAGTTATATTTCTTTAAAAAAAATTAGAAATGCAAGTTGCTCCAATATGTTTTTTTTACATGAAAAATTAAAATGTCATTTGAAAATTCTATGCAATCATCTAACTAACTAAATAAATTAATAATTATTTAAGTGAATAAAAAATTGTTAACAATATTTTTTTATAAAGATGATATATTTATCTGATTATGTTCACTAAACTTTCTTATTTAATTAAATAAAAGATAAATTCACCTTAAAAATTCATGGCTTAAACAACAAATACAAACAAGAATAATTAAATAAATCCATATCATAAAAAATATTGTGAAAGGCCAAAAACATAAAAACAATGTAAGGAATGAACATTTATCGGTATGATGAAAACATATTGTTATGACGTGCATAATATCGGGGACAACATATTTGCCCTTAAAGATGTGAAAAAAGAGTTTTGAGTATAATCATAAAATTATGATTATATAATTTAGGAGTCACCACTTAATATTACAGTCATTAGAAAACCTAATGGTGTACAAGAGTTAAGTAAGAAGACTTATTGTGCAAGGATAACACACATCACCCTTAATAGACTTTACCTAAAATAACCTGTATTATTATTTGATTGTTTTTTAGATTAAATTTTTATTTGTTGGTATTGTCTAAGATTCAAGGTAAATCTCATTTTCGTGAGGAACTTTTTACCTTATAGGGTGAAAACCTAACCGTTTTAAAATTCAAATTTTAGCATCAATGTTATTTTTTTAATCTTTAATATCTAAGTATATACTATACAATATAGTCTTATACCTCAAAATACTAAAGTTTATAACTAAATCCTAATACTATTAAATAAACAAAATGATTGGTAAAGAGTTTTTGATATTATGGTTAGACAAAATTGGCAGACCAACAAACATGGCTTCTCTCTCTCTTTTCTTGCCTTAAGTCAGGTCTGACCCAACTGTTTGGGCTGGACCTAGCTTAGACCCACATGGTCATCGACCCACCCTAGTGACCATGATGTTAATTATTTTTGCAACTAGATACAATTGGCATGGGAATGAAGAAGAATACTAAGAAAAATACTTGGGTTTGAGGGATTATTGTTGAGCATAGTTGTGAAGGATGATACTTACTTGGGGAGGACTTGATGGTCATGAGGGCGCAAAAGTGGCAGGAAAAGAAGAAACAACTGTTACCGTGAAAAAAAAGGTGGCAATAGAAAAGAAGCTTGTGGTGGTTGTCATTGTTGTCAACAAGGAAATAAGGTTATAAGGGAGCTTAACTGTTGTTGGTTATGGCGTTGGAAGGTTGTGATGGCTTAGACAACGACTAAGGAAGAGAAAAAAATGATAATGGCTAAAAAATACTAGGGGAAAAACTTATTGTTTTGCCAAGTTTGGATTCTGATTTCTTCATGCTTACGGCATGGAACTCACCCCTATTTATAGGGTGAACAAAGATATATATTTTGTCTTTAATGGTGTCAAACCTTGGTCCTTCAAAACAAGAAGCTCAAGATATTCGCGTTTCAATGTCTAGTCTTGCTTCGTTTTTGACCGATCACATTGCGACAGACTCTGTTTATGAATCCAAGTTTTATCTCGCGGTGGATCCTTCATGAAAGTTGTACGAATATATATAAAGATGACTCTGGGTTTTTGAATCATGTAATTTCAAAACCATAAGCTCAAGATATTCACGTTTCAATGTCTAGTCTTGCTTCGTTTTTTACGGATCACATTGCGGCAAATTCTGTTTTGAATCCAGGTTTTATCTCGCGCTACATCCTTCATGAAAGTTGTAGGCCTATACGTAAAGATGAATCTGGATTTTGAATCATGTAATTTCAAAAACAGAAGCTCAAGATATTCGCGTTTCAATGTCTAGACTTGCTTCGTTTTTTACCGTGCACATTGCGGCAGATTCTGTTTATGAATCCAGGTTTTATCTCGCGCTACATCCTTCATGAAAGTTGTAGGACTATATGTAAAGATGAATCTGGATTTTTGAATCATGTAATTTCAAAAACAGAAGCTCAAGATATTCGCGTTTCAATGTCAAGACTTGCTTCGTTTTTGACCGATCACATTGCGGCAGATTCTGTTTATGAATCCAGGTTTTATCTCGCGCTGGATCCTTCATGAAAGTTGTTTGCCTATATGTATGTATGACTCTGGATTTTTGAATCGTGGAATTTGAAAACCAGAAGCTCAAGATATTGGCGTTTCAATGTCTAGTCTTTCTACGTTTTTGACCGAGCTCATTGCGGCAGATTCTGTTTATGAATCCAGGTTTTCTCCCCCGCTGGATCCTTCATGAAACTTGTTTGCCTATATGTAGATATGACTCTATATTTTTGAATCATGGAATTTGAAAAACAGAAGCTCAAGATATGACTCTATATTTTTGAATCATGGAATTTGAAAACCAGAAGCTCAAGATATTCGCGTTTCAATGTCTAGTCTTTCGACGTTTTTGACAGAGCACATTGAGGCAGAATCTGTTTATGAATCCAGGTTTTATCTCGCGCTAGATCCTTCATGAAAGTGTTTTGCCTATATGTATGTATGACTCTGGATCCTTCAAACGGTATTACCTTAGATTTATGACGTGGTTGGTCTTTTCATATCGAAGCCCATTTTAGTTGGTGTTAACCTTGAATTTTATGGGCAATAGCCTTTTCCCTCCAGCATGATTGAACAGGCTTGTTACAGGGGGTATTAGCCTTGGATTTTGGGACATATTGATCCCGACTCGACTAGCCCCATTTCAATGGGTTTTAGCCTTAGATTTCTAACGTGGTTGGTCTGGTCATATCCAAGCCCATTTTAGTTGGTGTTAGCCTTGAATTTTATGGGTAATAGCCTTTTCCCTCCACCATGATTGCACAGGCTTGTTACAGGGGGTATTAGCCTTTGATTTTTTGACATATTGATCCCGACTCGACTAGCCCCATTTCAAAGGGTATTAGCCTTAGATTTCTGACGTGGTTGGTCTTTTTATATACAAGCCCATTTTAGTTTGTCTTAGCCTTGAATTTTATGGGCCATAGCCTTTTTCTCTACCATGATTGAACAGGCTTGTTATAGGGGGGGTATTGGCCTTGGATTTTGGGATATATTGATCCCCACTGGACTAGCCCCATTTCAAAGGGTATTAGCCTTAGATTACTTACGTGGTTGGTCTTTTCATATCGAAGCCTATTTTAGTTGGTGTTAGCCTTGAATTTTATGGGTGATAGCCTTTTCCCTCCACCATGATTGAACAGGCTTGTTACAGGGGGTATTAGCCTTGGATTTTGAGACATATTGATCCCGACTCGACTAGCCCCATTTCAATGCGTATTGGCCTTACATTTCTGACGTGGTTGGTCTTGTCATATCGAAGCCCATTTATTTGGTGTTGGCCTTCAATTTTATGGGCAATAGCCTTTTCCCTCCATCATGATTGAACAGTCTTGTTACAGGGGGTATTAGCGTTGGATTTTGGGACATATTGATCCCGACTCGACCAGCCCCATTTCAATGGGTATTAGCCTTAGATTTCTGACGTGGTTGGTCTGGTCATATCCAAGCCCATTTTAGTTGGTGTTAGCCTTGAATTTTATGGGTAATAGCCTTTTCCCTCCACCATGATTGAACATCCTTCTTACAGGGGGTATTACCATTGGATTTTAGAAATATTAATCCCGTCTCGACAAGCCCCATTTGAATGGGTATTAGACTTAGATTTCTGACGTGGTTGGTCGGTCATATCTAAGCCCATTTTAGTTTGCGTTAGCCTTGAATTTTATGGGTAATAGCCTTTTCCCTCCACCATGATTGAACAGGCTTGTTACAGTGGTAGTAGCCTTGGATTTTTGGATATATTGATCTCGACTGGACTAGCCGCTTTTCAAACGGTATTAGCCTTAGATTTCTAACGTGGTTGGTCTTTTCATATCGAAGCCCATTTTAGTCGGTATTCGCCTTGAATTTTATGGGTAATAGCCTTTTTCCTCCACCATGATTGAACAGGCATGTTACAGGGCTTAGTAGCCTTGGATTTTGGGATATATTGATCCCAACTCGACAAGCCCCAATTCAAAGGGTATTGGCCTTAGTTTTTTGACGTGGTTGGTCTTTTTACATACAAGCCCATTTTAGTTTGTATTAGCCTCTAATTTTATGGGTAATAGCCTTTTCCCTCCACCATGATTGAACAGGCTTGTTACAGGGGGTATTAGCCTTTGATTTTGGGACATATTGATCCCGACTCGACTAGCCCCATTTGAATGGGTATTAGCCTTATATTTCTGACGTGGTTGGTCGTGTCATATCTAGGCCCATTTTAGTTGGTGTTAGCCTTGAATTTTATGGGTAATAGCCTTTTCCCTCCACCATGATTGAACAGGCTTGTTACAGGGGGTATTAGTCTTGGATTTTGGGATATATTGATCCCGACTCGACTAGCCCCATTTCAATGGGTATTAGCCTTAGATTTCTGACGTGGTTGGCTTTTTATATACAAGCCCATTCTAGGTGGTATTAGCCTTGAAGTTTATGGGTAATAGCCTTTTCCCTCCACCATGATTGAACAGGCTTGTTGCAGGGTGTAGTAGCCTTGGATTTTGGGATATATTGATCCCAACTGGACTAGCCCAATTTCAAATGGTATTAGCCTTAGATTTCTGACGTGGTTGGTCTTTTTATATACAAGCCCATTTTAGTTTGTATTAGCCTTGAATTTTATGGGTAATAGCCTTTTCCCTCCACCATGATTGAACAGGCTTGTTGCAGGGTGTATTAGCCTTGGATTTTGTGACATATTGATGTCGACACGACTAGCCCCATTAGAATCGGTATTAGCCTTAGATTTTTGACATGGTTGGTCGTGTCATATCTAGGCCCATTTTAGTTGGTGTTAGCCTTGAATTTTATGGGTAATAGCCTTTTCCCTACACCATGATTGAACAGGCTTGTTACAGGGGGTATTAGCCTTGGATTGTGGGATATATTGATCCCGACTCGACTAGCCCCATTTCGAAGGGTATTATCCTTAGATTTCTGATGTGGTTGATCTTTTTATATACAAGCCCAATTTAGTTGGTGTTAGCCTTGAATTTTATGGGTAATAGCCTTTTCCCTCCACCATGATTGAACAGGATTGTTACAGGGGGTATTAGCCTTGGATTTTTGGACATATTGATCCCGACTCAAGTAGCCCCATTTCGAAGGGTATTATCCTTAGATTTCTAAAATTGTTGGTCTTTTTATATTCAAGCCCATTTTAGTTGGTGTTAGCCTTGAATTTTATGGGTAATAGCCTTTTCCCTGCACCATGATTGAACAGGCTTGTTACAGGGGGTATTAGTCTTGGATTTTGGGATATATTGATCCCGACTCGACTAGCCCCATTTCATTGGGTATTATACTTAGATTTATGACGTGGTTGGTCTTTTCATATCGAAGCCCATTTTAGTTGGCGTTAGGCTTGAATTTTATGGGTAATAGCCTTTTCCCTCCACCATGATTGAACAGGCTTGTTACAGGGGGTATTAGCCTTGGATTTTGGGACATATTGATCCCGACTCGACCAGCCCCATTTGAATGGGTATTAGCCTTATATTTCTGACGTGGTTGGTCGTGTCATATCTAGGCCCATTTTAGATGGTGTTAGCCTTGAATTTTATGGGTAATAGCCTTTTCCCTCCACCATGATTGAACAGGCTTGTTAGAGGGGGTATTAGTCTTGGATTTTGGGATATATTGATCCCGACTCGACTAGCCCCTTCGAAGGGTATAATCCTTAGATTTCTGACGTGGTTGGTCTTTTTATATACAAGCCCATTTTAGTTGGTGTTAGCCTTGAATTTTATGGGTAATAGCCTTTTCCCTCCACCATGATTGAACAGGCTTGCTACAGGGGGTGTTCGCCTTGGATTTTTGGACATATTGATCCCGACTCGACTAGCCCCATTTCTAAGGGTTATAGCCTTAGATTTCTGACGTGGTTGGTCTTTTTATATACAAGCCCATTTTAGTTTGTATTAGCCTTGAATTTTGTGGGCAATAGCATTTTCCCTCCACCATGATTGAACAGGCTTGTTACAGTGGGTATTAGCCTTGGATTTTAGGACGTATTGATCCCGACTCGACTAGCCCCATTTCAATGGGTATTAGCCTTAGATTTCTGACATGGTTGGTCTTGTCATATCGAAGCCCATTTTAGTTGGTGTTAACCTTGAATTTTATGGGTAATAGACTTTTCCCTCCACCATGATTGAATAGGCGTGTTACAGGGGGTATTAGCCTTGGATTTTTGGACATATTGATCCCGACTCAACTAGCCCCATTTCAATGGGTATTAGCCTTAGATTTCTGACGTGGTTGGCTTTTTATATACAAGCCCATTTTAGTTGGTATTAGCCTTGAAATTTATGGGGAATAGCCTTTTCCCTCCACCATGATTGAACAGGATTGTTACAGGGGTTATTAGCCTTGGATTTTGGGATATATTGATCCCGACTCGACTAGCCCCATTTCAATGGGTATTAGCCTTAGATTTCTGACATGGTGGTCTTGTCATATCGAAGCCCATTTTAGTTGGTGGTAACCTTGAATTTTATGGGTAATAGCCTTTTCCCTCCACCATGATTGAATAGGCGTGTTACAGGGGGTATTAGCCTTGGATTTTTGGACATATTGATCCCGACTCAACTAGCCCCATTTCAATGGGTATTAGCCTTAGATTTCTGACGTGGTTGGCTTTTTATATACAAGCCCATTTTAGTTGGTATTAGCCTTGAAGTTTATGGGCAATAGCCTTTTCCCTCCACCATGATTGAACAGGTTTATTACAGGGGGTATTAGCCTTGGATTTTGGGATATATTGATCACGACTGGACTAGCCACATTTCCAAGGGTATTAGCCGTAGATTTGTGACGTTGTTGGTCTGGTCATATCCAAGCCCATTTTAGTTGGTGTTAGCCTTGAATTTTATGGGCAATAACCTTTTCCCTCCACCATGATTGAACAGGTTTGTTACAGGGGGTATTAGCTTGGGATTTTAGGACGTATTGATCCCGACTCGACTAGCCCCATTTCACTGGGTATTAGCCTTAGATTTCTGACGTGGTTGGTCTTTTCATATCGAAGCCCATTTTAGTTGGTGTTAGCGTTGAATTTTATGGGTAATAGCCTTTTCCCTCCACCATGATTGAACAGGCTTGTTATAGGGGGTATTCGCCTTGGATTTTTGGACATATTGATCCCGACTCGACTAGCCCCATTTCAATGGGTATTAGCCTTAGATTTCTGACGTGGTTGGTCTTGTCATATCCAAGCCCATTTTAGTTGGTGTTAGCCTTGAATTTTATGGGTAATAGCCTTTTCCCTCCACCATGATTGAACAGCCTTGTAACAGGGGGTATTACCATTGGATTTTGGAAATATTGATCCCGTCTCGACAAGCCCCATTTGAATGGGTATTAGGCTTAGATTTCTGACGTGGTTGGTTGGTCATATCTAAGCCCATTTTAGTTTGTGTTAGACTTGAATTTTATGGGTAATAGCCTTTTCCCTCCACCATGATTGAACAGGCTTGTTACAGTGGTAGTAGCATTGGATTTTGGGATATATTGATCGCGAGTGGACTAGCCCCTTTTCAAACGGTATTAGCCTTAGATTTCTGACGTGGTTGGTCTTTTCATATCGAAGCCCATTTTAGTCTGTATTCGGCTTGAATTTTATGGGTAATAGCCTTTTCCCCCCACCATGATTGAACAGGCTTGTTACAGGGGGCATTAGCCTTGGATTTTGGGACATATTGATCCCGACTCGACGAGCCCCATTTGAATGGGTATTAGCCTTATATTTCTGACGTGGTTGGTCGTGTCATATCTAGGCCCATTTTAGATGGTGTTAGCCTTGAATTTTATGGGTAATAGCCTTTTCCCTCCACCATGATTGAACAGGCTTGTTACAGGGGGTATTAGTCTTGGATTTTGGGATATATTGATCCTGACTCGACTAGCCCCTTCGAAGGGTATTATCCTTAGATTTCTGACGTGGTTGGTCTTTTTATATACAAGCCCATTTTAGTTGGTGTTAGGCTTGAATTTTATGGGTAATAGCCTTTTCCCTCCACCATGATTGAACAGGCTTGCTACAGGGGGTATTCGCCTTGGAATTTTGGACATATTGATCCCGATTGGACTAGCCCCATTTCGAAGGGTGATAGCCTTAGATTTCTGATGTGGTTGGTCTTTTTATATACAAGCCCATTTTAGTTTGTATTAGCCTTGAAGTTTATGGGGAATAGCCTTTTCCCTCCACCATGATTGAACAGGCTTGTTACAGGGGGTATTAGCCTTGGATTTTAAGACGTATTGATCCCGACTCGACTAGCCCCATTTCAATGGGTATTAGCCTTACATTTCTGACATGGTTGGTCTTGTCATATCGAAGCCCATTTTAGTTGGTGTTAACCTTGAATTTTATGGGTAATAGCCTTTTCCCTCCACCATGATTGAATAGGCGTGTTACAGGGGGTATTAGCCTTGGATTTTTGGACATATTGATCCCGACTCGACTAGCCCCATTTCGAAGGGTATTATCCTTAGATTTCTGACGTGGTTGATCTTTTTATATACAAGCCCAATTTAGTTGGTGTTAGCCTTGAATTTTATGCGTAATAGCCTTTTCCCTCCACCATGATTGAACAGGCTTGTTAAAGAGGGTATTAGCCTTGGATTTGTGGACATATTGATCCCGACTCAAGTAGCCCCATTTCGAAGGGTATTATCCTTAGATTTCTAAAATTGTTGGTCTTTTAATATTCAAGCCCATTTTAGTTGGTGTTAGCCTTGAATTTTATGGGTAATAGCCTTTTCCCTGCACCATGATTGAACAGGCTTGTTACAGGCGGTATTAGCCTTGGATTTTTGGACATATTGATCCCGACTCGACTAGACCCATTTCAATGGGTATTAGCCTTAGATTTCTGACGTGGTTGGCTTTTTATATACAAGTCCATTTTAGTTGGTCTTAGCCTTGAAGTTTATGGGTAATAGCCTTTTCCCTCCACCATGATTGAACAGGTTTGTTATAGGGGGTATTACCATTGGATTTTGGAAATATTGATCCCGTCTCGACAAGCCCCATTTGAATGGGTATTAGGCTTAGATTTCTGACGTGGTTGGTCGTGTCATATCTAAGCCCATTTTAGTTGGTGTTAGGCTTGAATTTTATGGGTAATAGCCTTTTCCCTCCACCATGATTAAACAGGCTTGTTACAGGGGGTATTAGCCTTGGATTTTGGTATATATTGATCCCGACTCGACTAGCCCAATTTCGAAGGGTATTATCCTTAGATTTCTGACGTGGTTGTTCTTTTTATATACAAGCCCATTTTAGTTGGTGTTAGCCTTGAATTTTATGGGTAATAGCCTTTTCCCTCCACCATGATTGAACAGGCTTGTTACAGGGGGTATTCGCCTTGGATTTTGTGACATATTGATCCCGACTCGACTAGCCCCATTTCAAATGGTATTAGCCTTAGATATCTGACGTGGTTGGTCTTGTCATATCTCATGCCATTTTACTTTGTGTTAGCCTTGAATTTTATGGGTAATAGCCTTTTCCCTCCGCCATGACTGAACAGGCTTGTTATAGGGGTAGTAGCCTTGTATTTTGGGACATATTGATCCCGACTCGACTAGCCCCATTTGAATGGGTATTAGCCTTAGATTTCTAATGTGGTTGGTCTTGTCATATCCAAGCCGATTTTAGTTGGTGGTAGCATTGAATTTTATGGGTAATAGCCTTTTCCCTCCACCATGATTGAAAAGGCTTGTACAAGGGGTATTAGCCTTGGATTGTGGGATATATTGATAGCGACTGGACTAGCCCCATTTCGAAGGGTATTCTGCTTAGATTTCTAACGTGGTTGGTCTTTTTATATAGAAGCCCATTTTAGTTTGTGTTAGCCTTGAATTTTATGGGTAATAGCCTTTTCCCTCCACCATGATTGAACAGGCTTGTTACAGGGGTATTAGCCTTGGATTTTGGGATATATTGATCTCGACTGGACTAGCCCCATTTCAAAGGGTATTACCCTTAGATTTCTGACGTGGGTGGTCTGGTCATATCCAAGTCCATTTTAGTTGGTGTTAGCCTTGAATTTTATGGGTAATAGCCTTTTCCCTCCACCATGATTGAACAGGTTTGTTACAGGGGGTATTAGCCTTGGATTTTGGGATATATTGATAGCGACTGGACTAGCCCCATTTCAAGGGTATTAGCCTTAGATTTCTGACGTGATTGGTTTTTTCATATCGAAGCCCATTTTAGTAGGTATTAGGCTTGAATTTTATGGGTAATAGCCTTTTCCCTCCACCATGATTGAACAAGCTTGTTACAGGGGGTATTAGCCTTGGATTTTGGGACATATTGATCCCGACTCGACTAGCCCCATTTCAAACGGTATTAGCAGTTGATTTCTGACGTGGTTGGTCTGATCATATACAAGCCCATTTTAGTTGGTGTTAGCCTTGAATTTTATGGGCAATAGCCTTTTCCCTCCACCATGATTGAACAGGCTTGTTACAGGGGGTATTAGTGTTGGATTTTGGGACATATTGATCCCGACTCGACTAGCCCCATTTCGAAGGGTATTATCCTTAGATTTCTGACGTGGTAGGTCTTTTTATATACAAGCCCATTTTAGTTGGTATTAGCCTTGAAATTTATGGGGAATAGCCTTTTCCCTCCACCATGATTGAACAGGCTTGTTACAGGGGGTATTAGCATTGGATTTTGGGATATATTGATCCCGACTCGACTAGCCCCATTTCAATGGGTATTAGCCTTAGATTTCTGACGTGCTTGGCTTTTTATCTACAAGCCCATTTTAGTTGTTATTAGTCATGAATTTTATGGGTAATAGTCTTTTCCTTCTACCATGATTGAACAGGCTTGTTACAGGGGGTATTAGCATTGGATTTTGGGACATATTGATCCCGACTCGACTAGCCCCATTTCAATGGGTATTAGCCTTAGATTTCTGACATGGTTGGTCTTGTCATATCGAAGCTCATTTTAGTTGGTGTTAACCTTGAATTTTATGGGTAATAGCCTTTTCCCTCCACCATGATGGAACAGCCTTGTAACAGGGGGTATTACCATTGGATTTTGGAAATATTGATCCCGTCTCGACAAGCCCCATTTGAATGGGTATTAGGCTTAGATTTCTGACGTGGTTGGTTGGTCATATCTAAGCCCATTTTAGTTTGTGTTAGACTTGAATTTTATGGGTAATAGCCTTTTCCCTCCACCATGATTGAACAGGCTTGTTACAGTGGTAGTAGCATTGGATTTCGGGATATATTGATCGCGAGTGGACTAGCCCCTTTTCAAACGGTATTAGCCTTAGATTTCTGACGTGGTTGGTCTTTTCATATCGAAGCCCATTTTAGTCTGTATTCGCCTTGAATTTTATGGGTAATAGCCTTTTTCCTCCACCATGATTGAACAGGCTTGTTACAGGGGGTATTAGCCTTGGATTTTGGGACATATTGATCCCGACTCGACCAGCCCCATTTGAATGGGTATTAGCCTTATATTTCTGACGTGGTTGGTCTTTTTATATACAAGCCCATTTTAGTTGGTGTTAGGCTTGAATTTTATGGGTAATAGCCTTTTCCCTCCACCATGATTGAACAGGCTTGCTACAGGGGGTATTCGCCTTGGATTTTTGGACATATTGATCCCGACTGGACTAGCCCCATTTCGAAGGGTGATAGCCTTAGATTTCTGACGTGGTTGGTCTTTTTATATACAAGCCCATTTTAGTTTGTATTAGCCTTGAAGTTTATGGGGAATAGCCTTTTCCCTCCACCATGATTGAACAGGCTTGTTACAGGGGGTATTAGCCTTGGATTTTAAGACGTATTGATCCCGACTCGACTAGCCCCATTTCAATGGGTATTAGCCTTATATTTCTGACATGGTTGGTCTTGTCATATCGAAGCCCATTTTAGTTGGTGTTAACCTTGAATTTTATGGGTAATAGCCTTTTCCCTCCACCATGATTGAATAGGCGTGTTACAGGGGGTATTAGCCTTGGATTTTTGGACATATTGATCCCGACTCGACTAGCCCCATTTCGAAGGGTATTATCCTTAGATTTCTGACGTGGTTGATCTTTTTATATACAAGCCCAATTTAGTTGGTGTTAGCCTTGAATTTTATGCGTAATAGCCTTTTCCCTCCACCATGATTGAACAGGCTTGTTAAAGAGGGTATTAGCCTTGGATTTGTGGACATATTGATCCCGACTCAAGTAGCCCCATTTCGAAGGGTATTATCCTTAGATTTCTAAAATTGTTGGTCTTTTAATATTCAAGCCCATTTTAGTTGGTGTTAGCCTTGAATTTTATGGGTAATAGCCTTTTCCCTCCACCATGATTGAACAGGCTTGTTACAGGCGGTATTAGCCTTGGATTTTGGGATATATTAATCCCGACTCGACCACCACCATTTCAATGGGTATTAGCCTTAGATTTCTAACGTTGTTGGCTTTTTATATACAAGCCTATTATAGTTTGAATTAGCCTTGAATTTTATGGGCAATAGCCTTTTCCCTCCACCATGATTGAACAGGCTTGTTACAGGGGGTAATAGCCTTGGATTTTAGGACGTATTAATCCCGACTCGACTAGCCCCATTTCAATGGGTATTAGTCTTAGATTTCTGACATGGTTGGTCTTGTCATATCGAAGCCCATTTTAGTTGGTGTTAACCTTGAATTTTATGGGTAATAGCCTTTTCCCTCCACCATGATTGAATAGGTGTGTTACAGGGGGTATTAGCCTTGGATTTTTGGACATATTGATCCCGACTCAACTAGCCCCATTTCAATGGGTATTAGCCTTAGATTTCTGACGTGGTTGGCTTTTTATATACAAGCCCATTTTAGTTGGTATTAGCCTTGAAGTTTATGGGGAATAGCCTTTTCCTTCCACCATGATTGAACAGGCTTGTTACAGGGGGTATTAGCCTTGGATTTTGGGATATATTGATCCCGACTCGACTAGCCCCATTTCAATGGGTATTAGCCTTAGATTTCTGACGTGGTTGGCTTTTTATATACAAGCCCATTTTAGTTGTTATTAGTCATGAATTTTATGGGTAATAGCCTTTTCCTTCCACCATGATTGAACAGCCGTGTTACAGGGGGTATTACCATTGGATTTTAGAAATATTGATCCCGTCTCGACAAGCCCCATTTGAATGGGTATTAGCCTTAGATTTCTGACGTGGTTGGTCGTGTCATATCTGAGCCCATTTTAGTTGGTGTTAGCCTTGAATTTTATGGGTAATTGCCTTTTCCCTCCACCATGATTGAACAGGCTTGTTATAGGGGTATTAGCCTTGGATTTTGGGATATATTGATCGCGAATGGACTAGCCCCTTTTGAAACGGTATTAGCCTTAGATTTCTGACGTGGTTGGTCTTTTCATATCGAAGCCTATTTTAGTCGGTATTTGCCTTGAATTTTATGGGTAATAGCCTTTTCCCTCCACCATGATTGAACAGGCTTGTTATAGGGGTATTAGCCTTGGATTTTTGGATATATTGATCGCGACTGGACTAACCCCTTTTCAAACGGTATTAGCCTTAGATTTCTGACGTGGTTGGTCTTTTCATATCGAAGCCTATTTTAGTCGGTATTCGCCTTGAATTTTATGGGTAATAGCCTTTTCCCTCCACCATGATTGAACAGGCATGTTATAGGGGGTAGTTGCCTTGGATTTTGGGATATATTGATCCCAACTCGACTAGCCCCAATTCAAAGGGTATTAGCCTTAGATTTCTGACGTTGTTGGTCTTTTTACTTACAAGCCCATTTTAGTTTGTATTAGCCTCTTATTTTATGGGTAATAGCCTTTTCCCTCCACGATGATTGAACAGGCTTGTTACAGGGGGTATTAGCCTTGGATTTTGGGACATATTGATCCCGACTCGACTAGCCCCATTTGAATGGGTATTAGCCTTATATTTCTGACGTGGTTGGTCGTGTCATATCTAGGCCCATTTTAGATGGTGTTAGCCTTGAATTTTATGTGTAATAGCCTTTTCCCTCCACCATGATTGAACAGGCTTGTTACAGAGGGTATTAGTGTTGGATTTTGGGATATAGTGATCCCGACTCGACTAGCCCCTTCGAAGGGTATTATCCTTAGATTTCTGACGTGGTTGGTCTTTTTATACACAAGCCCATTTTAGTTGGTATTAGCCTTGAATTTTATGGGTAATAGCCGTTTCCCTCCACCATGATTGAACAGGCTTGTTACAGGGGGTATTCGCCTTGGATTTTTGGAGATATTGATCCCGACTCGACTAGCCCCATTTCAATGGGTATTAGCCTTAGATTTCTGACATGGTTGGTCTTGTCATATCGAAGCCCATTTTAGTTGGTGGTAACCTTGAATTTTATGGGTAATAGCCTTTTCCCTCCACCATGATTGAATAGGCGTGTTACAGGGGGTATTAGCCTTGGATTTTTGGACATATTGATCCCGACTCAACTAGCCCCATTTCAATGGGTATTAGCCTTAGATTTCTGACGTTGTTGGCTTTTTATATACAAGCCCATTTTAGTTGGTATTAGCCTTGAAGTTTATGGGCAATAGCCTTTTCCCTCCACCATGATTGAACAGGCTTGTTACAGGGGGTATTACCATTGGATTTTGGAAATATTGATGCAGTCTCGACAAGCCCCATTTCAATAGGTATTACCTTAGATTTCTGACGTGGTTGGTCGTGTCATATCTAAGCCCATTTTAGTTGGTGTTAGCCTTGAATTTTATGGGTAATAGCCTTTTCCCTCCACCATGATTGAACAGGCATATTACAGGGGTATTAGCCTTGGATTTTGGGATATATTGATCGCGACTGGACTAGCCCCTTTTCAAACGGTATTTGCCTTAAATTTCTGACGTGGTTGGTCTTTTCATATCGAAGCCCATTTTAGTCGGTATTCGCCTTGAATTTTATGGGTAATAGCCTTTTCCCTCCACCATGATTGAACAGGTTTGGTACAGGGGGTATTAGCCTTGGATTTTGGGATATATTGATAGCGACTGGACTAGCCCCATTTCAAACGGTATTAGCTTTAGATTTTTGACGTGGTTGGTCTTTTCATATCGAAGACCATTTTAGTTGGTGTTAGCCTTGAATTTTATGGGTAATTGCCTTTTCCCTCCACCATGATTGAACAGGCTTGTTATAGGGGTATTAGCCTTGGATTTTGGGATATATTGATCGCGACTGGACTAGCCCCTTTTCAAACGGTATTAGCCTTAGATTTCTGACGTGGTTGGTCTTTTCATATCGAAGCCTATTTTAGTCGGTATTCGCCTTGAATTTTATGGGTAATAGCCTTTTCCCTCCACCATGATTGAACAGGCATGTTATAGGGGGTAGTTGCCTTGGATTTTGGGATATATTGATCCCAACTCGACTAGCCCCAATTTAAAGGGTATTAGCCTTAGATTTCTGACGTGGTTGGTCTTTTTACATACAAGCCCATTTTAGTTTGTATTAGCCTTGAATTTTATGGGTAATAGCCTTTTCCCTCCACCATGATTGAACAGGCTTGTTACAGGGGATATTAGCCTTGGATTTTGGGATATATCGATCCCAACTCGAATAGCCCCATTTGAATGGGTATTAGCCTTAGATTTTTGACATGCTTGGTCTTTTCATATCGAAGCCCATTTTAGTTGGTATTAGCCTTGAATTTTATGTGTAATAGCCTTTTCCCTCCTCCATGATTGAACAGGCTTGTTACAGGGGGTATTAGCCTTGGATTTTGGGATACATTGATCTCGACTGCACTAGCCCCATTTCAAAGGGTATTAGCCTTAGATTTCTGACGTGGGTGGTCTGGTCATATCCAAGCCCATTTTAGTTGGTGTTAGCCTTGAATTATATGGGTAATAGCCTTTTCCCTCCACCATGATTGAACAGGGTTGTTACAGGGGGTATTAGCCTTGGATTTTGGAAATATAGATGTCGTCTCGACAAGCCCCATTTCAATGGGTATTAGCCTTAGATTTCTGACGTGGCTGGTCGTGTCATATCTAAGCCCATTTTAGTTGGTGTTAGCCTTGAATTTTATGGGTAATAGCCTTTTCCCTCCACCATTATTGAACAGGGTTGTTACGGGGGTATTAGCCTTTGATTTTGGGATATATTGATCGCGACTGGACTTGCCCCTTTTCAAACGATATTAGCCTTAGATTTCTAACGTGGTTGGTCGTGTCATATCTAAGCCCATTTTAGTTGGTGTTAGCCTTGAATTTTATGGGTAATAGCCTTTTCCCTCCACCATGATTGAACAGGCTTGTTACAGGGGTATTAGCCTTGGATTTTGGGATATATTGATCGCGACTGGACTTGCCCCTTTTCAAACGGTATTAGCCTTAGATTTCTCACGTTGCTGGTCTTTTCATAGCGAAGCCCATTTTAGTCGGTATTCGCCTTGAATTTTATGGGTAATAGCCATTTCCCTCCACCATGATTGAACAGACTTGTTACAGGGGGTAGTAGCCTTGGATTTTGGGTATATTGATCCCGACTCGACTAGCCCCATTTCAAATGGTATTAGCCTTAGATTTCTGACGTGGTTGGTCTTTTTATATACAAGCCCATTTTAGTTTGTATTAGCCTCTAATTTTATGGGTAATATTCTTTTCCCTCCACCATGATTGAACAGTCCTGTTACAGGGGGTATTAGCCTTGGATTTTGGGACATATTGATCCCGACTCGACTAGCCCTATTTAGAAGGGTATTATCCTTAGATTTCTGACGTAGTTGGTCATGTCATATCTAAGCCCATTTTAGTTGGTGTTAGCCTTGAATTTTACGGGTAATAGCCTTTTCCCTCCACCATGATTGAACAGGCTTGTTACAGGGGGTATTAGCCTTGGATTTTGGAACATATTGATCCCGACTCGACTAGCCCTATTTCAAAGGGTATTATCCTTAGATTTCTGACGTGGTTGGTCTTTTTATATATAAGCCCATTTTAGTTGGTGTTAGCCTTGAATTTTATGGGTAATAGCCTTTTCCCTCCACCATGTTTGAACAGGCTGGTTACAGAGGGTATTAATCTTGGATTTTGGGATATATTGATCCCCACTAGACTAGCCCCATTTCAAAGGGTATTAGCCGTAGATTTCTGACGTGGTTGGTCTGGTCATATCCAAGCCCATTTTAGCTGTTGTTAGCCTTGAATTTTATGGGTAATAGCCTTTTCCCTCCACCATGATTGAATATGCTTGTTACAGGGGGTATTACATTTGGATTTTGGAAATATTGATCCCGCCTCGACAAGCCCCATTTGAATGGGTATTAGCCTTAGATTTCTGACGTGGTTGGTCATGTCATATCTAAGCCCATTTTAGTTTGTATTAGCCTCTAAATTTATGGGTAATAGCCTTTTCCCTCCACCATGATTGAACAGACTTGTTACAGGGGGTATTACCATTGGATTTTGGAAATATTGATCCCGCCTCGACAAGCCCCATTTGAATGGGTATTAGCCTTAGATTTGTGACGTGGTTGGTCATGTCATATCTAAGCCCATTTTAGTTGGTGTTAGCCTTGAATTTTAGGGGTAATAGCCTCTTCCCTCCACCATGATTGAATAGGCTTGTTACAGGGGGTATTAGCCTTGGATTTTGGGTATATTGATCCCGACTCGACTAGCCCCATTTCAAATGGTATTAGCCTTAGATTTCTGACGTGGTTGGTCTTTTTATATACAAGCCCATTTTAGTTTGTATTAGCCTCTAATTTTATGGGTAATAGTCTTTTCCCTCCACCATGATTGAACAGGCTTGTTACAGGGGGTATTAGCCTTGGATTTTGGGATATATTGATCCCGACTCGACTAGCCCTATTTAGAAGGGTATTATCCTTAGATTTCTGACGTGTTGGTCATTTTTATATCTAAGCCCATTTTAGTTGGTGTTAGCCTTGAATTTTATGGGTAATAGCCTTTTCCCTCCACCATGATTGAACAGGCTTGTTACAGGGGGTATTAGCCTTGGATTTTGGACATATTGATCCCGACTCGACTAGCCCCATTTCAAAGGGTATTATCCTTAGATTTCTGACGTGGTTGGTCTTTTTATATATAAGCCCATTTTAGTTGGTGTTAGCCTTGAATTTTATGGGTAATAGCCTTTTCCCTCCACCATGATTGAACAGGCTGTTACAGGGGGTATTAATCCTTGGATTTTGGGACATATTGATCCCGACTCGACTAGCCCCATTTCAAAGGGTATTAGCCTTAGATTTCTGACGTGGTTGGTCTGGTCATATCCAAGCCCATTTTAGCTGTGTTAGCCTTGAATTTTATGGGTAATAGCCTTTTCCCTCCACCATGATTGAATATGCTTGTTACAGGGGGTATTACCTTTGGATTTTGGAAATATTGATCCCGACTCGACAAGCCCCATTTGAATGGGTATTAGCCTTAGATTTCTGACGTGGTTGGTCTGTCATATCAAGCCCATTTTAGTTTGTATTAGCCTCTAATTTTATGGGTAATAGCCTTTTCCCTCCACCATGATTGAACAGACTTGTTACAGGGGGTATTAGCCTTGGATTTTGGAATATTGATCCCGCTCGACAGCCCCATTTGAATGGGTATTAGCCTTAGATTTGTGACGTGGTTGGTCATGTCATATCTAAGCCCATTTTAGTTGGTGTTAGCCTTGAATTTTAGGGGTAATAGCCTCTTCCCTCCACCATGATTGAATAGGCTTGTTACAGGGGGTATTAGCCTTGGATTTTGGGATATATTTATCCCGACTCGACTAGCCCCATTTGAATGGGTATTAGCCTTAGATTTCTGACATGGTTGGTCTTTTCATATCGAAGCCCATTTTAGTCGGTGTTAGCCTTGAATTTTATGGGTAATAGGCTTTTCCCTCCACCATGATTGAACAGGCTTGTTACAGGGGGTATTAGCCTTGGATTTTGGGACATATTGATCCCGACTCGACTAGCCCCATTTCAAAGGGTATTATCCTTAGATTTCTGACGTGGTTATATAGAAGCCCATTTTAGTTGGTATTAGCCTTGAATTTTATGGGTAATAGCCTTTTCCGTCCACCATGATTGAACAGGCTTGTTACAGGGGGTATTAGCCTTGGATTTTGTGACATATTGATCCCGACTCAACTAGCCCCATTTCGAAGGATATTATCCTTAGATTTCTGACGTGGTTGGTCTTTTTATATGCAAGCCCATTTTAGTTGGTGTTAGCCTTGAATTTTATGGGTAATAGCCTTTTCCCTCCACCATGATTGAACAGGCTTGTTACAGGGGGTATTAGCCTTGGATTTTGGGACATATTGATCCCGACTCGACTAGCCCCATTTCAAAGGGTATTAGCCTTAGATTTCTGACGTGGTTGGTCTTTTCATATGCAAGCCCATTTTAGTTGGTGTTAGCCTTGAATTTTATGGGTAATAGCCTTTTCCCTCCACCATGATTGAACAGGCTTGTTACAGGGGGTATTAGCCTTGGATTTTGGGATATATTGATCCCGACTCGACTAGCCCCATTTCAAAGGGTATTAGCCTTAGATTTCTGACGTGGTTGGTCTTTTTATATGCAAGCCCATTTTAGTTGGTATTGGACTTTAATTTTATGGGTAATAGCCTTTTCCCTCCACCATGATTGAACAGGCTTGTTACAGGGGGTATTAGCCTTGGATTTTGGGACATATTGATCCCGACTCGACTAGCCCCATTTGAATGGGTATTAGCCTTAGATTTCTGACGTGGTTGGTCTTGTCATATCTAAGCCCATTTTAGTTGGTGTTAGCCTTGAATTTTATGGGTAATAGCCTTTTCCCTCCACCATGATTGAACAGGCTTGTTACAGGGGGTATTAGCCTTGGATTTTGGGATATATTGATCCCACTCGACTAGCCCCATTTCAAAGGGTATTAGCCTTAGATTTCTGACGTGGTTGGTCTTTTCATATCGAAGCCCATTTTAGTTGGTGTTAGCCTTGAATTTTATGTGTAATAGCCTTTTCCCTCCACCATGATTGAACAGGCTTGTTACAGGGGGTATTAGCCTTGGATTTTGGGACATATTGATCCCGACTCGACTAGCCCCATTTCAATGACGTGGTTATTAGGCCCATTTTAGTTAAGTTTTTTTATGGGTAATAGCCTTTTCCTCCACCATGATTGAACAGGCTTCTTACAGGGGGTATTAGCCTTGGATATTGGGATATATTGATAGCGACTGGACTATCCCCATTTCAAACGGTATTAGCCTTAGATTTCTGACGTGGTTGGTCTTTTCATATCGAAGCCCATTTTAGTTGGTGTTAGCCTTGAATTTTATGGGTAATAGCCTTTTCCCTCCACCATGATTGAACAGGCTTGTTACAGGGGGTATTTGCCTTGGATTTTGGGACATATTGATCCCGACTCGACTAGCCCCATTTCAAAGGGTATTAGCCTTAGATTTCTGACATGGTTGGTCTTTTCATATCGAAGCCCATTTTAGTTGGTGTTAGCCTTGAATTTTATGGGTAATAGCCTTTCCCTCCACCATGATTGAACAGGCTTGTTACAGGGGGTATTAGCCTTGGATTTTGGGACATATTGATCCCGACTCGACTAGCCCATTTCAAAGGGTATTAGCCTTAGATTTCTGACGTGGTTGGTCTTGTCATATCCAAGCCCATTTTAGTTGGTGTTAGCCTTGAATTTTATGGGTAATAGCCTTTTCCCTCCACCATGATTGAACAGGCTTGTTACAGGGGGTATTAGCCTTGGATTTTGGGACATATTGATCCCGACTCGACTAGCCCCATTTCAAAGGGTATTAGCCTTAGATTTCTGACGTGGTTGGTCTTTCATATCGAAGCCCATTTTAGTTGGTGTTAGCCTTGAATTTTATGGGTAATAGCCTTTTCCCTCCACCATGATTGAACAGGCTTGTTACAGGGGGTATTAGCCTTGGATTTTGGGATATATTGATCCCACTAGACTAGCCCCATTTCAAAGGGTATTAGCCTTAGATTTCTGACGTGGTTGGTCTTTTCATATCGAAGCCCATTTTAGTTGGTGTTAGCCTTGAATTTTATGTGTAATAGCCTTTTCCCTCCACCATGATTGAACAGGCTTGTTACAGGGGTATTAGCCTTGGATTTTGGGATATATTGATCCGGACTCGACTAGCCCCATTTCAAAGGGTATTAGACTTAAATTTCTGACGTCGTTATATACAAGCCCATATTAGTTGGTGTTAGCCTTGAATTTTATGGGTAATAGCCTTTTCCCTCCACCATGATTGAACAGGCTTGTTACAGGGGGTATTAGCCTTGGATTTTGGGACATATTGATCCCGACTCGACTAGCCCCATTTGAATGGGTACTAGCCTTAGATTTCTGACGTGGTTGGTCTTGTCATATCGAAGCCCATTTTAGTTGGTGTTAGCCTTGAATTTTATGGGTAATAGCCTTTTCCCTCCACCATGATTGAACAGGCTTGTTACAGGGAGTATTTGCCTTGGATTTTGGGACATATTGATCCCGACTCGACTAGCCCCATTTCAAAGGGTATTAGCCTTAGATTTCTGACGTGGTTATATACAAGCCCATTTTAGTTGGTGTTAGCCTTGAATTTTATGGGTAATAGCCTTTCCCTCCACCATGATTGAACAGGCTTGTTACAGGGGGTATTAGCCTTGGATTTTGGGACATATTGATCCCGACTCGACTAGCCCCATTTGAATGGGTATTAGCCTTAGATTTCTGACGTGGTTGGTCTTGTCATATCGAAGCCCATTTTAGTTGGTGTTAGCCTTGAATTTTATGGGTAATAGCCTTTTCCCTCCACCATGATTGAACAGGCTTGTTACAGGGGTATTAGCCTTGGATTTTGGGACATATTGATCCCGACTCGACTAGCCCCATTTCAATGGGTATTAGCCTTAGATTTCTGACGTGGTTGGTCTTGTCATATCGAAGCCCATTTTAGTTGGTGTTAGCCTTGAATTTTATGGGTAATAGCCTTTTCCCTCCACCATGATTGAACAGGCTTGTTACAGGGGGTATTAGCCTTGGATTTTGGGATATATTGATCCCGACTCGACTAGCCCCATTTCAAAGGGTATTAGCCTTAGATTTCTGACGTGGTTGGTCTTTTCATATCGAAGCCCATTTTAGTTGGTGTTAGCCTTGAATTTTATGGGTAATAGCCTTTTCCCTCCACCATGATTGAACAGGCTTGTTACAGGGGGTATTAGCCTTGGATTTTGGGACATATTGATCCCGACTCGACTAGCCCCATTTCAAAGGGTATTAGCTTAGATTTCTGACGGTTGGTCTTATATCAAGCCCATTTAGTTGGTGTTAGCCTTGAATTTTATGGGTAATAGCCTTTTCCCTCCACCATGATTGAACAGGCTTGTTACAGGGGGTATTAGCCTTGGATTTTGGGACATATTGATCCCGACTCGACTAGCCCCATTTGAATGGGTATTAGCCTTAGATTTCTGACGTGGTTGGTCTTGTCATATAAACCATTTTAGTTTGTTTAGCCTTGAATTTTATGGTAATAGCCTTTTCCCTCCACCATGATTGAACAGGCTTGTTACAGGGAGTATTTGCCTTGGATTTTGGGACATATTGATCCCGACTCGACTAGCCCCATTTCAAAGGGTATTAGCCTTAGATTTCTGACGTGGTTGGTCTTTCATATCGAAGCCCATTTTAGTTGGTGTTAGCCTTGAATTTTATGGGTAATAGCCTTTCCCTCCACCATGATTGAACAGGCTTGTTACAGGGGGTATTAGCCTTGGATTTTGGACATATTGATCCCGACTCGACTAGCCCCATTTGAAAGGGTATTAGCCTTAGATTTCTGACGTGGTTGGTCTTTTCATATCGAAGCCCATTTTAGTTGGTGTTAGCCTTGAATTTTATGGGTAATAGCCTTTTCCCTCCACCATGATTGAACAGGCTTGTTACAGGGAGTATTTGCCTTGGATTTTGGGACATATTGATCCCGACTCGACTAGCCCCATTTGAATGGGTATTAGCCTTATATTTTTGACGTGGTTGGTCTTGTCATATCGAAGCCCATTTTAGTTGGTGTTAGGCTTGAATTTTATGGGTAATAGCCTTTCCCACCATCATGATTGAACAGGCTTGTTACAGGGAGTATTAGCCTTGGATTTTGGGACATATTGATCCCGACTCGACTAGCCCCATTTCAATGAGTATTAGCCTTAGATTTCTGACGTGGTTGGTCTTGTCATATCGAAGCCCATTTTAGTTGGTGTTAGGCTTGAATTTTATGGGTAATAGCCTTTTCCCTCCACCATGATTGAACAGGCTTGTTACAGGGGGTATTAGCCTTGGATTTGGACATATTGATCCCGACTCGACTAGCCCCATTTCAATGGGTATTAGCCTTAGATTTCTGACGTGGTTGGTCTTTTTATATGCAAGCCCATTTTAGTTGGTGTTAGACTTGAATTTTATGGGTAATAGCCTTTTCCCTCCACCATGATTGAACAGGCTTGTTACAGGGGGTATTAGCCTTGGATTTTGGGACATATTGATCCCGACTCGACTAGCCCCATTTGAATGGGTATTAGCCTTAGATTTCTGACGTGGTTGGTCTTGTCATATCGAAGCCCATTTTAGTTGGTGTTAGCCTTGAATTTTATGGGTAATAGCCTTTTCCCTCCACCATGATTGAACAGGCTTGTTACAGGGGGTATTAGCCTTGGATTTTGGGATATATTGATCCCGACTCGACTAGCCCCATTTCAAAGGGTATTAGCCTTAGATTTCTGACGTGGTTTGTCTTGTCATATCGAAGCCCATTTTAGTTGGTGTTAGGCTTGAATTTTATGGGTAATAGCCTTTTCCATCCACCATGATTGAACAGGGTTGTTACAGGGGGTATTAGGCTTGGATTTTGGGACATATTGATCCCGACTCGACTAGCCCCATTTCAAAGGTTATTAGCCTTAGATTTCTGACGTGGTTGGTCTTTTTATATGCAAGCCCATTTGAGTTGGTGTTACCCTTGAATTTTATGGGTAATAGCCTTTTCCCTCCACCATGATTAAACAGGCTTGTTAAAGGGGGTATTAGCCTTGGATTTTGAGACATATTGATCCCGACTCGACTAGCCCCATTTCAATGCGTATTGGCCTTACATTTCTGATGTGGTTGGTCGTTTTATATACAAGCCCATTTTAGTTTGTATTAGCCTTGAATTTTATGGGTAATAGCCTTTTCCCGCCACCATGATTGAACAGGCTTGTTACAGGGGGTATTTGCCTTGGATTTTGGGACAAATTGATCCCGACTCGACTAGC